>JASCZW010005597.1:0-162346 GCA_034211315.2 Aedes japonicus
GCGAATCTACTTTCGTAAACAATAGCTTTCTTAGTTATTTTCTCTTAAGCAAAAGGTCACAAATACAAATTAAGCACTCTTCCAAGAAGAGGAGTTTTATCTTGTGTACAACTTTCGATAAATTAATAAACGAAGTGTACTACTTTTGTAAACAATGGCTTTCATAGTAATTATCTCTTGAACAAAAGGTCACAAATACAAATTAAGCACTCTTTAAGGAAGAGGAAGTTTATCTCTATTCGCCGATATATTAAATTCGAAGAAATTGTATTCTACTTCCGAGAAATTAGCAAACGAAGTGTTTGTTTACAAAAGTAGATAGGCCCTTATCAAATGTTGGCTGGAGAATTGTCTCAGTCGGTTTCCCGTTCTGCTTCACTGCTAAATTTCTGTGGGCATACAACAAGCGAGTCGACTAGCGCTTTCATGGATCGCAGTCACTTACCACAGTGAATCCATGATCTATAAATAACCTGCCTCACTAACACAGCTATCGCAGTCCGTTGGCGAAGTCTCGTGAAGCAGTGGCGATCACGGTCTCTGAATAACAACGATAGTCAAACATAATCAGGGTACTGTCTCCCTCGCCCAAAGACCGTGAGTACGTGGCCGACGCTGGTACGGATCTATAAAACATTAGTAACTCGTACAGTTGTAAGCTGTAAAGGTACTCCCAAGCTCCATCTATGTGGTTCTACTGTGCAATTAGATAAGTTCTGATCAGTAAAGTTGAGTAGCAACTACGAATATGTGCCAACATTGGTCTTTGATTTTAATATAAAAGTCAGTATTATGGCACCTATATCAACAGTTAGTTGGTATCGTGAACCATTGTTCTGCATTCGATTGCATTACTTGCTTTATCGATCAATTAATCAAATTTAGATCACTTGAAATCTGTGGATCATCTGTTCATAAACCAGTAAGTCAGATGCCAAAAAGTTTAAATGAATTACGGAAGTGCACAGCTTTAAGACTGATTAACGTTGTCAATTGCTAGATTACATCTATCATGCTAAAGACATAGCGACATGCACGTTGCTGATTCTCGCTAAATTAATGACGCATTTGGTACATGTCGATGAAGGAGCTAGGCTAACAAACATAACCTTAACTAATTACAAAGAGTTGAATTTTAAGAGTTGAAAGACTTTACAACTTCATATGTACGCAAACACTCAAATTACCAAGTTCAATAATTATCAACCATATGTGTTATGGTATGAATTTATTATTTGAATAATACCATTATTACTATACATTAACGCGGTCCTACGAGAATCTCGCGGTTATACCCCTGATATAACCCATCTCTAATTTGATTTACTGTGAAGTTTGCTGAACTGCAAATAATCATTCATGATACAGAAGATTGGTAAACATTTCGAATGTACATCCCCTTTCAAATGAATTTCATTTATAATGAAAGCCTGATTCTACTAGAAGTAGCTATAGATATGATATGGACACTCGAGTTCAGCTTACCTTTTGAAGGAAAACACACTATCTGCTATCATACGATACCTGCATTTAAAAAAAAAAATCTTTTCATAAAAGCAGATTTCAACTGCATAGAATACCATTCTCAAAACTTATGCACTTGCTCCCAAAATGTGCACAGATGTTGCCGAGAAAATACGCCCCAAACGGAACAGTAAAATACAACAACCACCCGTCGTCCTGGCTGCCGTTGAGGTGAATAACAAACGAAAGGAAGACGAAACGGCAGCCTGGAGCTTCGTTCAACTAAATTTAGAATGGCAACGATTTAAATTAAAATATACTCACAAAGCAGTAGTTGTTGTTGGGTTTGTGCCCACACCAGCAAACCGAGCGAAGCTTCCGGTGCTGCTCAGTCAGTGTTGCTTTTGTTCCGTTCCGACCCCGACTTCGAGGGTTCATTGAAAATGCATTAAAGCAAGGCAGGGAACTCGGATCGGGCGACAGTTCCACACGAGTGGCAGGAAAAAAGTGCATTTCCTGAACTTCACCAACCAAGGATGACATAAGCCGGTTTTTCCTTTCTACCTTCCGCCGACGCGCGCTGGTGGCAAATGGCGAATGGCGGATGTTGAATGGTTGATATTATTAGTTTTGACGACCTGCCTGTCGGAAACATGAATGTTAGTACAACGGTGAAGTCATGTAGGGCACTGCCTTGTGGGAAAATTGGGAAGATACAGAGAGCCGTCGGAGCTTCCAGCGAGTCGGTCGTTGCCGCTAGGAACCCTGCGGTGTATTGCCGATGAAGACGATGACTACAACTGTCACTCCACCCGGTTCTGTGTGCAGGAGATCCTTCGCCCCGAGGGAAGGAAGTGGGTGCTTCTGTCTTTCATTCTTTTACTTCGAATCATGCAACTACCAGCGCTTATAACTCGTTCAATGTGATATTGCTTCCGTTTAACACCAGGAAAGGAAGCATAAAAACGTCATTGGTAATGACTGGAAGTTTGATTCATTCAGCCATGTAGACTCAGAGTCTTTGCTAGATCGGATTTAAAGAAGAAAAGTAGGTAATGATGTGTCTGGGAACACGTCTAGAGAATTGTGTTTCTATGATCGTAAGAAGTCGATGCAAAGAGTATAGCTTGTATTGTGTACTTAATCAATCATATATTAGCAAAATCTAGAAAAAGAGAATGCTACTTCAAAGGAAATACTCTCATATTTTAAGAAACTTTTTAATGTTCCCCACTTTTCATGAACATCCTTAAAGAATCAGACTAAAACGTGTTTTTTCCCCCTTTGTTGCGTGGAATCACAAAGTTTGCGTTACTAAAGCTATGTCCATTTAGAATCCGGAATAATAAAATCATCTGTATCCCGGTAACGGATTGACGTACAAATAAGTGTAACATATCAAAACAAAGACAACTCACTGTACGTTAAGGGAAAATATCAATACAAATCATTTCTCTTTGTTTCTAATGAAAATTTGCACTTTCTTCTTTATTCCTCTCGTCAAACGCTGCACATCTCCGGAGTCAACTTTCTTGGCACATTTGTTCCACATTTTGGTCATCTGAGTCGCGTCCCGAGCCGTTTTTCCACTTTTCTTAAGCTTCCGCTTCATTATTGCCCAAAATCTCTCGATGGGTCGGAACTGCGGGCAGTTGGGTGGATTTATGTTTTTATCGATGAAATCTACGTAATTATCGCGATACCACTGGATGACTTCCCGGCTGTAGTGGCAACTCGCTAAATCTGACCAAAACTACACGAGACCTTTATGGGCTTTAATGAGAGGTAGTACGTGGTTTTTGAGGCATTCTTCTTTGTACAACTTCGAGTCCATTGTCTTATTCGTCACGAACACTTTGGTCTTTGCTCCGCAGCTGCATATCCCTTACCAAATCAACAGACATTTGGAAAATTTGTCCATAAGAGCGAACTTAAACTTCGCAGAACATCTCCTCGTGACATCGCCATGTGGAATGTTTGGCCAGTAAAGGGTGATACGGTCAAAATTTGGTCAAGGGAAAACGCGTGTAAATCGGTGAAATCGTTTATTTAAAAAATCAAATTAAATTTCTTTTTCAAGTTCAATTAGTATAAAATTCAGGAAAAATATTCAGTTAGGCTTCCGCTTTTCCAAATCCGAATTGCCGGGCCTTACGCTTGACCCCTGCCATCAGATGTTGTACAGCCACCTTGTCCACCTTCTTCGCCGCAGAAAGCCAGTTTGCCTTGAACTGCTGCTCGTCCTTAGCAGTTTTTTTGGTCTTCTTTAGGTTCCGCTTGACAATAGCCCAGTATTTCTCAATTGGGCGGAGCTCTGGCGTGTTGGGAGGGTTCTTGTCCTTGGGAACCACCTGCACGTTGTTGGCGGCGTACCACTCCATGGCCTTTTTACCGTAATGGCAAGATGCCAAATCCGGCCAAAACAGTACGGAATAACCGTGTTTCTTCAGGAAAGGCAGCAGACGTTTATTCAAACACTCTTTCACGTAAATTTCTTGTTTGACATTCCCGGAAGCTATGAAAATGCTGCTTTTCAAGCCACAGGTACAGATGGCTTGCCAAACCAGATATTTCTTTGCGAACTTTGACAGTTTCGTGTGCTTGAAAATATCTGCTACCTTTCCCCTTCCTTTTGCCGTATAAAACTTCTGTCCCGGAAGCTGCTTGTAGTCGGCTTTGACGTAGGTTTCGTCGTCCATTACCACGCAGTCAAACTTCGTCAGCATCGTCGTGTACAGCCTCCGGGATCGCGCTTTGGCCGTCGTATTTTGTTTATCATCGCGATTTGGAGTCACTACCTTCTTGTAAGTCGATAGTCCGGCTCGTTTTTTGGCTCGATGCACGGTTGTAGACGATACACCCAGCTTATTTGCGGCATCTCGGAGAGATAGGTTAGGTTTCGCTTGAGAACTACCGGCAACTCTCTTTGTCGTCTCAGCGGCTTCCGGTTTTCGATTTCCCCGATCCAGACTTCCTGGCTGTCGACAAACGTTCCCCAAACACTTTAATTACATTTGTAACGGTTGATTTGGCAACTTTTAGCGATTTTGCCAACTTTGCGTGCGAGTAGCTCGGATTTTCGCGATGCGCGAGCAAAATTTTGATACGCTGCTCTTCTTGCTTGGACGGCATTTTGACAACTGAAGAGTGAATTCCCAAATCAAAATAGGAGCAACATTCTACACACACACACACCTTCATAATGAGGGGTGTTCAGGTTTTTTAAATGCAAAATTGAAAGAAATACGTCAAGTTGATATTGACCAAATTTTGACCGTATCGCCCTTTATATCGTTGAATGGCATTTTTGTTTGAAATTTTTTTTAACTTCTTCTTATCCTTTACAAGGCTGAAAAATTATTTCGGGTTTGATTAAACATTAGTTTCAGTTGTGCTATTATGTTCTTCATGTGCGATATTCATTTCTAAATTCAGTTGATAACAGATATTTATCTATATTGTGAGGTTCATATTATATTTATAAGTTTAACACGCATTTTGTTTCCTATTTTTAAGATATATAATTACTTGAGATTTATAAATTTCTTACTATACTACATTTGATTCTTATATGGTCTTTTCCTATGTCTTTGGGTTACTGCAATATACTAGAGATTGTCGATGTTTTGATAGAATACAAATACGGCCTGCTCTGTTGCAAATTGCAAATTATGGTTTGCCAATTAGTCGAGCATAGTTGAATAGAAAATTAGAAGAAGGATTAGTTATTTCCATGTAATTCCAACTACCTTTATTGCTTATTTATCTTGACAGATACGCGTATTTCGCCTGCAATGTGCAGACTACTTCAGTGTCGTGTACTAATACTCGAACAAAAAAGGTAGTTTTCCATTAAGGGTGATATACAGTTAGACCGAAAAAAAAAGCTCATTTTTGATAAAAAATTTCAAGGGGAAGTTTTTTTTCAAATCAATCGAAACTTTTTTACAATTATAAGTGTATCCATGTAGTATACAAAAATATTTTTTTCAATTTTTTTTCAACAAAATGGCGGCCGTTCGAGTGCATTGAAAAAGTCGTTGTATTTTGCTTGTGCCGGCTCTCCTGGTCACAGTTTTGATCTGAAACCTTCTAACCCAAAAAAATTACATTAATTACATTTACAGTTAGAAGATGAATTGAAAAATAAAGTCAAAAAAATAAATTTGCACTTTTGGCGTAACTGTTTTGAAAAAATCCACATTTTTTCCGCCATTTTATCAAATTTTTCCATATTTAATAATAAAATATTACAATAAATTTAAATTCGTCTAGAAGCTAATAGTATATTAAAAAAATCCTGGAAGTTTCAGTTTAATCGAATTAATAGTTATTGAGTTATCACCGGCATAAACGCCGAAAGTGCTGTTTAGAGAAAAAACGCGTTGAAAGTTCTAATTATCGGTCTGCGCGCGAAGAAGGCGTCTTCGAAAAATGATAAAACGAAGCACTAGCAGTTCGAATTTCGAAAAAAAAAAAGGTTCCAGGAGCGTATTCTATGGGAATTTTAGTAACTTTTTATGCAAAAAGAAAAAAATGAGTTTTTTGGTCATCCTAACTGTATATCCCCCCTTAAATGAAGAAAGAAAGATAAGTATTCTTTTCATTTTCTAGTAACAGGTATTTCACTAAACAGCACACACTCTCCAGGATTAATCAAGTACGTCTTTGTTCACTTTACTGGGGTACAATTTAAAAAAAAAAAAACATCGCATTGTGAGCGCTACGAAAGGTCGTCAGGTTATGAGTGTTAATATCTCAATCAATCCTGAAAAAAAAAATATCAAAAATTTTACACCAATCATAAACTCCAATAGAGAACATTGTAGATTTTAGGCAACAAAGTATTAAAAAATTTATAAATACTAAGCCTTGTCTTAAAAAGTATATTAACTCCTTCACGCCTAAGGGGTCATGTATGATACCAAAAGAAAAATGGTTGTATCACGGACTGAATAAAACTGTACACTGTCTTCGGCAAAAAATTTTTTCATAAATTTTTCAAGATACATAAAAGCATATGAGTTTAAGGCCTAATTGACGACCTAGAACGATCTTATATCTAGCGTTAGGTGATGTTTTAAAATATGGTGCATATGCATACACAGATAAAAAGAAACATTGAATTTTCTGCGTTATCTAATGCACATAAAGGGAATGCTAGATTTGGCAGAAAATAATAGCATATTTTAAGTAAATTTATGCCTGATAACGCCTGAATTAAGCCTCTTGTATGAAAGATTTCAAACATTGTTGTATGGCTCAGCAAAGACTACAACCAATTGCGTTGTTTACGCCTCCTTTGGCTTGGAATTAAACGAGGGAAAATTTTACGCGCTTCTTAAAATTGATTATTTTTTTCTGTGTTCGCTTTAGTAAATTATCGTTGATAAACGTTGAATATTTCTGTATCCTTCTGGGATGTCACGGATGTCACGAGTATCTTAAATGTATCTGAGTTCAGAACTTTTGATCTACAGATGTGACAGTAGCTCTTAGGGCTACATAAGGCTACGATGTGTATTTATGTTTGGAGGGTTGTGTATGTGTATATGTTTGGAGGGCTCAACAGTTATTATTTAATAATTGTGTGTTGCTCTAGGTAATCCAAACTGTCCTGGAGTTAATAACTTAAAATCTACAGTATTACCTATAGCTCTTTGGGCTATGCAAAGTTACGCTACGTATTCAACCAACTCAGCGACTATTAAAATCGAGCTTATGCAACTGGGCATATCGTACAAGCAGCTTTGAAAATCTGCGAAGCAATGGCATTTGAAATGAAAATGAAACTTAATTAATAAGAAACGCTTACTTTAAATACATTCTCCTTGAAAATTTATAGCTCTGATACTAAGCGTATATCAATAGTGAATGATCCGTGTAATTCTTAACGCATCATCTTTGACACGTTTCTACGTTCTGAATTTTAAGCTTTTTATGCGCTAAAACTACCAGTTCGTCCATATTACAAGAATCCACTAAATTACATAAAAGATGGTCCACTCACCGCAATGCCGCAGTTGCTTCTAAGAGTAAAATCGGGGGTTGCGAAGTCATAGTCAACCCACTGTTTCCAAACTTAATGCTTTTTTCAATTATATTACTTCCAAACTTAATGACTTTAACAATAGGATTATTTTCAAAGTCTCTGATTGGTACTCTATTTAAAATTCCACAGTTAGTAAATGAAAGCGTTCGATGACAATACCTATACATGAATCTGCATATTGCAGCAAGCATAACAATTTTCAATGCCCAGGGAAGTCGAGACACTTTTAAATATTCTCGGCAGATCATATGTCCCACTATTATATAATGTAGGCTTAACAATTCAAATTATCATTTGACCTGCCTCGGAATTTTGTGGAAAAACATATAAGCTCATAAAATTTGTCGAAGAATTATTTCTAGTTGAAAGTTTATAAGTAATTATATCGATTTAAGTAAGACATCTGCACTGATGCGCGTATCTCTTCTCTTCAGTACTGTTACCTAGGAGTGAAAAAGAAGACAGCATTACATCGTCTGACCTGATGTTAAGCATTAATGTGTGAAGCGTTATGTTCATACTTGTTTATTTGACAGCGAATGAAATCAAATCACAAAGCACTTCCGCAAGTCGACGTGAATTTGAAGGCGTTGTGTTCAACTGCTTGAAGTAGGCGAGTTAGTTCAATTGAGTGTCAGTATGGTTCTCAATTGAAAATGAAGTCTTCGTGGTTCAATCGAATATGTTTACCAAGTTCAAATGAACTTACTATGGTATGGTGACAATCAAAGGTGGTCATTTTCAATTTCATCGATTCTTATTCAATTGAGCTTGAGTTTATACCGCACTGCTTCCAGGACATTAATTGAATATGTTTGAATACATGTCATAAAATTGTATAGCGTTTAAGTTACTGTTACAACAGTAGATCTTAAGTTCCGAACTCCAGGACAAGTTGGACGACCATCTTAAAAAATATTACCTACTTTTTTTCTATGTTATTGAGCACAAAATCAATCAGAATACACCAAATTGCTTGCATAATAAATATTGGAAAAGGCCTAATTTAAAGAATATTGAATTTTACAATTTAGCCAATCGTCAACTGGGCTCTATGTTCAAAATTGCTGGCGAATTCCGTGACCCAATGTGCCTCAACTCCCTGTACTTGTACGGTCAATATTAGAAACAAATGCGGTCGTCTGGAGTCCTTTCCATGCCATTTGGATGCCCCGAATTGAAGCAGTTCAAACAAAATTATGAGATATGCTCTTCGATCTTGTGGTTGGCGTGATTCAAGAAACCTGCCACCATACGAGGAGCGGTGCCGTCTTCTACTGATCAAACCACTGGAGGTGAGACGATCAATTGCACAAGCAACCTTTGCAGCGAAACTTCTATCAGGAGACATCGACTGTCTAGCTTAGCTGACACAGCTGAATTTGTACGCACCCGAGCGACCACTTTGACAACGTGTTTTTCTACTCTTGGAACTATGGAGCAGAAATTATGCTTTGCATGAGCCTATTCGTTCATTTTGTCAGCGGTTTAACGACTACTTTGGCTTTTTTGACTTCAATATTTCCATTGACGTGTTTTGCCAAAGACTTCTAAACCTTTTCCGCCCCGCTAATCGTTACCAATAAGATTAAGTTTGATACATTGAGACATCCATTGTCAGTTGAATTTTATTTGTTAAATAAATAAATAAATAAATAAATAAATGAATGGAAAACAATTACTTGCGTATTCCTACGTCATCAGTTCGAACAACCCAATAGTGCTGTGCCTATAGTTGTATTAGATTGTAGTCTGCTTGTATAAAATCAAAATAAAGTTCGTATAAATCGTTATCCATCGTTATGTGGCGTTGTCATGACTGAAAATGGAATATTTCCAAGCAGTGAGAGATGCTTCATTTTTCCAAAGAGGAGCTGGTGTCTCTATAGATCAAAAATCATCGGTTGAACCGAGGAATTGATGGCAATCACAGCCATTAACAGCAAATTTCAGCTTAAATACGTAACCTGCCTAGCCCCTGCCGAACGATAATGTTACCAATTACCAACATAAAGCCACGAGTACGAGCATTGTAAATAACAATATTGAACATCGGCTCCGCAAAGTATTAGACACATCCGAGCCACGTAAATAAACAAACTTATTAAGGTGAATCACTGCTCCATGTATTTTTTCCTATCTTTTATCTTACTCTCGCAAACTCACCTTGCTATTTCAAATTGATAAATCTCGATTGTTAGTGAATGAACATCGAATCGAACTCTATCAGATTGCTCACAACAATCAAACAGCAAGCATACAAACTGATGTGATTAAATTTTAATATCTAGTACAGACTCTAAGTTATATCAATTCTTAATGTTGAGGTAATGATTGCTGACAAAAATGATTCAGCAGAAGCCCTTAAACAAAAAGTTTGATCAAGTCATACAGAGAGGAAAGCCTGTTGCGTCAATCTTAGTTTCCGTGCTCCAATGAATGGTAGTCCATATCGTTATATCATCATCATACTCTTATCTGATGGAAGTATGATTGAAATTTTAGAAAATATTTCCACTTTGTATTTTCCGCTTCCCGCAAAATAATGGAAATTAAGTGCAGACAGCGGATTTGACTTAAACCGTTTTTTATTTTACCACCACATATGGCCACACGCGGCGCCACAATATTTTATCGGCACAGAAATAAACAGCTTCCACCTAACAATATGCAAAACCGGGTCGAATAACCCCCATAATGAACATGAAGTAATCAAAAAATATGTCCCCCATTCGGTAGGAAGCTATTGCCTAACTTTTAATACTATCACTGCATCCGAGGCCACCGCCAGGAGAGTCTACTGGTGGATTAATAATTCAGACGCCCTTTCAGATAATATTTCCCTTTCATTTTCTTTCCACTTCCATCACTGCTCATCCTGATGCTCTGGTAGCGCTTTTGAGGCCTCCCGGAAAGCCCATTCGACGTGATGACGACGACGACGACGAGCGACGACGTGGGTAAATATTTGCGAGAAAACCCGAAGCCAGTTACAGTCACTTATCCGTTTTACCGTTCCATTTGCACACCCTTTGGCCGCGTCGAGTACGAGCTGAGGACGGAGAAAGCACGTAGCCAGTCCCAAGCTCGTCACACACATAACTACTTAGCCGCACTGGCACACTTTTTCAGTTTATCATCATCATCATCCTCCACCTCCTCTGCCCAGGCCGATTACAACAGCCAGTTTAGAGGCTGGCCTGAGCCGGACCGGACCGGATAGATGAACGGACGGAAGGACGTCTACTTCAACACCCCCATATGTCGACTCCATTCAGCACCCGCCGGAGTAGCTGACTGAAGCGTCGCTAAAGAGAGAAAATCCGTTTTCAAAGGGTTCTTCTCGAAGCCCCATTCTGGGAGCAAGTGGACCGAGGCATTTTCCGTTCCGGTAAACAAACACACCGGTTCGACTGGAGGAGCAGCGCTAAACCTATTGCTCATCATGACACGTAGAGCAACATACATGTGGGGTGGAAATATGGTCGGTGGCGTGCTTTTTGCCTGCAAAGTGCTTTTATCCAGCTTGGATTTTCCAGAGGGCAGCAAGAGCGTGGGGGGCTGAGTGGCTTGTTGATAAAGCTGGGACTTAAGGATCGGTTGATGTGTGAACTTCGGTGGGATGTTTTTCAGTGATTGGGAAATTCAATGCCGAAGGAAAGGGTAAACTGGTCAAATCGTGCATTCTTGGCTTCATTGAAAGCTCATGCGATCCAGAAGGACTGAAAAAAAATCGAAGCAACCCGATTGCTGTACACCGCTTCCATTGGATTAAAAATAAACAGTTTCATTTAAAATACACAATCCCTCAACCGACGGAAAGTAATTGTTTGAACATTTGATATTCTGCCCTCGATGCTGCCCTCGTATCCGAAGAACTGAACCCAAGTGAGAGCGCGGGGAAAATGGTGCCGAAGCCACAGAAACCGCAATCACGTCGACGAGGCCAGCGACGGAACAGCGGAGCGGAAGAAAGCGAAACAATCAGGAAACAAGCGCAGATCAAATAACGGAAATCGAAGAAGACGAAGAAGGGCGGCGGAACGGATCGAAGGGAATCACAAAATAAATGGCTATCAAATTCAATCTCGGTGATGGCGGAGATTATGTGAGAGACTTGTGGCTTTCGCCATGGCGAAACCGGAGAGCACGCGACAAATAAAGATGGTAATTCGATCCGGCTGAATAAATCATATTTGGCACGATGATGGTTAACCGAGTGTTGGATAATGCTTTCTGTAGATAGTTATTGATTTTCCTCACTCTATCCTTCTCGCTCTCACTTCCGAGTGAGGGGCCACGGCAAAAGATCAGCGCACTTGCGGTTCGTGGAAAAGTCTCTGTGAATTACCAAGGGGGGAAAACCTGACACGCTCGTTCGATATATCGTTCGGCAGAGGTGCTTATTATAAATATAGCATCATAAATTATTCATTCACCAATTTCGCATTGGAACAAGGGAGCATTGGAAGCGGTTCGTTGGAGGCTTTCCGCTCGGCCAGGAATAAATGTTTATAAACAAAGCTGCCAATGCTGCCAGCGGTGATGTGGTAGCTAGCTAGTCGGTTACTACTTCCACACATATGCGATCGATGTATTGTATAAACATTGTTTTTATTTTTCCCCTAGAGTTCCCCGATTCTTGAAGGGTTTTTTTTTCGGGGGAGATTTTCCCGAACAATGGCCAAGTGCGGTTTATTTACGCCACCAGTATTTCATTTTTCCTTCAAACATCGCCTTTTCGCCTGAATTATTTCAATGCCGCGGAAAAATTGTTCGTGTGGACTCGATCCGAAGAAAGAACGACGAGCTGATTTATTTTCTGGGAAAGTAACATTATGGAGTGTGCTTCTTTAAGGCAACGACAACTTGTGTAAACATACTTGTTTTAACTGAGTTTCCTTTTCTTTCAAACAGGTGGGCCTTTTCGGCAAAAAATGAATCACTTTGGTTTTGCTACAGCTTACTCTATTTAAATTTAATAGAGAATAAATAAAAAAAATGATCTCAGGCATATGTTGATTTTTTTAAGTGGAGCAGGGATACCAGAAAACGGCCAAAGAAACGGTCATGGGCTAAGAGTTAAGTGTTTTCATTACACTGCACAGTGGTCCGAATTAAGCTGGAAAATACATTTTCAGCCTAAGTTTGAAGTTTTGGAGCAAAATTGTTTTCCACAAAATTGTTTCTAATAACAAGGCGCTTCTTTTGGTGTGAATGAAAACTAGGGTAGTCCCTATTTTCAGAGAAATCAAAAATCTAACTTTTATATCTGCAGATATAAAGGCATACATTATTCAGAATAGTTGTAGAATGAATAATTTTCAAGGATTAATTTTTTATTTTTTTAAAAATTGATCAAATGAAGTGTTAAATTTTTAAATTCTCCTAGTTTCCCAAACTTTAATTGTTTAATTTTTTTTTCTGTACCTTTTGATATGACCTTCGAATGAGATGCATTTTTTCCTACGTAGGTTAGGGTGTCCCTATAAAAATCAGTAATTTTGATGTAACTTTTTGATATCAAATTTTACAGCAAAGTTGTCTGTTCATTGATTCTTAAACAACAAAAGTTACAATTTTTCTAGTGCTTAAATTGTCTCTATCGTATGCCAAACATAAGTTATTATGGTTTTTGTAAACAGAATAGGCCTTTTTCAAATGCTGTTTTTTTTCTAGTTGGGGCTACCCAAAAACATATTTCTTAACAGTATTTGAAAGGATTTTTATTAGTATTTATTCACATTAAGTCAGAGTTATTAGTACGAGACACTGAAAAAGTCTGCACATTGTAGACGAAACAGGCATATCTTTCAAGATTAGCAAAAGGTGGAATCAAATGGCAGAGTACTAATTTTTCAGCTAGTTACAGGTATTCCACTAAGCAGCTCTCAAACTCTCTAGGATTCTGAGAATAATTTCAGAACAATTAATTTACCTAGACAATTACATTGAAATCAGTTATGCACTCCCTTGAACAAGACGAACATATTATGGCGTTCTTACGGATCTCACATTGCCCTCGTTATTTCGCTGTTCTGCCACTTTTTTTCAGTTAACTCAAAATTCTGACAAACAGTTTAATATTTTCCAGGCAAACATATACTTATTATTGACTTGAGCTTGAAGTATATATTTACGGGATTGTATGCCAAATATAACCATCTTTTTCAAAACTCGAAAACTACCATTTCCGCCCTAACGCTAGACAGGACCTGCCAGCTCCAGGAAGAGATGCCCCTCTGGATAAATTGTATGGTTTCTATGATACGGGGTTACTTCAGTATTGCCAGATATGTGTACACAGTAATCACAGAAAAGAAAGTAATTTAAAAATAAAATCAAGATTTGTCGGTTTTTTTTATCCTGGTACCAGTAATTAATAAGGTAAACGTTTGAAAACTATCAATTTTTTTAATGGAGAGGTCCAAGAGATTAAGGTTTTCAAAAATACAAAACTGCCTGACAGGAAAAAAGGGTGGGTATCAAGCATCCAAAAAGAATTCATTTGTTTGCATTTTTATAATTTTTTGCCTTGATTTTTCTAGAAAGTGTCATTTTTAGGAACAGCGGTCCAAAAACCCAACTGTTTCTCATTTTATAGTTAGAGCAAACTCGTGATTTCCATAACTCACGGTATAAATGGTTTTTTTCGCTAGCTCTATGGAAACAATGTGGATGTACTTTAAGGTGACCGTCTCAGCCAGGCGAAATCATAAATCTATATATTATTTGGAAGGGAAAATCTGGGAAAACCAAAACTTCACGCACAAAAGTTGCTACACCCAAAATGAAAAACAAAAACAAGATTGTAATGCAACTTTCGTATGATTTTGTTTCATTTCTCGTAATGGATCGTAATTTGGAGAAAAAATGCAACATTGGTCGTGGGGGGGGGGGGGCGACCCCAGCGTAGTGGTTAACATTCATACCTCTCACGCCAAAGTCACGAGTTCGAATTTCACCCCGGACAAGATACGGAAATACCCAAAAGGCATTTGTGTGACTACGACGGGAGAAGAACCAGCTCAGGGCTAAGAATCTCGATAATAAAGAAGTAAAAAAAAAATTGGTCGTGGGCAAAAGAGCAACACATCAATTTGCTTGGAAAAATTCAATGTGTGAGTGAGGTTGTGCAGTGAATTAGTGTTGAGTAAAGGGTTGGAATCCGGAAATCAATGACTCACAAAAAAACGATCACTACATACAATCTAGATTTGAACCGAGGCCGCCTGTGTAATGGCTCTAGATCGTTTCCATTCAGCCACATATACATGGGTCCTCAGTCGGTAAAGGCGCAGCTACAAAGCAACACCATGCTGGAGGTGGCTGGGTTCGATTCCCGGTCTGGTCTAGGAATTTTTCGTTAAGAAAAAATTCTCGACTCCCTGGGCATAGCGTATGATTGTACTTGCCACACAATCATACTGATGCAAAAATGGTTCCTGGCATCGAAAACTCTCAATTAATAACTGTGGAAGTGCATTTGAAACACTAAGTTGGGAGCAAACAATAAGCTGATTGCGAAAGCAATAAGCATGAAAATGCTAAGAAAGAAGAAGACATGTTGAAATGAACGGAATAAAATCCCAACAGTTGCTTCGATTTTTTCCCGGCCGGCGTCGGTGGTGCTGTGGTAAGCGTGACTGCTACTTGGCACCCCAGTGGGTCTGGGTTCAATCGCAGTCGTTGTCGGTGGTTTTTCTGAGGCGTCTTGGTCACGTCTTCCTTCGGAAGGGAAGTGAAACCGTTGGTCCCGGTTCATAGTCATGAGCAGCCATGTCCAAACACTACACTGCACGCCGAGCTACTTTGCACCACGCTAGCGCGTGCTTTAAATTCGCCACTTTGACTCCGTGCTTCCAGACTAACACCCAACACGGTGGGTACAACACCATTACATAAAGAAGGACAAACTTGAAGAGTGGGAGATCGGAGTGTGATGACGAGTGAAAATAAAAATAAAACACTTTGCAGCGGAATTCCAACAGTGACCAATAATAGCACTGTGGCGTTCTGTGGTAAGGTCTCACCCATATTTAAAAGTTGTTGACGGTTGAACAAAGACCCAACGCACAGTGGGAAAAATGAACCCAAATTCCCAAGTAAGAGAAGCCGCTTGTTTTTGAACCAAACCACATGCATTTCTGAAAGGAAATGGGCTAATAAATCGATTGGCGCAGGTTTCGTGTTGTGTAGAGCCTGGAGGTGGCAATCGATTGAAATTCATCCCTGTTACGTTTCTAAATGTGATATGTGTAAAATGTATGCATTTTGACTTAAAATATATTGTGGAGATTGCAACTTTATGAGCAGAACGAAGAAAACCCATCAACTGAAGGGATATTGGGGCAAAACGAGTTATCTGCAATATCTAAAAACACGCAAATTCGCTCCAAATTACTTCTATGCAGATATCCTGTGGGGTTTGTACTTTTCTAGCGAAAATAATTTGTTACGATTGCTGCTGTTCGGAAAGTAACAAAAAAAAATCAAATAAATGGAAAGAATTTGGGTAAAACGGGCCAGACACGACATGAAATTATCTCTGTAAAGTTTCTTAATATGATATGTGTAAACGATATGCATTTTCACTCAAAATAAATTGCGGCGATTGCAACTATATGAGCAGAATGGAGAAGAACCAACAATTTAGGGTGAATTGGGGCAAAACGAGCCACTTGCCGTGCTCTACACAACACGAAACCTGCGCCAATCGATTTATTAGCCCATTTTCCTACAGAAATGCATGTGGTTTGGTTAAAAAACCAGCGGCTTCTCTTACTTGGGAATTTGGGTTCATTTTTTCCCACTGTGCAACGGCTGCTTCGACTGTCGAGGCACTCAGCAGACAGCGATAAATTTGTTTCGAGGAATCTGTGTGCTGCCATCCGCTTGCATACACTTGCATGGCTTCGTTTATACCGTAAAATGCTCTGTGGATCATGATGGGCAAAATAGCCTTCTCTGAATCATGCGGATTTCTCAAGATATGCATTTGCATGTTTTGTCACCTTTCTAACTTTTGAGTGTAGCTGTTATCAATACCTTTCGTATGGTGCAAAGAAATTTTCGAAATATTTTGTAAATTTCGAGTGTTATCAAATTTGGTGACAGGACTTCAGCTCACTTTGTGAATTGCTTTCAGAATCAGCGTGATATGCATCCAAACATTGAAAGTAAAAAACAATTTTGGTTTGATTATCTTTGAGACCCATCCTGAAACCGGATTCAGAACGGATCCGGAACATCCGTAAAAGTGGCCAGTTCTTGGAAGTAGCCCCGAAAGGACTTTTTTCAATCAACATTTAGTTTAAGAAAGTAGAATGAACTTCTATTCGTGGTCTGAAGATGTTCCTTCAAAGGTCATATGGTGATCACTCGGAAAATCCGGAACACCTGTAAACATGGGCAGTTCTTGGAATTAGTCCCAAATGGACGATTGTTTTTGCAATCGACACTTAGAAAGTAGGATGAACTTCAATTTGTGGTCTGAAGATGTCCCTTTAGGAGATCATATGGTGGCCACCCGGAAGATCCGGATCATCCAGCTTTGGCCAGTCCGTGGAATTAGTCCCAAATGGACGATTTTTTATACAACCAACATTTAGTTTACGAAAGTAGGATGAACTTTAATTTGTGGTCTGAAGATAGTTTTGCTTGCTAAGGATAAGGTTTCATCGAGATTTTATCAAATGATTTTGCTTCGCGTTGAAGAAATTCAAGAAAACTAGAAATCGAAAAATGCCAGGGTGGAGCCACCGAATAGAAAGTAGGAGGAAGGATGTTTAGAGTTGCAGAAGAATGTGCATTCTCAGAGTTTCTTTTTCAATGCAATCGCTATGCGATTGCTCGTGGGCTCTTTTTTCACACGTTTTTGCTGGATGCAATTCTCAAAATTTTATTACAAATCGAAAGATACAGTTCTCTCACACACAAAAGCTGGCTTACTTGTGGGCGGCCTAGCGCATAAGGGCCAGGATGTTGAACAGTTCCTCAAGCTTCCTCGTAACACGAATTTTCGTATCAAAACGAAGTCAAAAACTCCAGGATACGCTTATCATTGGACACCTTCAGCAATTCCATGACCCGCTTCTCTTAAGGAGCATGGCCGACAACTTCACGGACCAGAAAGCACACGAACTTAGTGTACTTGGTTTGGATACCCTTGATGCAAGACGGCTGGATTCCTTTTTCCTTACGATTTGCTTAGTGCAAGACGCCCTGGTGCAAGAATTTACCTTACGATCTGCTTGGCGGTTTTGTATTGACTTTCATTCAGATCAACTCAGATTTCGTAACGGAGAGCTATGGTTTCCCGTCTCATGTAGACAGCCGGACAATTATAAAAGTCGTCTGGATTACAGCCTTAGCTAGGCAAGAATATTCGCGAATTTCTTCAACTTCTCTTCCGTTTCCTCCACAGTCACCTAAACCATAATTGATCTAGCGCTTATTAAATGTCGCAGCTCTATCGCGTTGTCTATGTCCATGACTGTAAAAAAATGATTAGGAATTCGCAATTCAATTAGTACAGTAAGAAAAATGTTCATTCGATAGAATCACTATCCACTGATTTTAATAGTCGTACGTAGACTCAAATAATTGATAAAATCAACTAGTTTGGTACGTGAAACACAGAATTCGACGTCTTTAAAAATTGAGAACAATGGGTCGTAATTCCTCGCCTCTTTATTAATGTGACTGAAGAGCGTAGATGTACTAACAAAAGAGATGTCAGAATGTCATAATTTAAGGGGCGAGTTTCCAGTGCTGGCAGTTTGACAGGCAAAAAAAAAACCTAAGGCGTACTAAAGGGCGAACACGAAATTATTGCGACACCGAAAATGTCATGCCAATTTTCTTATAATGTTTAGAATCAAACCAAAATTTTAGGGTAGTTTTATACATATATTTACTTCAAAAAATCAAAAGAAAAGTTAATCGATGGAGCCTTGAGTGTAAAATTGAACGCATTTTCGCTTGATGCCCTCCATCAAAGTCTTTACAGTGTCATCCGGTACCAGTTTCTCAGTTTTTTTTTCCATTTTCTTAACATGTCCTTCTCGTCTTTGACTGTCTTCTTGCTCTTCCGAAGTTCCTGCTTCATCATTGCCCAGTACTGCTCCACCGGGCGCAGCTCCGGACAGTTTGGCGGATTCATGTCCTTTGGAACAAAATGGACAGAATTGGCCTCATACCACTCCAGGACACTTTTAGAATAGTGGCATGATGCCAAATCTGGCCAAAATAGCGGAGCTTCGTCGTGCTGCTGCAAGAACGGCAAAAAGGCGCTTCTCGAGGCACTCAGATTTGTAGATCTCGCCATTTACTGTGCCCTTTGTCACGAAAGGCTCACTCCTCAGTCCGCAAGAGCAGATGGCCTGCCAAAATGAGATATTTGGAGGCGAACTTCGACATTTTCTTCTTCTTAAATTTGTCGTCCACATAGAACTTGCTCTTTGCCGGTGAAAAACTCCAACCCCGGAATTTGCTTAAAATCGGCTTTTATATACGTTTCGTCGTCCATCACACAGCAGCCATATTTTGTCAGCATCTTCTCGTAGAGCTTCGGTGCCCGAGTTTTAGCCGTCGATTGTTGCCGCTCATCGCGGTTTGGGGAAGTTCTGTACCTTGTATGTATGTAGTCCAGCTCTCTTTTTGCATTCTGGACGTAGCTCTGCGACATGCCGATCTTTTTAGCCAAATCACGGCTTGAGACGTTGGGATTTGCTTTAATCATCCGCTTCACCTTCCCTCCGTCTTTTTGTTCTCCGGTCCCGGTTTTCTTCCAGCTCCTTCTGCCGTGGTCCAACGTCAACCACTCCTGGAACCGCTTCAACACTCTGGAGACGGTTGAATGGTGAATGTTCAACATTTTTCCCAACTGCCGGTGCGACAGGTCAGGAAATTCCAGGTGTTTTTAAAGAATTTGTTCTCTCGACTCGCGTTGGTTCACCTCCATTTGCGTTGAATCGAAAAACACGACTTCGAGTTTGACAGCATGTAAACAATACACATCAAATCAATGAGAAAGTGTGCAAAATTTGGTTGATTTTTACCCAATGGTAAAAAAGTTATGCCCTGTTGAATGTGTCGCAATAATTTCGGGTTCGCCCTTTAACACTCCAGATATAAACAGGGCGTATTTTGGTTGCTGCCAATTTTTAACTCAATAAAACATATTTCTCCATATTTTGTGTGAAAAGGTTGAACACTGCATTATCATACAAGATGTGAGCATAATCAGTGGTCTATTGTAGTTTTCTATGGAAAATAGGATTTGATTTTCGTATTCCAATCTTTGCATTCAGTTTTATCTGTTTTGTGATTTGGGAATATCGCTCTTTTAAGTGTTAGTCTAGAGATTAATAAATGAACAAAACAAGAAACTGTCCTTCTGTACAAAAAATGCAACTTCGTATATTGACCAACAGATTGCACTCGGCTTTCAATATCTTTTTATTTTTAAATAGAAGGATTTTAACCTAGCAAACAAGTAAACCAATTAAAACCATCACAAATACACGCATGCAACGCAAATGTAGCGTCCAAAAAGTGTCAATTTGACTTATGCATTGGTTATACGAATATGTTTTGCAATGCATACTCAATGACTGGATAAATCGAATATGGTTTTGGCATACAATTTATAATTTTTAGAATATATTATTTCTTCTCGGTGTAGAGGTATGGTATAGTCAACCATATCCAAGATCTCCTGAGCTTGTTTTCGACGAAGTCCATCAACAAGTTTCTTATGACGACACGGCTAGAAAGGCGGCAGGTTCGAGCTGGTTAATAAAGGAAATGGTGGAATAGCCAAAGGAATGCAGCGGAGGTCGATAACTGGATTAACCGTGGCCTGCAGTACGGATCAGGAAAAGTTATTGATCTTATGTTTTGAACTTAAGGACAGTTTGGATGACCTAGATCATCCCATGTAACTCATGTTTTTTACGTTTCGAAAATATTCACTGAATATGGTTGACTTCGTATCGAAACTTTTTATAGTTCAAAAAGCTGTAGTATTTACACTAGATCTTAAATTCTTGACTCAAGGACAGTTTGGATGACCAAAAACACCACACAATTATCAAATAATGACTGTTGACCCTCAAAAACGTTATTTCAATATATTTGAATACATATCGTAACCTAATATAGCCCTTAAAGCAACTGCCACACATGTAGATCTGTAGTTCTGAACTCAAGTACTTGTTGGATCCCAGAAAGATACAAAAATATTTAACGTTTATCAACGAGAACTTAAAAGTACGTATGCAAGTTCCATCAATGGCAAATACATTTTTGAGGGCTTCAAATGTTGAGTTGACAATCAGGAAGCGGGGAGCGACCTACATCCGGTCCTCACAAGTTCCTACAAGTTCCACACCTCCAAATGTCATGTGATCACAAGGGACTGAAACATGGAGACGCTGGTTGGCGTAGCGTGGGCAATGTAGTTAATTTGACAGTAGCGTGGTGAGGGGTGCGACTGGAGATCGTGTGCCTTCTAGTCACAGTGTTGTGAATTTTCCGTGCTAACTTGAGTGAGGTTTTTAGTACGCCTTGGAATCATTTTTGCATTTCGAACCAATTTAACTTGGAAGCATGTAGCTCAAACAAGGGCTCAATTGATTTTTGAACATTTCAGCATGAACATGTGGATGCATTTCTGAATTTCAACTACTATTTTATAAAAGACTGGCATGTGACCATAGGCAGTATGAGATTGTATTTAAATAGATTTATTTAGTGATGTCATGATTAGATAAGCCATTTTTTTCCGGAATCATCAGGCCGGGACCTTTGACCACTTATACTGCTGTCCTTGGAGTGAGACTGGAGGAGTGTAGGCGATGCTTTTTAAAAAAGCAACAAAGCTTCAAAGGGAACATCATGCGTCTTTTGATTGCGGTTTTGTCTATGATAGTTGTTGTGATCTACTGTTTTCGGCCATTCCAGGACCTTCCGGATGTTGAGATATACAATAATTATTAGTTGCATATCATTGTTGGTTTCATTTGGAAAATAATTATAATAATAATACTAATGAGGGTGATTTCAGGTTGTAGAGATGTTTTATTGCAATGTAGAATAAGGTATTTTTCTATAAATTTGGATCAGTGAATGTTATTTTATTTATTTTTTGTATATTATTGAATGCTCTCAATTCGGGTTCGCTTGTTTTGGATTAAATAAGATTAGCGCAGTGACCAAGCAGTGAATGTCCATTTACATACCCTATTCTTTAAATAAAATTTCAGGTCAACCATTGAGTTTCCAAGTTTCGTAAAAAAAATCATATATTATAATATAGCCGTAATCATATATTATAACTTTCAGCCGTTGACTGCGTTGCGTCTTAAATGCAGTAGGACGACAATCTGCAGGCATGTGTATTTATTATTATCATTTTGCATAATAATATCCCTTCACAATGTTTTATATATTATACTATATGACATCGCATATCAGTTTTACATTTTTATCATTAAAATTACCATTTTTTGCATTACTCGGATTTTCATTATTTATTATTTTATTATCAACTAGAAATTTGATGAAAAATTAGTATTTTCCATTTAATTCCAACTACCTTTGCTTATCTTGACAGATACGCGTATTTCATCTACAATGTGCAGACATCTTAAGTGTCTCGTACTAATACCTCGGCTTGAAGAAACTCTTCGCCACCTGCACGTATATCATTTATTTTCTAACAAGACAAACGTTAACCTACCATTATTGCAGTTCATACCGGGTCCTACTGTTGTTTTGACCTTATCCTGAGTCAAAAACCAATGTTTTTAATAGCAAGTTTTTTATTATGTATGGGTCATTCCATATCGAGTGACCGGAGAAAAGCATCGACCCTCTTTGATTTGATCCAAAATTGGCTGATATACTTTTTATAGACTATCAATCAAAAATCCAAAGTCTTAGACCAATCGGTGAACCCCTCGGCCCATGGGCTGCCTCCATTTTTTTGAGATTTTTGAAAAAGTTATATTTTGTTTATTGAATATCTCAGTGAATAAAAGAGCTACAAACAATGTTAGATACTTTAAATAAAATTAAATTTTCTACCAAATTAATATTTTTTATTTTTTTGACAATGTTGCCAAGAGTTTTATTTTTATGGTTGAAATATTAAATTGCGTTTTTCTCAAAATGCTCACCACTTTTTCTTTATGGCTCCAATGTGTTCAGCAGATCTTTTTTACATACAGAAACACTTATCGAGAAAAAAATTGGAACGCCAAGTCTTCTCTCGATGGTACAGCAAAATTCATGATGTTAAACTTGTTTTTTGCACCGTGAACCGCACCGTCAGAGAAATAACTAACTTTTTTCAGCTTAGTCAGAACTTCTCCTTCGGTCAAGTTGTCCCGAGTGAACTGGTAGAACTCTGCCTGTTTTGCTGCAATATAGTCATGCTTCCTAACAACTGCGGGTTCTTAGAGAAATGTTTCAATGAATGTATCCGTATCACAAAATACTGTCTGCCAGCTGCACCTGTCTTGTTGCGTCCATTGTTTGCACGATATTTCCTCAATCAAATTATTCTCAAAATATGACCAAATAAAATTCCTAATATGATCCAAAATGCCACAAGCTGCAGCCAGTACACTTTGTCTCAAGAAGCACAGCTCCGCAGGTGAATTGCACACGCTTTGTTTCAGCACAACTCTTAACGAATTAAACGCTGCTTTACTTTCCTGTTCCGCTTCGATTTGATTGAACTGTGCACCAAAAAATTAAGATTAAAGTTCTGGTGAATCGCACAAACGCAAACTGTGTGAGTTCCAGCACTTCTTCATAGAACACTCTGGTAGGCGCAGCTAAGTAAACTTCGAAAATCCGATGTTGATATCAGGAAACTTTTCTTTGAAGAATCGGTATGTTTTGCTAAGGTTCGCCGGCACTAATCGCTTTTGCTTGAGGATACGAGATGTTCCCTCCCGAACACTTAAAATTACACTCCTGCTATGTCTTCCGAAACACGATGGCCTTTCTTGGGGTAAGAGGAACAGATCATTCCTTTCTCGTTAACGCACTTTTTCATGGTTTGCACTAACCTCTCAGAGCACCGAAATTCTTCTGTAGATTGAAGTGCAAATGATTAGTTCGATAAAAAAAATGATCTTCGATCAATAGAATTACTTATTTTGAATTTTCTGCTCTCCATGTTATCACAAACGACTGAACAACTAAACAGAGCTTATTTTGATCTCAAACGATAATAAAAAACATACTACGTAGTTTATCATGTAGGCCAAGAAAAACTGCTATTATTTGCTTTTTCTGTCAGATCTGCCTCTGATGAAGTATAACAGATTATATCAGAGTAGTTGAATAAACAAATTTTGAAAAACGAAATCTTTTAAAAATCAATTTCTCCACGACGGAGCAAATTGTTTTTTTCTCGATAAAGGTGTCTTATATAAAAAAGTCTACTGAACATATTGGAGCCACAAAATTAAAAAAAAAAGTGGGAGCATTTTTGAGAAAAACTAAATTTAATATTTCAACCATAAAAAATAAAAATATTGGCAACACTGTCAAAAACATAAAAAACATTTATTTGGTAGCAAATTTAATTTTATTTAAGAAAAGTATCTAGCATTGTTTGTAGCTCTTTTATTCATTGAGATATTAAAAAAAGAAAATATAAACTTTTCAAAAATCTCAAGGTCTTTGGATTTTTGATAAATAGCCTAGCATTAGTATATCAGTCAATTTTGGCTCGAATCGAAGAGGGTCGATGCATTTCTTCGGTCACTTGATATAGAATGACCCGTATATAGAAAAAAGAAAAGAAATTGATAAAAGGGTAGATATTAAGTACATTTGTTTTTGACGCAGGATAGGTATAAACAAAATAATTATAGGTTCACGTTTTGTATTTAGAAAATTGTATATATACGGGAGGTAGCGAAGGTTTTCTCTAAGTCGAGTTATTAGTACGAGACACTGAAGAAGTCTGCACGTTGTAGACGAAATACGCGTATCTGTCGAAGATAAGCAAAGGTAGTTGGAATTAAATGGCGAATACTAATTTTTCTTCTAATTTCAAGTTACAGGCATTCCACTAAACAGCTCAAACCCTCTAGGATTCATTTTATTATTCTTACTTCGGAGCGTATAATACGGTATGTCCACGCATCCGTCCTCCCCTGTAGATTCACAAAATGCGTTCTGGTTCAAATCTATTCATTTGAATCCCACTCATTTTACAGAATCATCTCTTGTGGTGAATGCAACACAGTAGCCTGGCCGCTTTTACGCTTGTATCATGTCTTTGATATGCTGCAAGCATCAATATTGACCAAAAAAAAAATTGGGCGTCATCTTTCTCGTACTGGCTGCGTTTGTATTAGATTAGATTAGATTAGATTAGATAAGAACCAAGTTAAATAAAGATGGCGATAAGGATATATTTTTTTCCAACCTTTGGAATGATTATTTTTACGATTGAAATTATAAGACACACATAAAAATCAAGATTAAATGTACTGAAATGTTGAAAAAAAGTATGAAAAAATCTCTTTTGTAACTAAGAAATTTATTAATCTGTAAAGCTTAAATAAGTACTTGAACTAAATGTTCGTTAAAACGCGCAAGTTCTTATTCTCTTTTTCAAATTCAAGGGTTTCTTCAATAATTCACCCACCAAACGCACCTTTGATCCTCACTCAAAATTACATCAAAAGGCACATTCACGTTGAAGTTTTGAATTAAACAATTCAACGCCCAACTTTTTCCTTTGATTAATTATTTGTAGCATCGCATTAAAAAGTTACCCATTTATCGCCATTAGTTGGACGGACCTCGTGGCTCGCACAAATTGCAGCAACAGGGGAAAAAAAGAGGGTAATCCCAACCATCCCGACAGCCGGCCAGCCGGATTCCCTGCTAATGGAAGTCCGACATAAAATGATAAAAAAAAATTAAATTCATTAAAAATGCAAGAATCTCGCTACCCAGCCCACAAACCAACAAACGAAAGCCAAAAGAGCGATGTGACTGCTCTGCGCAGTGTTGCACCGAACATGAAAAATTCAGCCAGCAAACATGCACTTTCGGCATGTGTGTGTGTGGGTGTGAATGTTTACTGATTGTCTCTGTATGCATCGGGAAATGGAACTGCCATGCACACGTCTGATGACTGTCTTTCCACGAGTTCACGGAAGGATTTTTTCTTTCCTCATTGGGATGAAGCTGAGGACCTTAATCTGCATTGTTGAGACCATTCTTGAATGGACACCGAGAGTGCCAAGTTGCAGTCAACCACGGTCTAAATTTAGATCTGTAATCTTAAGATTGTGCTGAGCAGCATGGTGGCAACTTTTTTATTTGAATCGAGAAATTTCCAATCTTCAAGTTTGAATTCAGGCAGAGCGAGGAAGATGGATTTCAAGCTGCTTGGTTGAATTCTACAGAAGCCTAGATTGATAACCATCGGAAAAATGAACAAACCATGTCAAGTTTGAACACCGAGTTGCGGAAGCCTATCCCACAGAAAATGGAAAGGCATGAAGGAGCTTGAGCACCTGTTTTGTGAATTTATACTCCATTGTGGCTGGTGAAACCCCGAGTGGAACTCTTCTTTTCGCCTACATTTCATTTCTTTTTTTTGCTCAGCACAAGTAAACTCGTAATTTCCCGGAAACCGAACAAAATGACTTTCTACCGAATGGCTTCCCTCGTATGTGCCTCCCTTAAGCCAAAGGCATTCAACAGCAACGAAGGTTCCATTGTACTTGCAATTGTTTCGAAAGCTGTAATCTCGATAATCGCCTGCAATCGATTGTCTTCTTCGAGCTGTAAAATGCAATTCTACGGCGAACGCATTCTGTATATTAACTACAGGGCACTCTCAACTTCCATTTGCCAACCACCGATGGCTTTCCGAGAGGGTTCCCGGAATCTGCTCGTTCGTCAGCATCTGTCTCGCATTTTTACTCTCCACATAGATTGGATCCTTCCAATTGTCGTGTGATAGGGCTGTGGGATGTAAACTAGGCTAGTTTCTCAACTTGGTTTACCATGCAAAGAGTTAATTTTTCAACTTAAAAAATCTTTAAGTTTCCACTTATTTCACGTTATATTTACAATCTTCAACGACCGCTCAAATCGTAGGTAGAAGAGAAACATATTTAGAAATTGAAAAAGACTAAATCCAATAGGTGTAATTTGGTTACATGTTTTTATTTAAATAAATCAACCTATTTTTCCTTTTGATGCGCAAAGCACAGAAAAATCTAAAGTTAAGTTTCACGTTGACCAAATCCGAATTGATGAGTCTTTCGTTTAACGTCCTGTAAAGCCATCTCATCCACTTTGCAGACCGCCAGTTTGTCTGATGTTCTTTTCGTAACTAGAAATGAGAAGAAAAATTAGTATTTTCCATTTAATTCCAACTACCTTTGCTTATCTTGACAGATACGCTTATTTCGTCTGCAATTTGCAGACTTCTACAGTGTCTCGTACTAATAACTTGACTGGGTTAGAAGTGTGCATATTGTAGACGAAACACGCATATCTGTCACTATAAATAAAACAAGAAAATACTACTTTTTTCTCATTTCTATTTTCAGATATTCCACTAAACAGTTCAAACTCTCTGGAATTATTTTCGTTTCCAACAGTTGGTCTTGTATTCTTCAGCTTCCGCTTGACGATGGCCCAATACTTCTCAACAGAGTGGACCTTGGGTACCATCTGCATGCCGTTGGCCGCTTCTTCTTCTTGTTTAGCATTTTAAAGCTTATTACTTTCACATGTTCTTATGTTCTAAATACACTTCCACAGTTATTATTTGAGAGCTTTCGATGCCAGGTACCATGTTTGCATTAGTATGATTGTGTGACAAGTAAAATCATACTCTATGCCCAGGGAGTCGAGAAATTTTCCTTAACGAAAAATTCCAGGACCAGACCGGGAATCGAACCCAGTCACCTCCACCATGGCATTGCTTTGTAGCTGCGCCTTTACCGAATGAGCGAAGGTGGGACCCTGGTTGATATGATGAGGCTCATTATTATTATTATTATTATTATTATTTATTTTAATTCATCCGACTTTTGTGTCTACATGAATATAGTTAAAACTTAATTAAATAAAAAAATAAAATTGAACAAAAAACACAACGTCTCTACTCAATACTCAATACATAAATTTTAACACTACAACATTCTTTGTATCCTGTTTCGAAACTTGTTGGATGATTCGCCGAATTCAAAGGCAGATTCAACTGCCGAAAAGTCCTAATAATGGCCGTCAGTGGTTCGTGGTAGCCATATGCAGTTCGGTGATATTTTGGTTGCAACAAGGAAGAATTCCGTAACATTCGTTGAGGGACACGAAAGACCAGCTGTGATAGCAATTCCGGACAATCCACTTCACCGTTTAAAAGCTTAACGACGAATGTTGCCTGCTGAATTTTTCTTCTTTGCTCCAGAGTATCTAACCCCAATAACAAACATCTGCTTGGATACGGCGGTAAATTGACAGGATCACGCCATGGAAGGTTTCGCAAAGCCAGCCTTACAAATCTCTTCTGTACCCGTTCAAGACGTAGAATCCAGGTAACTTCATACGGACACCAGACAACAGATGCGTTTTCTAGTATAGGGCGGACTAGTGAACAATACAGCGCCTTTAAGCAGTGGGGGTCGTTGAAATCCCGTGCGATCTTGAAATGAATCCAAGTTGACGATTAGCTTTGGAAATTATGGCTTGATAGTGTAGACGGAAATCCAGCTTCGCATCCAAAAGAACACCCAGGTCATTTACTTTATCAACTCTACGAAGCGGAATGCCATCAATACAGTAGTCGAAATGTATTGGGTTCTTTACACGATGGAACGTCATCACAACACACTTAGGGATACTAACGATCAATTTATTCCGACCACACCATTCCACGAACAGGTTCAGTAAACTTTGAAGGCAATGGCAATCATCTACCGTACGAACAACAAAGTAGAGTTTCATGTCATCTGCATATACAAGTTTGCACCTAGCTCCCAATAAATCCGCAACATCATTGAAGAAGAGCGTAAAAGGTAACGGGCCCAAGTTACTTCCCTGAGGCACGCCAGACGTACTGGTGAATGGCTTTGATACACAGGAATCAATTTGCACCCGAAGAGTTCTGTCAGTCAGGTACGAATGCAGCCAAGCCTTAAGTGATGCTGATGCACCCAGTCTAGAAAGCTTACACAGAAGAATGTTATGGTCGATCTTGTCGAAGGCAGCTTTAGATCGGTGTAAATGACATCGACTTGTGTATTTTGCTCCATCGCCGATATGCACGTACTAGAAAAGTCCAGTAAGTTGGTCGCCACCGACCTTCCAGGAATGAATCCATGTTGATCAGTCGATATGTAGCTTCTCGAACTAGTGAAGACGGCTTGGCTTAATATAATTTCGAACAATTTGGACGCTGCTGAGAGACTAGTTATGCCACGATAATTTTTTACATCTCGACGATCACCGACTTTAAACACCGGAAACATGAGTGATTGCTTCCATAAGACCGGAAATTTACCTTGCTGGAAAGATTGAGTAAATATGACTGCAAGGGGCTTAGCCAAGACAGCTGCACAACGACAAAAAACCACAGCAGGAATACCATCCGGACCAGGCGAAACAGAACTTTTTAATTTTCTTGACGCAGCAATAATCATTTCTTCAGTTACCACGAACGTGGTCAAATTCAAAAATCCCTTGGTACATCACAGGCAGCAGACTCAGCTTCATTATCACCTGCTACTCTTTGTTCGAACACCGAAGCAAAGTGCTGCGCAAAAAGCTCAGTAGCTTCGGAGACGCAGGTAGCCTCTCTATCGCTCAGCCGTATGTTGGACGGAATGCTGGAGTTTTTCCTTTTGCTGTTGACAAAACTCCAAAAGCTTCGAGGATTTCGTCGCAAATTCCATTGCACTTTTAAAACATGTGTCTTGTACAACGAAGTGTTGAGCCTACAAAAGGCAGTGCTTGCATGCTTGAACTTCCGCTTAGTATCAGTTGTTTTGCATCGTCTCAGTTTTCGCTGAGCCGAATTCCGTTCTCGTTTAAGCTTGCGAAGCAGCGGAGTACTCCATGAAGGGAAAATTTGACGTCTTTTGAGAGGTACATTCGAAGCCAGCCAATGTTTTATAACACCACAAAATCGTTCTGACATTTCATCAACGTCCGTGCTTTCAAGAATGTTGTTCCAATCCAGATTATAAAGAAACTGTATAAGCAAAGCGTAATCAATTTTCCGGTAATCGAGACCTCTAACTTTATCATCCACAGTGTGGTTAGGAAGAATCGGTAATTGCAGCAGGGCAGGTAATGACAGAACAAGTGGAGGATGGTGCGTGTCGATCGGCAACAGTGCCACAGCAGACTCATCGATTTCCACATCGTCTTCATCAATACAGAACACTAAATCTAGCGTTCGACCAAGTTCGTTCTGAACTAAATTGCGTTGGCTTAGATTAAGGAAATCCATCCCATCCAGAAGAACCGTACTAGCAGCATTCAGCGATGATGTGTCAGCAAGGCAGATCGAGCTATCTACGGATAACCATTGTAGTCGGGGTTGATTGTAATCACCACATACCAAAACTCTGTCGGTTGTTTCCACACAGCTCTTTTACGGATGCGATATGAGCTTCCATGATGCTGTCGTCTCTGCTTCGGTCTGGTGGAACGTATACAACGGCCAGATTGAGCTTAATACCTTTTATTTTCGTGGAAACACAAACTTGTTCCAACTTACTGCCTTGCTCGACGTTCACAAGCGAACTAGGATAACCCTGCGCTACAGCAATCAACACGCCACCAAAACTAGTTTTATCGCTGTTGAATGAATTACGGTCGCAGCGGAAGACATTGAAACCCGAACCGAAAAGCTGAACGGAATTGATACTATCGTCGAGCCCAGTTTCTGTCAGAAGAATTACGTCAAACCCACAACCAGCAGAAGCAAGGAACAGGTCGTCAATTTTAGTTCGAACTCCTCGCACGTTCTGATAGTAGACCCAGATGCGGTTGTCAGATAAGTCGTTCATGGACAGGATTCCTCTTCCGGAAACAATGATTGTGTATCACTTTTTTGCTCAGCATTGTTGAGTTTCATTTGAGCAGCATAAAGCATTGTTTTCTTTTGCTTAACGATCTCAGAACTACCCTTAAAAGAAAGTGGTTTGTGTTCACGCTGCGAGCTTGAACTTGGGCTGGATGGCAACTGCTCCAAAATATGGAGCGACAATTCAAACAACTCATCCATACAACGAGCATGGGCCGTCAACAATTTATGCTTTATACACGTATCATGAAATTGTTTGCTAAAGTAACGGACACATTCCTTTGCAACTTCGGGCATGATATTGGGTTCTATTTTAAGCGAACGAATAACAAACTTGAATATTTACGAGTTCTGCTTGACAAATCTCCCTTGACATTCCGCCAAATCGAACTAATTCCTGTTTTACAATCGGAACTACAAAAAATAAAATTCATTAAAAATTGTAGAATCGTACCCGTATTATCAATATTAATATCAAATATGAACCTACTTGCGTTATTTGAAACCATTTTGATTAAAAACTCAGCTGTTTTTTTCCAATTTGACAGACACACAACGCATAAATCACGCAAGTAATGAATATACAGTAGCGGACATTAAAATTGCACCAAGCATATGTTTTGTGTTCAAACATGATTAAATAAGTAATCCAATGGTTTATTCTCAACAAGACCTATGAGGGGTGATTACTGTTACCAAAAGTAATTTATCTAGGTAACAATATGCACCTAGTTTAAACCCGTGATTGAGTTGGAGTTGAAGAAGGTAAGTTGATTCATATTGAGAGTGGTCAAAAAAGTGCACCAGGATTCAAAATTCAAGTCAGATTGTATTTATTTAATTCATTTAAGTACTTTTTTCAAAAAACAGTAGAAATATGTTTAATATTTAGTTGCGTAGCCATTTGATGCGATAACTGCTGCACAGCGATCTGGCATTGAATCAACCAAAGCGATAAGACGTTCAATTGGTATTTTGAACCATTCTTGCTCCAGTCCTGCCATTAGTTCGTCTGTATTCTTGTACGTACGTACGCGAATTCGACGTTCGAGCTCTTCCCATAAATGCTCAATTGGATTGAGGTCCGGTGATTGCGACGGCCACTCTAAAATAGGCACTTTATTCCTTTTCATCCATAATTTGACCAGATTTGAAGTGTGCTTGGGATCATTATCTTGTTGAAAAGTCCACCTTTTTGCCATACGGGTGGTAGCATGTGGAAGCATAGTGTTCTCCAGCAGTTCTTTGTACACCTAGGCGGTCATAATTCCTTGAATACGACGTATTGGACCAACGCCGTTTCGACTGAAGCAGCCTGAAATGATAAATACATGAAAGAGCAATTATGAAAATAATATTTGTGAAGGTTTACCCCAAACCATGATACTTCCACCGCCATGTTTCACCGTTGGAACCTGGTATCTCGGGTTATATCGCTGTCCTTTAGGCCTTCGTACGTATTCTGATGCCGTCCGATGAAAACAAATTGAATTTACTTTCATCTGACCACAAAACTTTCTCCCAGTCCGACTTCGACCAATGTTGAAATCGTCTGGCAAAGCTTAAACGAGCCTGTCGGTTCTTTGGTGATATAAGGGGTTTTTTGCTGGTCGACGGCCGAAAAGTTTTGCGTCACATAGACGGCGTCGAATAGTTCGGGAACTCAAGTTGAGGTGCAATTGCTGTGTAGCGTATTTGTTGACATCAGTTGCAGTCTTCCGTGGATCGTTCTTAACGATCCGAATCATGGATCTATCCTGCCGTTCCGTTGATTTACGGGGCGGCCGCTGCCAGGTTTCCTGTCTAGCGATTTAGTCTGCAAAAACCGCTTATAAATTCTTCCAACTGTTGTATGACTGACTCCGAAATCCGCAGCGATTTGACGATCGGTTTTCCCGACTGTTTAGCTTTGACAATGGCACAACGTGCATCGTTACTCAACGTTTTTTCTTCATTGTTAATTGTGATTATTACCACAACGCACACTATCTTATAAAACTTTAAGAAAACGAAAAACAAACAATCAATTATGTAGGTGCAATTTTTTTGTCCGGCTTAATTTTGATAGCTGTTGACAGTTTCAGGTACACTCTAAAAGGAATTTAATAAATGTTCGAAGTAATAACCCTAAATTAAACTCTACATTAATATTAATCAATTATTACGATAACATCACTCAAGATAACAGAAATAAGTGAGAACCTTTCAAAACAAGCTTTGCATACAGTTTGGTGCATGTTTTATGTCCGCTACTGTATTCTGAAATAACAGTAACAAGGGGACGCCTACTTATTGTCGCTGTTATTTTCATTGTCTTAATGTAAACATAGGACCACGGACTACTTGATCGACATTTTTCATATTTTTCCATATTAACACATAGGAATAGGGGTCATTCAAAAATGACGTCCACTCTTTAGGGGGGGATCAAATTTGTGACAATATGTGACAGGGGAGGGATGGGGGTTATAAAAATGTGACATCCAACAATTTTGCATAAGGTAATCTAAATTTATCAGCGTTGCTAAGCAAACAAATGCGTCGAAAAGTTTGAGTGTACGGTTACTGTTCTTATTGTCTTACAGCTATACAGAAAAAGACGCTGTCAGACCTGATCAACCGTTGAAAATGGCTAAATATGGCCCTAGAGAAGAATAAATCAAATCAACAACGTCAAAAGACAAACAAATTGAACCGAAAAAAAAAATTTGAGGAAGAATTTGAAACAAACGCTCATCTTACCAAGCGTCTCAAGATGCGGCCTGATAAAGGACGCAGTTGGAGAGTAACTAAGCATAGTTGCTAAAGACGTAGTTGGAGAGTAACTAAGCATAGTTGCTGAACTCAGTTGGAGAGTAACTAAGCATAGTTGCTGAAGACGTAGGTCGATCTGGGTCAGCATGGAGAGTCAGCTGGGCAGAGAGGTGTCCCCAAGTAACATTGCCAAAACCATCCAGCTTTATTATATTTTATTAAAGTTTTATGAAAGCCACTAGCAATTAATTCGGTTTTATTATGGCAGCAAGAGATGCCAACATATTTCAAATTTTAGTCAGGTTTATAAGAACCAACATAGCTTCTTTACAACGATCTTAAAACCTTGACTTCTAAAATTCTTTTTACTCCTATCGAAAGTTTTATTTTGACTTTATAAACTCATTAAATGCTACTTTGAAATGCCGTTTTAAGACTCATTATATTGTCTTATTATGGTCAGTTGAAAAGGCATTTTAAACCCATTTTGCCTCCTGTAAATGCATTAAACGGCTAATTGGCATTAAGGAAAGCTACCAAATGACCAGATGGTTTTATAGTAGCCATTGCTAAGATATATTAGCTTTTTGGCAAAACTGTGATTTCATGAAATATATGAAATAATTGAAATGTGGGACAATAAATACACAAAAATGTAATGTAATACAATTGAAGTGTAGATCTTAGACAAACTTCGGTATTCGTTTAGATAACCTTATGGAATTCCATCGATTTTCAGGAGTTTCATGATTAATTTAACGAATATATTTCTTTCAATTTTGTTTTTGTTGTTGTAAACTCGCATAATTTCCGAGGTGCAACAATTTTCAGCTCTTATTGTTGCAATATTCATCATCAAATTAAATACGCATATGGTTTGGAACATGATACGCTATAAAAAAATCTATTTGTTTTGTATATTTCGCTATCAAACATAATTTACCCCAACACTAGAACTTTTTTCTTAGCCATTATTTACTGTTGAATAAATCATAAGAGCAGAGAATCGAACAGACCAGAATAACAGAAACCAACCACGATATCGCCGTGAAGTTTGACAGCTGTGGCCATTCGGCCATATGCTGGTTATGATGGAGGCCAATAGGTTTTATGATGGTCCTCAAGTGGTCATAACATCTTTCACTAGAACATTTTCAAAATCTGTATGGTCTTAGAAACGTTTTATTAATTTGTTTTCACAACCGTATATAGAGTGGGCCACTTTGTATACATTTCGGCTTTAAAGATGCATAGAGTTTTGAATGTAGTTTCATCAACAAAGCCAAGAGGAGTGCTATACGGCTGGAATAGAACTGAAATTGTTACTTGGGGAGCAGTAGATAGCGGCAAAATCACTTAATACTTCCAAATCAACCTGAGGAATGTTATAAAAGTTTTCGGAGAACGTCTGACAACTGCTAGGTAGCCAGAACCAAGAGGAAACCGGAACCAGGAAGCTGCGGCGACCGGAAAAATAGGGGCCAGCATTTTCAAACGCAATCCCAACTAAATCGAGATGGCCACCACAATAGAACAATTAATGGTCGCGGTGGTATCATGTCCCCAACACAGGAAAAAAAAATCGAGATGGTAAGCAAAACACAACTGCCAAAGGAAGGCGCGTATGTTGTACACGAGTTTGTTGACTAATTTTGATAACGTCATAATGGGCGATGAAACATACGTCAAGGCTGATTACAAGCTGGTCCCAGGTCAAAAGTTTGATATGGCTACCGGAAAACGGAAAGTTCAAGATAAGTTTAAGCGGAATAAAATATCAAAAATCCCAAAAAGAAAACTTGTGTTAACGGGCGATTTAACTGTTGGCTTAAAACCACTACCACTGTCCACAATGATATTTATGTAAAGGAATTCTTGCAAAAATGTTCATTTCCTTTTCTTGAAGAGACATAATTGCTCCGTGCTGCTTTGGCCAGACATCACTTCTTGCTACTACGGAAAAATGGCTCAGGAATGGTATACCTCCAATAGTGTTCAAATCGTACCCAAGGAGAAAAACCTTCTAAACTCGCCGGAACTGCGCCCACTTTAAAAATATTGGACAATCGTAAAGAAATACCTCAAGAGAACTCAAAAAACAGTTTAAATGAAAAACATTTCGGGGAACTTGGCGTTCAGCATCAAATAAGGTGAATATAACAAAGATACAAAACATGATGAAAAGTATGAAACGTAATGGCCGACAATTCACAGTTGGAAATATGGAAGCCTAATCAAATATTTTGTCTGTGTTTTGTAGACGATGAACTTCAAAAAGAAACAAAGATCGGTCATTTATATACCAATCTGCTTGGAATCTGCTAATGCGCATTCTTCTTTGATTCCTACATTTCACACATTGTTCTTATGTATGACTTATGTAAATCTTACCATCCGTTGTGCAACCATGTATTATCAGAATCACGAGATAGAATAAGTTGAAAATGCTCAACTTTGACGATGACTCGAACCTGGGAGGGAGAAACAGATGCGAAAATTATGGTTGTCAATGCAGACCTAATTCAGCTGTCATGAAATGTCACCGCAGACCTAACTAAAAAAAATCAAAAGTGGGGAGTATTGAGATCGATAATTAGCTTGAAAATTGATATGAACCTAAAATTATATTGAAAGTGCTGTACAATATAAATTAAACTGATCGTTTTTTTTTTTAAGAAATGTGAAAACTTAAGACAAACAAGTGGATTACGGTGTTTTCCAATTTAAAGACAGGGGAAACGATGCCGGATTTGTGATACTGTGAGCATAAGTTAGATGAGAATTAAGTACGGTGAGATGTTTTGAATATTTAAACACCTGATAAAGCCTTTTTTTTTTAAAACATAGATTCTGATTTGGTATTTCAGATATTAATAAATAATACATAAGACAAATTGACGACAATTTTGATTTTCTTTTGGGAATGAGCAACAAAACAATGACTTATTTTTGTTTCATCAACTTGAACAGATCAATTCAACATACTTCGGCTGTCAAATTTACGCTTTCTGATTTTTCGAATTCTGTCAGATTTCATTCTGAACTGCAAAAATCTGTTGATCAATTTGAATTTGATGTTGTGGCAATTCGGAAGCTCCAATGGGAGGGATTGCAATAATAATCGAGCGACATCAATCTTACTTTTGTCGATGAACGATTTATCGGCAAAATGTTAAGCGATTATAGAATCCAAGCATAACACAAAGTGAAAGATTTTTTCTGAAGGATCGGTGTGGGATTTTCCTTTGCCTTCAGCCATCAATGCTGAGAATCTGCCAAAATTTTTGTCAGAAGGTGCTGGAGTAACACAGCCTTGACGACAAAGAGAGCAAGTAGTACTGGTTTTGCTAATGCTCCCAATCATGTAGCCACAAACATGGAATACTGCATTAGCTTCAGCATTACCTATGGCCGAGAGAAGTTGTTTTGCCATAGTAGATACTTCAACCTTTGAGAAATCAAGTAGTTTTCCAGCGCTCGGAGCTGCTTTTGACGAATTTGGTTGCTGCTGATTATCGATGCTTTTCAAGTGATCCATGAAACTTGGCAGGTATTCCCGATCGTCCAAACTGTACGAAGAATTTTTCACTTCCAGCATATACTGGGACAGCGTGATGGTTCTGAGGTGGCTCTTGAACTGCAGTTTCCACGCAGTCTTGCGTGAATCGTGACGTGTAGAGATACGGGTAACCAAGATCTGTTAAGATGTTCTTCTGTAACGGGAGGATAGCGTTGGTGGCCATAATGAGTGCAGCTTGCCACGGTTTCCAATGACCATCGGAAATACTTTTGATTGTTTGTGCAATACTCCATAGCTTCGTCGATGCTCATCTCGTCTAATATCAATCCACAGTCCAGCTCTTTTCCACTCATCGAATTAACTTTGTGTTTCAATAATTCAAAAACTTCGTGCAAGATTCCAGAAATTTTTTGACAACATGAGTCCAATCAAATAATGTAAATGAACGGGTGATTATCTGGAAATTTGAGCTGAAAGCTATTCGGTTTCCATGTAAAACAACCAATAAGTCGTAAGAAATCGCGTCTATAAAGATAAAAAAGAACGCATTGAGTTTCTCGTGTGCGCAAAAAAAATTCATTTATTTTATTTGTCTGGTCAAATAAAGTTTCTACAATAAATCATTTACGATCCCTGTTGGATTATCTTACATATTTTCTACTCAAGGTTTTCATATCACAATATAATAAATACTTCTAAGGTGACTACACAGCAAATTTTTTTTTGTGATTTTACATTCATTTATATGAAATAAAAATCTTTCAGCTTAAACTTAGCAGATAATAAAATAGTTCCGTGCATTGTTTTACCTGTGTCAAAATGTAGCGATTTTATCTTTCCTAATAAGCAGCTGTAGCTTGGCAACGCAACGTAGGGTAATTGACGCACCTTATCATACCCACGTCCGCAAGCAAATCTCGCGTAACTTTTCAAAAGGTCCTATGTAGCAAATGTAAACAAATTGAATTAATGAATTCACACTATTGCTATTGCACTTATCAACATTATGTTAAAACACACATTTTGATATGTTTTCATAATATTAAGAAAATTGAAAATCAACAAAACGTCCGATGTCTGATTTCGCAATAGCGATGCTCTACTGTTTGATAAGACGATCAGTTTACCTGTCGCGCTGAACGTCTGAAGTGTCAGAATAAACATAAATAACAAAGCAAATCCGTACTTCGGTCGTTCGATTGGAGAAGGTACAAAATACCGTTCCAACAATGTCGGAAGGAATTAATAATTCTGCGTTCGATTTGCTCCTCGGTAAGTGCATTAGTTCCTTAAAATAAGGTTATATAAATCAAAATATATCTTGAATATTGGTCGTTTCTTGCAGCCGCAATGAAAATATTGCACAACAATATTTTCATCACATCCGGATCAATCATCAGCAGCACAATTTGAGGAAGTTGCTATATGTGGTAGCCAGCAAAGTTGCGTTGTCGCCAGTTATGGTTCAGATCCTTCGCGGGATCGTCTACATGAAGACAGCATCGAGGAAGTGCATGTGGAAACTATCCGAAGGCACGTAGACAGAATAGGATTGTTTTCGCCGGGAAGCAAATGCGTGTGTGAAAGAGAAAACAATCTCTATTACTATGTGTTATGTTCTAGTTTTTTTTTTAATAGAATGATGATAAAAATTGAAATGACCTATGTAGCTATCATTGGAATAAAATGTCCTATGTGTCACGACCAATGTACAGTTCGGTTAAGCAAAATGTCCTATCTAACATTTTTGATGTTATCGTTGTTATTTTAACATAAAATGCTACAAAGAACATTACTGTAGCAAATTCAACAACAATGCTTGCCCTCAAAAGTAATTGAATGGGTAAAACTTGATCCAGTTTGAATCATTTTCAAAAAATATTTTCATATTCTTCAACCTCGTTTCCCTCGGGATAAGCAAATTGTTAGATAGGCCCTTTTGAAAAGTTACGCGAGAAATCTCGTTTGTAAACCTTCGACAAGTGATTCATTGGACCATTTTCTCACTTTCTCACTTTCTCACTTGATCTTTCCGAAAAACTGTCTTGAGTTTTTTCACCAAAGTGTCCTTCCTTTTCCAATAGCACGCATTCGACTTCCACTTTTTCGCACGTTCCTGCCATTTATTTGCAACCCTATAAGTTGAAAACAATTTTAATAGCAGATTTGTTTTCTTGTTTTGTTCTGTATCATGTTTTTTTTCAGTAATTTAAGTACATGTCAGATCATTTCAGGTCATGCCAGTACACTTCAGATCGTGATCGATGGCATGGCATATCATTCAATATATCATGTCAAAAATATTTTATATAATTTAAGATTTTTGTTGGTCTATCTTATCAGATTATGTCCGCTAAAACCCATAAAGCAAGGTCTCAAGCTTGTAGTACACTGTTTGTCAAATCGCCAAATAATTGTCATAGGCAGATAGGCATGTGACAAACATCTGTGATATATGTCAGTTGACTAGCTGCCTAGAGCTGCCTATGACAAATATTTGGCTATTGGACAAACAGTGAACTACAAGCTTCAGTCTACATGTATGATTTTGTCTTAATTTCCCGATCCTACATTTATAGCTTTACAGACGTTCTGACATACTCCATATATTGTTATAGATTTTTTTAAATTTCTGTCCAGCGATAACCGAAAAACGGAAAAAATGATTAAACTAGGGTCAGTTTACCTATAGTCTGCTCCTACTCTATCTTTATGATTAAAACTTAAGATTTCAAGTAAAGCTAAGTATCCAGCTGAAACGGAATCGCTCAAGGAATTTAAGTTCAGTGCACGATTCACAGAGCGATTCCTTGCAGAAATTTAACACGGGATTTCTTTTCAGGTGCGTACTGCAAGCAACGGAAAAGCAACGCTTACTCATTTCTAGAGCGATTTCTTGGCCTATGCTTTTCTACAGTACTTTTGAATTGGATACCAGCCCTAAACAGGGAGTTTTTACCAGGTTTATTTTGAAAATTAAATACTGTGGAATTGGGTAATACGGTATCAGTGATAAAGTGACGAACACATAGATTTTGTGATTTCAGTGTCCAGGAATCGATTCTAATTTTAATATAATATTTTTTTATTACTGGATTTATAATGTGTAAACTCAGGATCAAGGGTCTGCCATTTAAACCCACTCGTATGAAGCACAAAGCGTCGCACGAAGAGACACAATGCGTTCCGACTAGAGAATCTGTAGGTACCCAGAGAAAAGCGGAGGCGAAATTAAGGTAGCCAAACGAACTGTCAGTTGGTGTAGCCAATCGAGCAAGACGTCATCAGCTCCCTTTGATGCTATGAACATTTTACACCAATGCTAGTAAGTGTTTTGAATTTTCATGGCTGCCAGAAAAATTTTTGTTTGCATCCGCTCGTCTATGGAAACCTATAGTGTCCATAGTACCGACTCGTGCTTTCGTCCTCTCTTTCATAGCCACATCAAAAGTTTGTCCCCATGAACACCCAAGATGACAGGAAACGCTGTTTATTTTGACTCGATAGTGTGTCATGAAACATTTTCAATTTGCGAAAAAAGCACGTAATTGAATAGTTGAGCAAAGTTACAGCGTGACGGAAATTCCCAAACTATGCTATGGCTTCGTATCATAGATGAGAGAACCTATGATAATCATTGAGAAACAATCAAGACAAAACATTTACCTGAACAACCGAAATGAGTTTTGCTTCTCCTTTACTACATCATAATCACTGTCAACTTCGACTGAGGCTAGTTGCGAATTTTCATCTGCATAACTTTTTTGCAACACCTCTTGGTTCATTTCTTTAGCCAATACATGCTGCTCTTCCTTTTGTGCTTCACTATTTGAAACACTTGCCACATCATCTTCATCTCCCGTCACGTTCTTTCACTGATTCCTTTCGCATATCGTTCACTGATTCCATTTCCGCATTTTTCGATTCTTTATCTTCAACATCAACCAATTCCGCAACAACAGCAACAAAGTTTGCATAATTGTGATCGTGGAGTGCCGGAGACGAGTACAGAGGCCGAGATTTGAAGAAATCTGTTGGAGGTTCGTCATCCGAGTTCAAAGTAAACACACAGATGGTTGGAAGAGCATTTTTACATTGCAACCTCCGTCTCTTCACTGAAAATTTATTTTCTTAAAGTAGCTTTCACGCGTTTCATAAACATGGATTTTGTACATAGAACAAATGTCTCGTATATTGTATGAAACATTCATAATGCTTTTTATCTGGTGAAATTCTATCATTACACTTTTTTGTAAAATGCACGAAATGAACTTCGTGATGACCAGCCAATCGCTGTTTCTCTTCTATATCGTACTCATGTATGATGGTGTTGCTGCTGGTATGGGCGGAAATAAATTATCTATCCCAAAATAAAAATTAAAGCGCTGTCGTGAGCTATAACTTCATGCTCATTAATCAAAATTGTTCTCACGTGTCAGCGTGGCCTAGTGAGATCAACCACGGATTTAGAATCAGCACTTTTCAAATATTCAGGTTCGAACCCCATGTCAGAAACAATAAAATTAAACGCTGGACAATTCCACGTGGTTGCGCTTGTTTTTGTAAATTACATTTTGAGTCGATAAAGTAGATCTGTCAGTCCTTCATGCAACCAACCAACCACCGTTTCTTTTTAATTTGTGACCAAATATTCGTAGCTCTTTGTACTATTTCCGTACAATGTACGAATGTTCTTTCTTTGTCAACAAAAGCTTCGTGCTTTTGACAGTTGCACGTGCCATTAATTACGAATGTATCTTCATAAAAAGAACAAATCAGTTTCGTTGCAGAAAACAACGAATGGATATGTGAGTATTACCTACGATTTTGTAATATAAACTAAAATTAACTTTCAGTGTTTGCATTATTCTTGAAACAGGCATCTTCAAAATGGGCCTGAAAAGATAAAAACCAGAACATTCACAAATCTGAAGAACACATTGCAGCACTCATATTAGCTGCTGCTGTGTTTTATTTTCACTGCATATTCGCGAACTTGGCTTGATTTTCACGTCCGAATCCAACTGTCAGAACGTTATCTACCGGGATCTTGTGATTCCATCGCTAGGGATGCGAAAAAAACTGAATTCCGGACACTTTTCGCAGCTCCGGCCGCAATATTTCACGAAACACTTCATTTTTAAACTTCCCGCACGTGGAACGATGTTTAAAATCGTCAGAGTCACGCACTGGCTTCGACAAAAACAACGAAAACATCGGTGACATGCAAAACAAAATTTGATCATTAGCGGGTAGCATGCTTTGATAATTTTTCCGCGTCAATTATTTTCTTGCGTCGTTGCAGTCGCTGTAATATTGATTTCGCGTGTAGTATTTAGCTCTCCCTCCCAGACTCGAACTTTTCCTCTTATCAGAATCATGTGATAGAACAAATTGAAAATACTCAATTTTGCATGCTCAATAACGGCACGTAGCGATGGAATTCCGAAAGAACGGCCCATCTTTTGAATTCCCTTGATCTGCTGAACAACTTTGCCGATGGTTAGAACTATCCATCTTATCAGAATCTCGAAAAAGGACAAGTTGCAAATGTTCAATTTCGTCTGCTTAATAGCGCCACGTAGTGGTGGAATTCCGAAAAACGGTTCACTTTTCGAATGCCCTTGACTTTCTGAACATGTTTGCTCAAGACCGCACCTTTGCAGATAATAAGGGTCTCGAGGTATGCCATCATAATTGTACTTGTATTATACTCACATCCACTCCGGTCCTATTTTGTGTTCTGGCCCTGGGGCCCTCACTTGACTTGTTTTGCTGTCCGTTTCACTGTTTAGACAATCTTTTAGGTAAGTGTTTTTCATTGCAAAAGACTTAGCATATTATCAAAGCTTTTTTTACACGGATTTCGGAATAAACACGGTTTTTTACACCTTAGTGTAATCAAGTAATCAGTGTACACTTAATAATGTTTGATAAATTTTTTAACGCTCCACCTTTTACTCCATTGAAGTGATTGAACTTTCATGCACATGAACTAAGCATTCAAAAACATTTGAAAACACATGCATTTTCGTACAAATAAGTACCTCAATGTATGTTGCAGTCGGGATGAAAAAATAAATTAAAGCTCTCTTGTTTTTCAATTTATAGAAATTGATGTTTCATGACCGCGTAAATCTCAATGTTTTGTTTTCACTAATACTGATAAACATTCCACCCATTCTTTTTATTTCCTCCTTCTTTTAATTTTCACAATCGCTACTATCGTTTACCATCGCTGAACAAAGTAAGGCGATATTTCAGCACAAGTGCTAGAATATTATTGTTTTCTATACTATACTTTACTATAACGATACGCCTGCTATAACTCCTGTGGAAATACCAATTTAAATTGCTGCCAAACTGCTGGTGTCTTCACAAGGGTCCCACTATTGATTAGAAAATTTAAAGGGCAGCCAGAATGAATTTGGTAATGCTGCTGAAAAAATGAGGTCATCGAAATAAAATTTATCTATTCAACAGTAGTTTTTTTTTTTTTTCTGAAAATTTGTATTTTTTTCTGAAAATTTGTATCCTAGTAGGATATCGAAAAACAGTTTACAGGAAATGGGTCATTATTTAAATACAAAATGAATGCTATTTCATGTCAAGCAAGAATACAATTGAATAGAAAATTACATGAAAACTACTATTCGGTGAAAATAAAGTGAAATGTTCCCTTCATATAATTATATATTCGCCTGCAACTTTGAATCTTTTTCAATGCTCCAATTATGTGCAAGAAAATCAATTGAACATAACAAAAAAAAAAAAAATAACTATGTGACCACGTCAAAATGTACTAAATATCCATTACATGACATATAACATGGAAAGACAGGGACCACCAGGCAGAGCTTAAAAATCTCATATTCTATTCTCAAATTGCACCCTTACTGAGACAAAATATTACGCACTGTTCCTAGCGAACATGAAGTAAACACAAAATTGCCTTCATGAATCTCTTGTGCAAGGTAAATCATTCATTCGTTCCAGAAAGCAGTGAATGTACATAAGCGCAAACAACACGTTCAATGTCAACGTTCTACCGTAAAGACGAATATGTGGTAGTATTACAACATCATAAACAAATGTAATCTTGAACAAAATATTCCACGAAACCTTTGCGTGGCGAAATATCATGGAAAAGTTTTCCTTCTTTCAATCATGTGCAGCTCTTTCTAGTTTCGAAAATAACAATCTGCTCACATGTATTGTTGAGCACTTTTGTTTGCAGATTTTTCCTGCTTCTTAGAAATGCTAGCAAAGTGCGTGTAAGCCTCGCATGAAAATAATTGAAGTACTGAACACTTATCCAAAAATTATTCTTTCTTTTTGGCACTGCAAGCTCATGTCCAATAAAAATAAGCTGTTCTGCTCTACCTAGGGTTCCAAAGTCATTTCCACGGCTATTAATTTACGGCATTCCTTGCCAGTACCATTTTGGCGTTAATAAGTTTGTGTGGCATTATACTCATTATTCAGGGGTTGGAGAGATTTTTCACAATGAAACATTCCTCGACCAGACCGGGAAATTATCCCTACCCTCTGCTATTTTACTGGCTGAGATGCTAAGAAACGACCCATACATACATAATTTTATCATTTTCAATTACACACTACCAAAATCTCGTGTAAATGTCTGTCCCTGAGACCGACACATGCAAGCGTCCTTTAGCGCATAAGAATGTGTTGAAAGAGATGAGAAAATAAATTCAACCGAACACATTTTATGTCAAATTGCGTATGTGTCAGTTTCAGGAGACATAATTTCACACGAAATCTTTCTTTACGTCCCCCAACTATTACGTTCCCCGACTATTTACCAACATGGATTAGGTCTCGTGTAAAATTCATAATTTCTAAGTGTGTAGTTATTTATTCTGTTCTTAATTCTTATCCTTCATGCTTAAGTTTGCTTAAAAAAATAATTTATCAACAACTGGACTCTAACATTACCTATTGACAATCATGCGAATTGAGAACCTAAGCCAATCATCGCAATATCAGAATCTGTTCACCCGAAGAAGATTGAAAAAACTCGCTGGGAACAGTACTTGATAGTCGCATAACACGTTGTGAAAACATACATCTGTCTAGCGCCCTATTCGGCCCAATATCCCATCCCTGACCAAGGCTAGGGAGACACACCTTAAACTGACATACGCTAGCGCTACCGACCGGGAGACGTAAGCCTATAAATAGCCTCCGTGTGCCACTACCAGTTAGGCATCGAGCAGATGGAAGCGATTGTGAATAGACTGACTGTCCCGTGCTCAATGCAGGCCAGCACCAGGCGGAACTGCGCCAATGGGAGATATCTATTTATAGGCCGCGTGCAGTATCGTGTGCTTGGTAGGTATCGTCGTCAGTATCTGCATAGTGAATGGTGCGGCGGGCCGGCTTCGGCAGTTTACTTAAAGGGCACGTTCTAATAGAAAACACTATCGTTCCTGAAAAGAACTGGGTTGACTCAGCGGCGCTCGACGATCGACATGGCTACGAGCTCGATTGCCATTTGTGATTTGCTAGGTAGGACTATTGGCAAAACATTATGATGATTTATATGTCATGTAATGTGGTGAAATGGGTTTTGATGTTCGCTGGGGTGCATCATTCGAAGTAGAAGAAAAGCGTTATTTGTCATTGGCCCCCTCCAGTACGATTTATTGCCCTAAAATATAAGTTTTTGTCAGAATGTTTAGATATTCTGATAGAAAGCTTTGCAATTTCATTTTGACTTCCCAAGCAGGAACAAATAACTTGATAACTGGACTTGATATTAAAGAGCGCTGCATTAGAAGTAAAATACCTGAGGATAAGGAAAGCAGAACAATGTGCCTAGAATCCGTGCCAGAAAACTGTATGATCAGGTGTTGACAAAATTCAATGGCTGTCTTCTCATGGATGATAAAACCTATGTAAAGTCAATTTCAAACAGCTACCGCCAAATTAAAGATTGTGTTTGCAGATAAAAATGATTTGGCAAGGCATCTGTAGCTGCCGTATCAAGACCATGGTTTTCATCACTGATGAGACATTTAATTCGGAGTTATACAGAACGGAATGTCTCCAAAAGCAAATATTGCTATTCATCAGATCCCACAATGAACCTATCATGTTTTGGCCAGATCTTGCAAGCTGTCATTACAGTAAAACAGGTGCTACAGTGGTATTTAACCAACGGGATTCAGTTTATAATGAAAGAACTCAACCCACCAAACTGTCCCCAGCTCAGACCGGTAAAGAGATTTTGGGCTACTATGAAGAGGAAGCTCAAGGTGAATGGCAGTGTCGTCAAAAGCATCAATGAATCGAGGACCAAGTGAAATAAGATAACCAAAACGATGGATGAGAATAATGTTCGCCGGATAATTAAACGCATTCCGGGAAAAGTCTGCAAATTTCTTCGAAATCGAGATGATTATTTTTTTTTAATTTTCCTTCTAAGTTCACATAAAATCGAACCTTTTAGTTAAAACAGAATACTATTTTGGTAATGTATATCCGAAATATGCGCAATAGTCTATGTTCCAATTCTAACTGGGCTACACCATACAATTTTAACTTAATAACTTTGTTCGAGACACCATTTATCTAGCTTTTCATTCGATCATGATGGAGCTTTTTTTTATAATTTTTAATTATAGTTTGTTTATAACAACTTTCCTATTTCTCATTTTGAGAAAAAAAGATCTTTAGACAATATATAGGAAACATTATACAGCACATTTTTAACTCCTCACTTTTGAGTTTAAATTTTTAGGAAAAAATAGTTTTGAGACAGGTGTAGAGGACAATATCATGCATATGTTTGCCTAAGTTAGTGTCTGGGTATATTTTATTGTTTAAAAGTTAGGTGTCATTTTAACAAAAACATGTCCGATTTTAAGCAGCCCCGCTTGTGTGCTCCAGGAGTACTCGGGTTCGTTTATTTTGCAATTGATTCATTTATACCCAATCAAAGAAGAATTTGGGGAATTTCAGACCAACTCTCGTCGAAACAATCATGAGGTCGGAAAGAAAAACAGGCATATTTCAAGTTAAAATTATTCGCCACTTTTGAATGAGTTACCTTACCAATCAGACTAAGGCCAGCGTGGCCTCTGCTGTACACAAAAGTTGCCTCTATTCTATTCGGTCCATGGCTGTCACTCGCCAGCCTTGTTGTCTGCGGAGGGTCCGCAAGTCGCCTTCTACTTGGTCGATCCACCTTGCTCGTTGCGTGCCTCTTCTTATTGTACCTGTTGGTTCGTTTCCGAGAACCATTTTCACAGGGCTGTCGTCCGACATACTTACGACATGCCCAGCCCATCGTAGTCGACCGATTTTTGCGATGTGTACGATGGGAGGTTCTCCCAGCAATTCGTGGTTCATTCGCCTCCTCCACTTTCCGTCTTCCATCTGCACTCCACCGTAGATGGTACGCAGCACCTTCCGTTCAAAGAATCCCAGGGCGTGTTGGTCCTCCACTAGCAATGTTCATGTTTCGTGGCCGTTGAGAACTACCGGCCTAATTAATGTCTTGTAGATAGTCAGCGTCATTCGGAGTCCAAAGTAGGCACGATTGCCAGCCATAATGCCCCTTTGTATTTCTCTGCTGGTGTCGTTATCGGCTGTCACCAATGAGCTCATCTCGATATCATCACCGTCGATCTGAACTCATGCTTGGAGGCTAACATTGTCTTCTCGTGAGCCTCTTCCTTTCATGTATTTGGGATTTGAGAATCGAAGGGACTCGAGAGCGTCCCTGATACTCGGACGACACACATCACTCGATCCATCGTTGCTTTGACCAACCGCGTCAGTTTTTCTGGAAATCCATATTCGTACTTTTGAATGATAAGTTTGGAACTACAATATTATCACCACAAGATGGACAACTTGTTCAGGCACCGTAAATTTCGCCGTGAAAAAAGGCTTCTCCGATCACTGTGGGCCGGTTTGTGATCATTCAAAACGTAAAAAGTCAAAGCATTGTACAGCAGAGCAAGTGGTCAAAGTCTAATAACAACAAAAAAAACAAAGAATAGGAAAAAAACAAAGAAAGCTTCAAGTATTACATTTTCATTTCATGAAGAAAAACAAGTAAAAGATTTGAAAAAATATGGAAGAAACTCCAATAATTGTGAAACGAAGTACAATGACCAAAGGAGAATATCTGATATCTGCACAAAGAGTATCAATAACTCTGGAAGGAATTACAGGAATTAGAAAAATTCTGCTAGGAATATGAAGCATTTGAGAAGGAATAAGAACAGTTTCGCAGGGAATTGGAGAGAATACCGGATGGAACCAGACGAGTTTCGAAAGGAATAAGAAGAATTCTGGAAGATATCAGAACAGTTCAAATAATGTTGACAGGAGTAGAAGAAAAGGTCCAGATTTTTATTTGGAAAGAATTAGATTAATTTCGGAAGGAATGAGAAAAAATCTGCAAGAACATAGAAGGTTTCTGGAAGGAATAAAAACAACTTAAGATAGGATCAGAAGAATTTCAGAAGAATAAGAAGAATTTTTGAGGGAATACGAACAGTTTAAAAGAAATGAGAAGAATTCCAGAAGAGATGGAATAACAAGAACTTAGGAAGGAATCAGAAGAATTTCAAAAGATAAGTAACACACATAACATCTTTTTAGAATGATTTATAATTGTTTATACTATAAATGTATTATAAACGTACTGCAAAACATGTCAAGATTGGATCGGTTTGTAACTCTCGTAAAAAGCCAATTGTATTTTTTTTTTAAATAACTTGTACCTATTGTACAATAGTCAACCAAATTAAGCGATCTGGCCACACTATATAAACATCGTGAAATATATACCAAAAACCTAGATGCCCTGGCGAGCACTGTTACCCCTCTACCTCAATTTAACTCGTCAAATGCTGAGCGCTGGTCGGTCATAGCACTCTAGATTAGCAAGAATGCGATGCACGTGGTCCCATATTATATCATCTTTCATTATTTTTAATAATTTTTCATATTTCTATACAAATAAACCTAACTCCATGACGAATCGACCGGGATAGCAGTTAAACAGTTAAAACGTCATTTTTGATTTATAATCACTTTTCTCAACAATATTTCGAGTTGTGAACTTAAGAATGTCGTAGCTTTGTATAACCCAAAATATGCTAAGTTCTAAGCTCAAAGTCAGTTTTAATGAACCTGAGCATCCTGAGATAATCTTATAATGACTAGTGAGCTTACAGAAGCTTCATGTGTTTGAATGCATATCGTAACCGTTCATAGATTTTAAAGGTAACTTTACGTCTATAGATACTTAATTCTGAACTCATGATCCCACGATATTTTATTTTATCAGTTGACCTTCCAAGAGACTTACTTAATTACTACTTAATTACTGGTCAATTACTGGTCAAATACATAGTGTTACTTTGTTTTGTTCAAAAAGCTGTAGGTTTTATGTTTTGAATTCTAGGAAAATATTCGAAGATAATCTTCGGATGTTTTATGTTATCCAAACTTTCCTAGAATTCAAAACATAAAATCTATTGTTCTTCAAAAATATTTAATGAATATGTTTCAATACACATCGTAGCTTTGCACAGCCCAGCAAAGTAACTGTATTGTTACAACTGTAAGTCCTATGTTCTGATCTCAAGGATAGCTTGTATGACCTAGAATATGTCATATTGCTTTATATTGTTCTTTGAATTTAAGAATGTCAATTGAATTTGTTTGAACTGAATATTGATTGTAACTTTGTATTGCCTTAAATTTACTGTTACAACTGAGAATCTTATGTTCTGAATGCCAACACAGTTTGGATGACCTAGACCATCCCAAGATTATCTTCTTGTGTATTTTGAAGTTTGAAAATATTCACTGAATATACTTGAATACGTGACGTAACGTAAACAACTGCTATCGTTACTATCGTAAATTTCAAGTGTTGAACTCCAGGATGGTTTGGATTACCTAGAGGATCTCAAAGTTATAGCATAATGACTGTTGACCTTTGAAAAGATTCATTAAATATGTTTGAATAGATATGGTAATCGTATATAGATGGAAAAATTACTGTTACAATTGTAGATTTTCTGATAGGAACTTGAGGACATTTATGAATTAAAATATCCCAAGAATGTCGCATAATGTATGTTGGCCTTCCACACTATTCAATCATTATTGTTAAATACAAATTATCCCTCTGCACACATTAAACACCTACTGTTACATATGTATATCATATGCTCTGAATTCAACAGTTTGGATGACCTAGATCATCCCGTTTATCTGATGATGTTATTTTGTTCGTTTGCAAATGTTCACTGAATATATTTCACTACGTAGCGTAACTTTATAATGCCCATAAAGTTAAAGTTACTTCTGTAGATCTTATGTTATGAACTGAAGGACAGTTTGGATGACCTAGAATATCCTTAAGTTATCAAATAATGACTGTTTACCTTCCAAAAGGTTCATTCAATATGTTTGATTACATATCGTAACCTTAAATAGCTCCAAAAGCTACTGTTACAACTGTAGATCTAAAGTATTGAACTGAAAGTACATTTTAGATGACCCAGAACTTCTCAGAAAGAATAAAAAATATTCAACGTTTATCATCGTGTGTTTAATAATACGTTTGCTTACGTACAATATTCTAAAACAACGCTTTGCCCTATAAACAGGCATTTATTTTTTCTTCCTGAATTTCTTCATATTCAGAAGGTCGTCAATTATGTCTTGAACTATTTTTTTTATATTATCTAGATAGAAAAAATGATGGACAACTAATTTGCCGAAAGTAGTGTACACTTTTATTCAGCGATTTTGTACAGCCATTATCCATTTGGGCACATATGACCCATTAGGGCTGATTAACTTAATATACTATTTAACGGCAACTGAGTACTCATCTGAAACATCTCTATCGACACGTATAGCGTCTCACGCAACATAATTGCAATACGTTCCTACCTCATGCTTCCACGGGTCAAGAGATGACAAAGACCGCCAGCTAAGGGTGGCGTACTTAACTGGTAGTGCAGCCTGGGCACTGTTCTTCTGACTTCAGCTAGATTGAGGAGGTGCGTGCTGAGCGTCTGTCCACCATCGGCTGAGTAAGAAACGCTGTATCTCGTCAGCTATACCTTAGGAGGCAGTCCCACTAACGCAATGACCCCATTAAGCTAGCATGCTGAAGTCTTGCCCTACCACGAGGAATGTAAGTATTCTTTGTACTGTGTGTAGTTTCAGATCATCCATGGAATTTCCGTGTATTGTATGAATATTTTTTTCCTTCATGGCAATGATAATGCAAGTCCATTTACAATTGCACCACAATCGAAAGTCATGCAGACAGTACACATGTTATTCTCATTTTATATTATAACATCCCTTCACAATATGTATAATGCCATTTTCAGCATCGCATTTATCCATCGCCGTAAGTTTTAGTCCACCAAAGCGAGAAAAGGCGCTATAACCTTGGCAATTATTTCCAGGCTTTTGGTTCTGATATAGTTCAGTTTAGCCACTTTTAGTTTTAGATCAGTTTCAATTTGAATTTAAAATACTTATGAGAATCCATCTCCAACTCGAAGAGAAGATCGCAGATAAGAATCTGCTTTACGAAATTGTATATCCTATTGTTAGGCAAATTTGCGTTTCAAGGCTTTCGTCACATCTTTTGTACATCACACATCATTCGATAATACAAGCTAGTAGCGACAAGACCATCAACCAACAGTAGGCAATAAAAACGGAAAATAAATCGGTGTTTTTACTATCCATACGCGTCGTGTTCTGTGAAGTGATTTCTTCCGAAATAAAGCCCGTGATAAGATATCCTGATATAACATTTTGGAGCCGTGACCAGGAGCACGGGTGTTGAATTTTCCTTTGGAATCACCACGACGACCGGACCCAAGCTAACCCCACTTTCACCCATCGGAAGGATTGTTCCTGATAGCAGTACCTGCTCAAAAAGTACAAGGCCTGTTGAAGACAGGCTCCATGTGAGTATCTGTCCAACTATTAAAATTACTTTGAGAGGTACTTCCTGGGTCTTTTTTCGACCAATTTAGGATTTTATACGTGTCGCTGCTGTTGGTATTGAACACTCGGTTGCTGCACTTTACCTGTGCATACCCTGGTATACTTAACCAATCCAACGTTATCGGAGCTTGTATTCATCTCAACGCAGATCGCTTGTATTCATTTCCACGCACACCGAGAGCAGCGGATCGATACTGCCTTAGCCCATTTCATTCTATTTGTGCATCTCAGATCCAAATTAATTACCATCCGATTCGGTTGCCTCAGCTAGTTCGAGAGTTCCTGCATCGTTCTTAAATACAAGACCTGTATTTGAACGGGCACAGGTGAGTGTCAGTCCAAGCATTTCCCACCATCCAAAAGGTGCGTCCTGGGTCTTCTGTCCTTTCTAGTTTTCCGTGACGTCACTGTTATCTCACCATCATGGTGGTGGAGAAGAAGATAAAATTAAAGGAGCTGAAGCTGAAAAACATCATGGATTCCATCCAACGTTTGGTGGATTTTCTAAAAATTTCAACGAGGAGCGAGATAAACAGGAGATTTCGATTCGATTGGGTGACTTGATACTCTAATGGAGACCTTTGAATCCATTCAGGGCGAATACGAGGCATTCGACGATTCTGCAGAATTTGTGGCGGCAAATGCAAAGGTTAGGGCTAAGGTCGAAGAGCAATATTTCCGGGTAAAAGGCGGTCTCATGACGAAGGATACTCCCCCTCTCAACCTAGCGCAACCCCAGAACCAGCAAGTGGCACCTGCCATTGCTCATATTACCGGTGTGAAACTCCCTACCATCGAATAACCACGTTTTGATGGCGATTTGAACGAACGGTTGACATTTCATGATTCCTTTTCATCGTTGATTCATTCATCGCCAGAAATTCTTTGCATCCAAAAGTTCCAGTATTTGCGGTCTGCTTTGCGGGGCGATGCATTGAAACTCATCGAGTCACTAACAATTACTGCGAACAACTATGCGCTAGCTTGGGGAGCTCTCGTCGATCGTTACTCCAATCCCTATTTGCTGAAAAAGAAGCATCTGCAATCTTTGGCTGTCTTTTCGAAGATCCCCGGAAGATCTCCGAATGCGCTTCGGAACGTAGTAGAAGACATCCAGTGACATGTAAAGATTCTGAACCAGTTTGGTGAGCCTACATTGCAGTGGTGCAGCATTCTCGTCCAACTATTGTGCGCTCGGATTGACGACCAAACCCCGAAAGAATGGGAGGAATTTGTTTCAGGAAATGAAAATCCAACTTATGCAAACCTGATCCAGTTTTTGATCCGTAAGATTCGTACCTTGGAATCATTGCATATTTCGGTGGAACACCCTAACTCATCATCTCAAGGAAGTCAGTCAGTCAATCGAAACAGCAACCCACAGTGTCTACGAAGATCAACTCCTTCTCGGCGGTAGAACATGCTCAGCCCAGCTGCTTAGCATGTAGTGATTATCATCCATTAGTAAAATGTCCAGCCTTTGAAAAAATGCCGTTGAAGGATCGTCTGAATTTGGCCAATACAAAGCGTATTTGCAGTAACTGCTTCAGGAGCAATCATTTTGCTCGAAATTGCTCGTCAAATTTCTCATGTAGGCACTGCCAAAAGCGACATCACTCGCTACTTCACCCGGGTTTTGATTCTGCCGGAACAAGTAATGTAAATTCATGTTCCAACAATCAATCCAATCGATCGGTTCTTACCTCTCCAAAACCAAGGCCAACAAACGTTGATGAAGCAAGCAGCACAATTAGCGATGCGATACCAATCTCTTCCAACTCGGTAGTTGAACCCCGCAGCGTGAACGTTTTTCTATCGACCATTGTCGTTAAGGTTCTGGATGGCTATGGAAACGAACATTTAGCTCGAGCTCTGTTAGACAGTGGATCACAATGTAGTTTGATGAGTGACCAGCTTTGTCAGCAGCTTCGTTTGGTTCGGCATCGTATTGAGCAACCTATTATTGGTGTAGGTGAATCTCAACTTCGAGCTGTTTGTTCTGTTACTTCCGAAGCTAGATCGAGAATGAGCGATTTCTTTATTCCACTACATTGCATGGTGCTCAAAAAGTTGACCGCTGATCTCCCAGCTGTAAAAATTCCTTCAACCAAGTGGATCTCATCATCGGCGCAGAGTATTTTTATACAATTCTTCAAGGTGGCCGGCCACAGCTGGGCCCACATGCTCCAACTCTAGTTGAAAGTCGATTCGGATGGTTTGTTTCTGGAAAGGTTGTCTATGACCCAACACCTCAAACTCTTGTATGCTGTACAACCACTTTAGAGTCTTTGAACCAAAACATCGAAAAATTTTGGAAGCTTGAAGAAATGGATAGTGCCTTCCCATCACCCACGGAGCAATATTGTGAAAAGTTCTACAAGGAAACAGTTTCGAGAAATCCCACCGGTCGCTATATGGTAAAATACCCCAAAAAAGATAATTTTCAGGCCATGGTTGGCGAATCTTTTTCCTACGCTGAGAGAAGATTAGAAGGTTTAGAGCGACGATTGGATAAAAACCCCATTCTGAAGGAGAGGTACCATATTTTTATTTCCGAATTCCTAAAGTTAAAACACATGCGAAAGGTACCTGCAGAAGAACCAGAACCAACTACGATGTGCTATATTCCCCATCATGCGGTTATAAAGGAGTCCAGTTCGACGAACAAGGTTCAGAGCGTGTTCGATGCGTCCGCTAAAACTAGCTCAGGGTTTTCATTAAACGATGCGTTTCTAATAGGACCTGTTATCCAAGATGAGTTACTGGACATCGTCATTCGTCTTCGTCGGCACAAGGTTGTTTTGTTAGCTGATATCGAGAAAATGTATCGCCAGGTAGAAATCCACCCCGACGATCGTCCTCTACAGGATTCCCAATGAGAAAGTGGTGCTCAAATTTCCCGGAGGTATTAGAAGGAATTCCACCTGAAAATTTAGCAAATCCAGCTAGTCGTACTTTTGACTCAGAAGAGGCCATAAAGACTTTGGGAATCTCTTGGGAGCCCACATCCGACCAATTTCGCTTTACCGTTAGCACATTTTCGGTAAAAGAACCCATCACCAAAAGAACCATTTTGTCCGTCATTGCCCAGCTCTATGATCCCTTGAGTCTAATTGCACCAATAATTGTATGCTCTAAAATACTGATGCAACGTCTTTGGACAGTTTCGATTGATTGGAATGAAGAAGTACCTGTAGAGATTCGAACCATTTGGGAACGTTTTGTGGAAGAATTGAGCCTGCTGTCTGATTTTCACATTTGTCGGTTAGCCTTTGACGTGGGGAAGTGCAGTTGCATTGCTTCACAGATGCATCGGAGTCAGCGTATGGAACTTGCATTTACGCACGGACTATAATGCCTAACGGGGAAATAAAAGTTATGTTACTTGCATCCAAATCACGTGTGGCACAATTGAAAAAACGCAGTATCCATAGGCTGGAGTTATGTACAGCCCAACTAGGTGCTCAGTTGTCATCAAGAGTTCTAGCAGCACTGAAAATGGAAACGATGTCTATCTTCTATTGGACCGACTCAACGGTGGTTATTCATTGGCTTCGTTCACCACCACAAATTTGGAAAACCTTCGTGTCAAATCGTGTAGCTGACATTCACACCCTAACGAACAGTTCATCATGGCGTCATGTATCCGGAGTAGATAACCCAGCCGATCTAGTATCCCGAGGAATGACCGTCCCGCAGCTCCTGATTAGCAAGAAATGGACACATGCTTGGTTGGGAGGATCAGAGGAAAATTGGCCGAGGCAAACCATTTTAGGAGAACTGCTTGCGGGTGTAGAGGATGAACGTAAAACCATCACATTGCTGACTCAAAATCCACCACCACTCAACCCTATATTTACCCGTTCATCTTCCTTTGATCGTCTACTACGTACAACTGCATATTGTTTACGGTTCTTTTACCATACAAGAAAGGAGCTCAAACAATCTACCATCACTCTCATCCCTAGTGAGCTGGAAATGGCCAGAGATCGTTTAGTAAAACTTGTTCAGGCTGAATGCTTTAAGGCAGAGCTCCATCTGCTCAAAAAAGGAAAACCGGTTGCAAACAATTAAAAACTGAAATTGCTCAATCCATTCCTAGATTCGATGGGTATAATTCGAGTCGGTGGCCGGCTAAAGCTGTCAACAGAATCATATACAACCAAACACCAAATCATTCTACCTGGTTTCCACACATTCACCAGATTGATGTTGATGTCATACCACCGTAAACTAGTGCATGGAGCAGTATCGCTTACGCTTGGAGTAGTGCGCAATGAATATTGGCCTACAAATAGTAGAAGAGCAGTCCGAAGCGTTATCCGAATATGCTTTCGGTGTACGCGTGCAAATCCCCGCTCATTACAGCAACCCATTCGTCAACTTCCTCTTGCCCGGGTTACCCCAAGTCACCCTTTCGCATCCACTGGAATAGACTATTGTGGTCCTGTATTTGTAAAAACCGTCTACCGCAAGTCTGTACCCACAAAGGCTTACATTGCTCTGTTTGTATGCTTCAGCACGAAGGCCATACATCTCGAGCTGGTTGGAAATTTATCCACACCTTCGTTTCTTTCGGCACTCCAACGTTTCGTAGCTAGGAGAGGAGAACCCGACAATATCTACTCTGACAATGCTACGAATTTTGTTGGAGCAAAAAATAAGTTACATGCTCTTTTCAAAATGCTTTCCGGCACCACCGAAATCGATTCGTATCTCGTCTGCTCTCGCTACTAAAGGTATACGGTGGCACACGACCCCACCTCGTGCCCCAAATTTTTATGGCCTTTGGGAGGCCGGCGTGAAGGTGGCAAAAAGGCATCTTCTACGGCAGTTAGGCAACACACTATTGATGTACGAGGACCTAGTGACGATCTTGGTGATAATTGAGTGTGCCATGAATTCAAGACCATTAGCACCGCTGTCAGAGGACCCGAACGATTTCCAGGCCATCACTCCGAGTCATTTTTTGATAGGCTCATCCCTTCAAGTTCTACCGCACCCTGATATAAAGGACGTTCCGATGAACAGGCTGAAAAATAGATACGACGTTATCCAGCAGAAGCAGCAGCTGTTTTGGTATCACTGGCAAACCGAGTACCTGAAGGAGCTACAACGATTGTCAACTAGCGACCCGCATCGAATCGATCTGAAGGTTGGCCAAGTGATGATCATGCAAGACAACATGCTACCACCCATGTACGTTGGCCACTTGTTCGCATAGTGGAACTACATCCTGGACAGGACGGCGTGACACAAGTGGTAACCGTTCGTTCTCCATTCGGTACAACGATGAAACGAGCTGTGACAAAACTTTGTCCGTTACCAAGGGACAATGAAGAGCAACCGAGTTCAACTACACTCCCGTTGAGGATTGTTCGTACACTCCCGTTGAGGAGTTGAGGATTGTTCGAAGCAGCAGGGAGTAGAACAGTAGGAAGGAACAAAATTATGAATTCTGTTTAGATTGATAAGATTAGTCTAAGTGAAATTATATATTTCAGGTGGCCGGTGAATGATATAGTTCAGCTTAGCCACTTTTAGTTTTAGATCAGTTTCAATTTGAATTTAAAATACTTATGAGAATCCATCTCCAACTCGAAGAGAAGATCGCAGATAAGAATCTGCTTTACGAAATTGTATGTCCTATTGTTAGGCAAATTTGCGTTTCAAGGCTTTCGTCACATCTTTTTTACATCACACATTCATTCGATAATACAAGCTAGTAGCGACAAGACCACCAACCAACAGTAGGCAATAAAAACGGAAAATAAATCGGTGTTTTGTACTATCCATACGCGTCGTGTTCTGTGAAGTGATTTCTTCCAAAATAAAGCCCGTGATACGATATCCTAATATAACAGGTTTGAATGCCAAAAGTTCAGCCACAGGCAAAAGGAGCATTAACTAATCTTTCTAGCATCTATGCTCCCAACGATAAAGTACAAATTATCACACTGTTTAACTTTACATGGAAGCGTTTGGTACGGGAGGTCCACGCTTTTTTCTTTCTCTTGATTCAGAGTAGTAGAACGATTTTAGATCTGAAACACAATCGCCAAATAACTTCCGATTCAGGTCAACTATGGTTGTTTCGTCCAGGGCTTGACCAGGCCCTACGTTGTGATTTTACTTTTAGTTTAAAAACGACGATAACGAACGGACTACTTTGGCGATGATAATTTATTACCACCGAGAGGCAGCGTGCCAGCTCGGTGGGCAACGATACTTGCTACAATTACAAAACACCACTAGAACACCACTAAAACGATAGATGCTTTACTAGTAGGGTAGGATATTGATAATGGACGTTTGCGCAAACAATGGTTTTCTTATTGACGCATGGAACTTGATGAAATGCGAGGAGCTGACCATGTGTACAGAGTACAGAACTGAGGAGTATTGGAACCAGTTCTTTACCTAGAAAACCGCTGTACCGCCGTAAGTATCCTCAGGTGATAAAGATTGTGAAAACAGCTTTACATGGCTACGGCTCAAAAAAGGAATTGAGAAGCAAGATATGTCAGATGCAATTCTAGCACAGGCCATACTGAAGGGTGTCTTAACCGTGCATATAGACTCGCCTTCGCAAAAACGAGCTGCGGACCAAATGCAGGAGGCGGTGGAGAAAAAAAAGACGCTTGATTACAAGCTTCTTGACAAAAAAAACCCTATAAAGTGATGCTTAGCTCATTTTTACTGTACTTATACATCAAATGTATAAAAGATAAACAAAAAATACTAAAATTGGGAAATCACTTTTTAGTCACTATTTGGTCACTATTTTTGTTATTTTAGTCACTAAAGTCACTTTCATTTACCCATAAATCCGCTACCAGCCGTGTCTTATTTGCATCCAAGTAGACTTAAATTTACATGATTTTTTCTAAGAGTGTAGCAAAACATAGTAGCTCACTATTTGGAAGATAACAATACAATCAAATGAAAGGTATGATACGAATATTTTCAGTAAAATGTTTTGATGGAAGAAAATTCAGGATTAAACGATCAAAAATTGGTTGCCAATAATAATCAACATTACCCTTGTTGTCGTTTAAAAGTCAATTTTTAAAATAAATTACCGTGTATTGGTCACGCTATAATATATCTAAACGAATTGTTTGATGTTTCATTCCAGCGCTTAACCCAAATCCCGCCAAAAGACGGCCCCTGGGTCCTTATTTTGTCCATTATTTAAAATATAATTAACCACTAACCAAACAAACGACCACTTCCCAGAGTTGAAATAACGACATCCAAAAACAAAACTCCATCATTATAGAAAACAAACACACTCGATAACGATGCCACCAGATGTCAACCGGGTTTGCCCGCCTTCCATCGAATCAGTGGACGGGGGGAGGAGGTTGTTGGGTTGGAAAACAAATCCCAAAACTCCTCCCTCGGATCCCTGCTTTTTTCTTTTGTTTTACGCTCCATTTTCTTTTCCAAACGATACGGACCGCGCGTCACGTTCCTCAATAGATGAAACGAGCCATAAAACTGTGAGTCAGGGTACTGATTTCCTCGCCGGATTCTATTTTGACACGCTGCTGGTTTCCATGCAGAATCGACAGAAAAAAAAATAATCTGAAAAGGAAAATCACAGAGATCGTTTCCAGTTTCGTGCTTGGCCCGGGACTCTGGAGGACACACAGTCCGTTTAAGGTACACGGGTCGGAGGTACACGCGGTCATCGAAAGGGAATGAAGTGATTTCGGAAACAAAGGAAGGAAATTACTTTTCCCATTGTTTCTGCTGCCGTTGCGGGGTGTTCTCGAATTTCTTCAACGAGGACATGCTAGGATGGCCGCCATTTCGGAAGTGGGGGTGGATTTCCGTTCCATTAGAAAAGGATGGCATGTGGCGTGCCGACTGTTGATTGAAGATATTTCTGCAGACACTCACCCAAACAAAAGACGTTTACTCAGCAAATTGACGGGATGATAATTCGGTTCCATTCGGCACTTATTGCCCAGTCTTATGTTGGCATCATGTTTTTCCTCACTGAGGAGCAATCTAAATATTTTTGATGGAGCAGCTTGGTGAGGCACTTTTCGGAATTGATGTTCTGTAAATTCGATTCGAAACGGATCGTTTATGTTGACATTTGCAAGACAAATTGACCCACATCAGTAAGTCGGTTGTCCTCCTCCGGGAAAACGGAACGGAACGGAACATATTCTCGTCGCCGTATTCGGTCATAAATTCCAACACGTTCGTTCGTTCGTTCGTTGGCGGGTCTGACAAGTTACGGCGAATAAAGTCACAAAGTTGTAGGATAGACGGGACCCACATACGGCGGGTATCGATTGCCTGTCTCGATGCCAGAACGTGGGGGAAATTGTTTTCATCCAAGACAAGTGTGACTGCTTTACGACTCCGGGCTGCGAGGTTCGAGTGGAAAGTCAGTCAGCAGCGTTCCGGTTGATCGGACGGGACACGTTGCTGGAAGTGGCAATTCAGAAGAACTGTTTCCCTTCACATCTGTTGACCAACTGTCGGATGCCGGTTGAGCTGAGCCGGAGTCTGTCAATGTGTGTCAAGTGAACTGGACAGAAGTTGCGATCGGATTATTGTTTTCTCACCATACCGTTTCAATATATACAGTTGGTTTTAAAGGGAAAATGAGCATGATGGTTTGTCGACACTGATAAGAATGTAACTGACGATAAGAATGTAACTGTCAATGTGTAAAAGGAACAGTTGATTCCCGGTCACTCAACGTCAACATCCCACAAACTCATGCATCATCCTTCAAGCTCAATTTCCGTCGTAAAGCAGCTTATTTCTGAATTCTCACGGTTTAGATGCGTCAGAGTTTCATCCACATGGCAACACGATTCTCTACTACCCAGAAAATCCTTGAATCATAGTAGGCGCAATCTCAAACCACACGTGTACTAGAAAATTCTTACGGCAAACAGCACATGCCGCACAAAATTCTTGCCAATTGAAATCACTTCAGAGACCTGATTTGCCTCTTCCAAACAGACATGTAGCCGCAGATCAAACATCAAGAGCCGGTATTTATTTTCGGTTGACCCTCTGCTTGGTAACCTCCAGGCAATCTAATATCCTTCGTAGCCATCCGCTTCTTCTGCATCATGCTCCATCACCCCTCCTACCGAAGCGTCGTCGTTAGCCTCTTCTGAGGCGGGGAAGCCCAAGAGGCCAGGAATGGGAAAATGTAACGTTTTTTTCCTGGTTCGCTACTATTTATTCGGACGGATGGATCGTATTGTTGGGCGAAGGAAGCTTGCCAGCTTGATGTTTGTGCAGTGATATGCCAAACATCCGATTTGGAGAGAATAAGGTTTGAGATTTTGCCGGGATTTCAATTCATTTTTCTGCTCTTGTTGCTTCTATTGGAGGGAGGGAAAAACTCTCAAGGGTTTATTTTTCTGAGGGATAATCAGCTGAAATTATGGTGATGTAAAGACTAGTTCATTTTTCGAAGGGGGGAGTGTTAGGAAGTTAAAGGAACAGTTGTTCGGGGGGTGGTTCGTCTGTTGGCCACAATTTTATATACTGTCGATTTTCAGCATTTCTCGATATTGCCATCTCAAAACAGGCATATCTCGATAGTAGGAACACCACAATAGAGTCTCCCAATCTTTGGTGGTAAGTAATGCCCTCTTCTAAGAAAAGTTTGGAGAACTTCAGAGGAGTATTTTCAGGGAAATTCTTCAGTGAAACATCAGGGGTGTTCTTCAAAGGAACTTCGGAGAAGGTTTTCAGATAACTTCAGGGAATTTTTGGGAAGTTTTCAAGAGAATTTCCGGGTAGCTCTTCAAAGAAATTTAAGAAAAGTGTTTAGAGAACTTCATGGAAGTTATTTTAAGAATTTCAAAGAAGTTCAAAGAACTTTTGAGAAGTTTTTAAGAGAACTACGAGGAAATTCTTTACAGAAGCTAGGGAAAGTTCTCTTCAGAAAAGTTCAGGTATGTTCTTGAGAGAATATTCAGAGAAGTTTACAGAAATTCTTCTGAAAAATTCAGAAAAGTTCTCCAGAGGAGTTGAGGAACATTCTTAAGAGGACTTTTGGGAAGTTCATCAAGAAACTTCGGGGAAGTTCTTAAGAACTTTTCAGGGAAGTTTTTTAAAACACTTCTGGAGAATTCATCAGAAAACTTCAGAGAAGTTCTTCAGAGAAGTTCAAGGAAGTTTTTTCAGAAAAATTTAGCAAAACTCCTAAGAGAAGTTCAGGAAACCCCAGGGGAGTGATTTCAGGGAAATTCTTCAGCGAATCATCAGCAATGTTCTTCTAAAGAACGACAGGGAAGTTTTTTAGATAACTTCAGAGAATTTCTGAGAAGTTCTTCAGAAAAATTTCGGGTAAGTTTTTTAGTGAACTTCAGGGAAGTTTTTCAGAGAATTTCAAGGAAGTTCTTCAGAGAACTTTGGAGAAAATCTTCAGAAAATATTTGAGAAATTTTTCAGAGAATATTTGAAAAATACTAAAGAGAACTACGAGGAAGTTTTTTACAGAAGCTCGGAAAAGTTCTCTTCAGAGAAGTTCAGGTAAGTTCTTCAGAGAAGTTCAGGAAAATTCCTTAGAGAAATTTAGAGAAATTCTTCGAAAAAATTCAAGAAAGTTCATCAGAGAAGTTCAGATCAGTTTTGCAGAGGGGTTTGCGAAGGCAGTTCAAAATACAGGAAAGTTTTTCAGACGAATTTCAGAGAAATTCTTGAGAGAAATTCAGGAAAATTCTCTAGAGAAGTTGAGGGAAATTCTTCAAAGAATTTTTGGGAAATTCTTCAGAGAATTTCAAGGAAATTCTTCAGAGAATTTCAAGGAAATTCTTCAGAGATCTTTTGGAAAGTTCTTCAAAAAACTTCGGGGAAGTTCCTTAGAGAATTTCGGGGAAGTTTTTCTGAGCACTTCTGGGGAGTTTATTAGAAAACTTCTGGAAAGCACTTGAGAGAAGTTCAAGTAAGTGCTTCAGAAAAATTCAGAGAAATTCCTTAGAGAAGTTCAGAGAACTTCAAAGGAGTAATTTCAGTGAAACTCTTCAGCGAGACATCAGGAATGTACTTCATGGAAGTTTCCAGATAACTTCAGAGAATTTCTGTGAAGTTCTTCGGAAGAATTTAAGGTAAGTTTTTCAGTGAATTTCAGAAAAGTTATTCAGAGAAATTCAGGGAAGTTATTCAGAGAACTTTGAGGAACTTCTTCAGAGAACTTTTGAGAAGTTCTTCAGAAAACCACGAGAAAGTTCTTTACTGAAGTTCTGAAAAATGTTCAGGAAAATTATTCAGAAAAATTTAGAGCAATTCTTGAGAAAAGTTCAAGAGAGTTTTTCAGAGGACTTCAGAGAAGTTCGGAAATGTTCTACAAAGAATGGGAAAGTTTTTCAGGCAAATTTCCGGGGAGTTCTTCAGAAAAATTCTGGAAAATTCTCCAGAGAAGTTGAGGGAAATTCTTCAGATAATTTTAGTGAAAATTCTTCGGAGAGCTTCGAAACAATTTTTCAGAGAACTTTTGGAAAGTTCTTCAAGGAACTTCGGGGAAGTTCATCAGAGAATTTTGAGGAAATTCTTTAGCACACTTCTGGGGTGTTCATCAAAAAACTTCTGAGAAGTTCTTCAAAGAAGTTCAAGGAAGTTCTTGAGAAAAGTTGAGAGAAATTCATTTGAGAAGTCCAGAAAACTTCAGGAAAAAAATTTCAGGGAAAATCTTCAGTGAAACATCAGGAATGTTCTTCACAAGAACTTTTTAAATAGCTTCAGAGAATTTCTGGGAAGATCTTTTGAAGAATTTTAAGATGTTTTTCAATTAACTTCAGGGAAGTTATTCAGAGAATTTCAAGGAAATTCTTCAGAGAACATTGGGGACATTCTCTAGAGAATTTTTGAGAAATTGTTAAGAGAACTACGAAAAGTTCTTCAGAGAAGTTCCGGAGAGTTTTCTTCAGAAAGTTATTCAGAGAAGTTCAGGAAAATAGAGAAATTCTTCAGAAAAGTTCAGGAAAATCCATCAGAGAACGTCAGATAAATTCTTCAGAGAAGTTCGGGAAGGTTCTTCAAAAAGCAAGAAAGATGTTCAGACGAATATCGGAGAAATTTTTCAGATGACTTTTGTGGAGTTCTTCAAAGTACTTCGTAGAAATTCTTTAGAGAACGTTTGAAAAGTTCTTCTAGCAACTTTAAAGAATTTCAGGGAAGTCCTTTATAGCACTTCTTGAGAGTTCATCAGAAAACATCTGGGAGGTTCTTCAGAGCAGTTCAATGAAGTTTTTCAGCTTTCCTTAGAAAATATCTTCAGAGAAATTCGTCACCGAAACATCTGAAATGTTCTTCAAAAGAACTTCAGTGAAGTTTTATAATAATAATAACTTCAGAGAATTTCTGAAAAGTTCTTCAGAAGAATCTCAGAAAAGTTTTCCAATTATCTATTGGGAATTTATCCAAAGAATTACAAGGGAGTTCTTTCAAGAACTTCGAGAAAGTTCTTCAGAGAACTTTTGAAAAATTCTTAAGAGAACAACGAGGAAGTTCTTTACACAAGTTCAGGAAAGTTCTCTTTAGAGAAGTTCAGGTAAGTTCTTCTGAGAAGTTCAGGAAAACTATTCAGAGAAGCTAAGATAATTTTTTCAGAAAAATTCAGGAAAGTTCCTCAGAGAACTTCAGACAAGATCTTCAGAGAAGTTCAGGAAGGCTCTTCAAAAAACAGGAAAGTTTTTCAAACGAATTTCAGGGAAATTCTTCAGAGAATTTCAAGCAAATTCTCCAGAGAAGTTAAGGAAAAATCTTCAGAGGACTTTTGAAAACTTCTTAAGAGAACTACGGGGAAGTTTTTTTTAAAAGTTTTCTTCAAAGATGTTCAGATAAATTCTTCAGAGAAGTCCAGGAAAATTATTCAGAGAAGTAAAGAAAAATCATCAGAAAAGCTCAGGTAAGTTCTGCGGAGAATTTCAGATAAGTGATTCAGAGAAGTTCGGGAAGGTTCTTCAAGGAAAAAGAAAGTTTTTCAGGTAAATTTAAGGGAAATTTTATAGAGAAGTACCGAAAAATTCTCCAGAGAAGTTGAGGAAAAATCTTTAGAGAAATTTTGAGAAATTCTTAAGAGAACTTCGAGGATATTTTTTTACCGAAGCTCGGAAAAGTTTTTTTCAAAGAAGTTCAGGTTAATGCGTTAGGCAAGTTCAGGAGAATAATTCAGAGAACTTGAGAGAACTTCAGATAAGTTCTTCAGAGGACTTCAGATAATTTCTTCAGAGAAATTCAAGAAGGCTCTTCATAGAACAGGAAAGCTTTTCAGACCAATTTCAGGCAAACTCTTCAGAGAAGTTCAGGAAAATTCACCAGAGAAATTCAGAGAAATTTTACAGAAAACCTTTGAGAAGTTCTTCAAAGAACTTTGAAGAAATTCTTCAGATAACTTCTGTCAAGTTCTTCAAGGAACTTCGGGGAATTTCTTCAGAGAATTTTGGGGAAGTTCTTTAAAGCACTTCTGGGGAGTTCACCAGCAAAATTCTGGAGAGTTCTTCAAAGAAGTTCAAGTAAGTTCTTTAAAAAAGTTCCTTAGAGAATTTCAAACAAATTCAGAGGAGTAATTTCAGGAAAATTCTTGAACGAAACATCAGGTATGTTCTTCAAAAGAACTTCAGTGAAGTTTTTATGATATTTTCAGACATTTCTTCAGAAAAATTTCAGGTAAATATTTCATAGAACTTCAGCGAAGTTATGCAGAGAATTTCAGGGAAGTTTTTCAGAGAACTTTTGGGAAGTTCTTCAGAGAACTACGAGAAAAGTTATTTAGAGAAGTTCGGGAAAGTTCTCTTCAGAGAAGTTCCGCTAAATTCATAAGAGAAGTTTAGGTTATCATACAGAAAAGTTCAGGGAAGTTCTTCAGAGAGCTTCAGATAAGTTCTTCAGAGAAGTTCAAGAAAGTTCTTCAAAGGACAGGAATGTTTTTGAGTGGAATTTAAGAAAATTTTTCTAGATTCATAGAACTTCAAGAAAGTTCTTCAGAGAACTTCAAGGAAGTTCTTCAGAGAAGTTTTGAGAAGAGCTCTAGAGATCTACGAGGAAGTTCTTTACAGAAGCTCGTGAAAGTTCTCTTTAGAGAAGTTCAGGTAAATTTTTCAGAGGTGTTCAAGAATATTATTCAAAGAAGTTTAGAGAAATTCTCCAGAAAAGTTCAGGAAAGTTCTTTAAAGGACAGCGAAGTTTTTCAGACGAATTTCAGGGAAATTCTGCAGAAAAATTCAGGAAATTCTCCAGAGAAGTATTGCAAAATTCTTCAGAGATCTTTCGGAAATTTCTTCAGAGAACTTCGAAGAAATTTTTGAAGAAAACTTTTGGAAATTTCTTCAAAGAACTTCGGGGAAGTTCTTTAGAGAACTTTTGGGAAGTTCTAATGAGAATTGTGGGGAAGTTCTTTTGAACATTTATGGGGAGTTCATCAGAAAACTTCTGGGAAGTTCTTCAAAAAAGTTCAGAAAAATTGCTAAGAGAAGTTCAGAGAACTTCAGGGGAATAATTTCAGGGAATTTTTCAGCGAATTATCAGGGATGTTCTTCAAAAGAACTTCAGGGAAGAATTATATAACTTCAGAGAATTTCCGGGAAGTTCTTCAGAAAAATATCAGGATGTTTTTCAGTTAACTTCAGGAAGTTATGCAGAGAATTTGAAGGAAATTCTTCAGAGAAATTTGGGAAAATTCTCCAGAGAATTTTTGAAAAACTCTTAAGAAAACTACGAAAAGTTCATTAACGAAGTTCCGGAGGGTTCTCTTAAGAAATTTACAGGTAAGATCTTCAGAAGAATTTCCGGGAAGTTCTTCTGAGGAATTCAAATTTTTTTTGAGAACTTCATGAAAGTAGTGAATTTCATGAAATTATTTGATTCAGATAAGTTCATCAGAGAAGCCCAGGAGGGTTCTTTAAAGATCAGGAAAATTTTCCGGACGAATTTCGCGGAAATTCTTCAAAAATATCAAAATTTTCTGAGAATATTCTTCAGAGAACTTCGAAAAATTCTTCAGAGACATTTGAAAAGTTCTTAAAGGAATTTCGGGGAAGTTCTTTAGAGCACTTCTAGGGAGTTGATCAGAAAACTTCTCGGTAGTTCTTTAGAGAAGATCAAGGAGATTCTTCAGAAAAGTTCAGAGAAACTTCTTAGAGAAATTCAGAGAACTTCAGGGGAGTAATATCAAGGAATTTTTCAGCGAAACATCAGGAATGTACTTTACGGAAGTTTTTCAGATAACTTAAGAAAATTTTTGGGAAGTTCTTCGGAAGAATTTAAGGTAAGTTTCTCAGTGAATTTCAGAGAAGTTATTCAGAGAAATTCCGAGAAGTTCTTTAGAGAACTACGAGGAAGTGCTTAAGCGAAGTTAAGGAAAGTTCAGGAAAATTATTTAGAGAAGTTTTGAGAAATTCTTGACAAAAGTTCAGAAAAGTTCTTCAAAGGACTTTAGAAAAGTTCTTCAGAGAAGTTCGGAAAGATTCTCTAAAGAACAGGAAATTTTTTTAGACGAATTCCAAGGAAAGTCTTCGGAGAAGTTCAGGAAGAATCTACAGAGAAGTTAAGGGAAATTCTTTAGAGAACTTTAGTGAATTTCTTCAGAAAACTTCAAGGAAATTCTTTAGAGAACCTTTGAAAAGTTCTTCGAAAAACTTCGGGAAAGTTCTTCGAGAAACTTCAAGGAAGTTCTTTAGAGAACTTCGAAGGAATTCTGCAGAGAACCTTTGGAAAGTTACTCAAGGAACTTTGGGGAAGTTTTTAAGAGTTCTTCTGGGGAGTTCATCAGAAAACTTCTGGGAAGTTCTTCAGAGATGTTCAAGAAAGTTCTTCATAAAAGTTCAGAGAAATTCATTAGAAAAGTTCCAAGAACTTCAGAGGAGTAATTTCAGAGAATTTTCCAGTGAAACATCACGAATGTTCTTCGAAACAACATCAGAGAAGTTTTTCATATGACCTCAGAGAATTTCTCGAAAGTTCTTCAGAAGAATTTCAGGATAGTTTTTCAGTTCACTTCAGGGAAGTTATTCAGAGAATTTCAAGAAAGTTCTTCAGAGAAGAACCTGTTCTTCACAGAACTTTGGGGAAATTCTCCAGAGAATTTTTGAAAAATTCTTAAGAGAACAACGAAAAGCTTTTTAGAGAAGCTTGGAAGAGTTCTCTTCAGAAAAGTTCAGGTAAGTTCTTCAGAGAAGTACAGGAAAATCATTCAGAGAAGTTTAGAGAAATTCCTCAGAAAAAAAACAGTAAAGGTCTTCAGAAAACTTCAGTTAATTTTTTTAAATAAATTTAGGAAGGTTTTTCAACAAAACAGGAAAGTTTTTCAGACAAATTTCAGGTAAATTCTTTAAAGCAGTTCAGGAATATTCTCCGGAGAAGTTAAGGAAAATTTTTCACAGGACTTTTGAGAAGTTCTTAAGAAAACTACAAGGAAATTTTTTAATGAAGCTAGGGAAAGTTCTCTTCACAGAAGTTCAGGTAAGTTCTTGAGAAAAGTTCATGAAAGTTCTTCAAAGAACTTCGGGAAAATTCTTAAAAGAATTTCGGGAAATTTTTTAAGAGCACTTTTGCGGAGTTTATCAGAAAACTTTTGGGAAGTTCTTCAGAGACGTTCAAGGAAGTTCTATAGAAAAGTTCCTTAGAGAAGTTCGAACAACTTCAGGGGAGTAATTTCAGGGAAATTCTTCAGCGAAACAACAGGAACGTTTTTCAAAAGAACTTCAGTGAAGTTTTTAAGATATTTTCAGAAAGTTCTTCAGAAGAACTTCAGGTAAGTATTTAAAAGAACTTCAGGGAAATCATTCAGAGAATTTCAGGGAAGTTCTTCAGAGAATTTTGAGGAAGTACATAAGAAAACATTCAGGAAATTCTTCGGAAAACTACGAGGAAGTTCTTTACCGAAGCTCGGGAAAGTTCTCTTAAGGAAAATTCAGGTAAGTTCTTCAGAGAAGTTCTGGAAACTATTCAGAGAAGTTAAAAGCAGTTTTTCGGAAAAATTTAAGATAGGTCTTCAGAGAACTTCAGATAAGTTCTTCAGAGAAGTTCAGGAAGGTTCTTCAAAGCACAGGAATGTTTTCCAAACGAATTTCAGGGAATTTCAGAAAAGTTCAGAAAAATTCTCCAGAGAAGTTCAGGAAAGTTCTATAGAGAGCTTTTGAGAAGTTCTTAAGAGAACTATGAGGAAGTTCTTTACAGAAGCTCAGGAAAGTTCTATTTAGAGAATTTAAGGTAAGTTGTTCAGAGAAGTTCCGGAAAATTATTCAGAGACGTTTAGAGAAATTCTTCAGATAATTTCAGGAAAGTTCTTTAGAGAAACTTAAACAAGTTCTTCGGAGATGTTCAGGCAGGTTCTTCAAAGAACGGGAAAGTTTTTCAGATGAATTTCAGTGAAACTTTGAAGAGGAAGTTCTTTACAGAAGCTCGGGAATGTTCTCTTCAGAAAAGTTAATTTAAGTTCAGGAGAATTTTCAGAAAAGTTTCAGGAAAAAAATTCAGATGAATGACGGGGACATTTTTTTGGAGAATTAAAGGAAAATTTTCCAGAAAAGTTGAGGGAACTCTTCAGAGAATTTTTAGGAAATTGTTCAGAGAACTTTAAAATAAATCTTCAGCGAACTTTTGTTTAGTTCTTCATGGAACTTCGGGGTAGTTCTTAAGAGCACTTCTGGGAAGTTTCTCAGAGAAGTTCAAGGAAGTTCTTCAGAAAAGTTCAGAAAAATTCTTTAAAAAAGTTCAGAGAACTTCAGGAGCATAATTTCAGGGAATTCTTCAGCGGAACATCAGAAATGTTCTTCAAAAAAAACTTCAGGAAAGTTTTTCAGATAACTTCAGAGAATTTCTGTGGAGTTCTTGAGAAGAATTTCAGGAAAGTTTCTCAGGTAACTCCAGGAAAGTTATTCAGAGAAATTCAGGGAAGTTCTTCTGAGAACTTTGGGGAAATTTTTTAGAGAGATTTTGAGACATTCTTCAGAGAACAACGAGGATTTTCTTTAGAAAAGTTCGGAAAAGTTCTTTTCAGAGAAAGACAGGAAGATCCTTAAAAAAACAGGAAAGTTATTTAGACGAATTTCAGCAAAATTTTTCAGAGAACTTTTAAAAAAAATCTCCAGAGAAGTTAAGGAAAATTCTTCAGAGGACTTTAGCGATATTCTTAAGAGATCTACGAGGAAAAAAAGTTTTCATTAAATAAGTTCAGGTAAATTCTTCAGAGAAGTTCAGGAAAATTATTCAGAAAAGTTTTGAGAAATTCTTCAGAAAAGTTCAGGAAAGTTCTTCAGAGAATTTCAGATAAGTTTTTCGGAGAAGTTCAGGAAAATTCTTCAAAGAACCGAGAAGTTTTTCAAGCGAATTTCAAGAAAATTATTCAGAGAAGTTAAGGGAAATTCTCCAGAGAAGTTGAACAAAAATCTCCAGTAGACGAGGAAGTTTTAAACAGAAGCTAGCAAAAGTTCTCTTCAGAAAAGGTTAGGTAAGTTCTTGAGATAAGTTCAGGAAAACTATTCCGAGAAGTTTAAAAAAAATCTTCAGAAAAGCTCAGGAAAGTTCTTCACAGAACTTCAGAGAAGTTTGGGAAGGTTCTGCAAAGAACAGGAAAGTTTTTCAGACGAATTTCGGAGAAATTCTTCACAGAAGTTCAGGGAAATTCTCCAAAGAACTTTTGGAAAGTTCTTCAAGAAACTTCAGGGAAGTTATTCAGAGTATTTCAAGGAAGTTCTTCAGAAAATTGTGGGGAAATTTTTTAGAAAATTTTTGAAAAGTTCTTATGAGAACTACGGAAAGTTCTTCAGAGAAGTTCGGGTAGGTTCTCCAAAGAACAGGGAAGTTCTTCAGACGAATTCCAAGGAAATTCTTCGAAAAAATTCAGGAAAATTCTCCAGAGAAATTAAGGGAAATTCTTCAGAGAACTTTTGGAAAGTTCTTCAGAGAACTTTGAAGAAATTCTTCAGAAAACTTTTGGAAAAATCTTCAAGGAACTTCGGGGAAGTTCTTTAGAGTACTTCTGGGGAGCTCATCAGAAAATTTCTGGGAAGTTCTTCAGAAGAATTTCAGGTAAGATTGTCAGTTAAATTCAGGGTAGTTGTTTTTCCTTTTTTATCGAGATTTTCAGGCCTGGGCTGGTTCATCTCCCGTCGTAGTCACTCAAATACCTTTTGGGTATTTTAGCGACTTGTCCGGGGGTAAGATTCGAACTCGTGACTTAGACGTGAGGGGTATGGATGTTAACCACTACGCCAAGGTCACCCCCTGTTCAGGGAAGTTATTCAGAGAATTTCAAGCAAGTTCTTCAAAGAATTTTGGGGAAATTTGTAAGAGAAGTTTGAGAAATTTTAAAAAGAACTACGAAGAGTTCTTTAGAGAAGTTCAGGAGGGTTCTCTTTAGAAAAGTTCAGAGAAGTTCGGAAATGTTCTTTAAAATACGGAAATGTTTTTCAAGCAAATTTTAGGGAAACTCTTCAAAGAAGTTCAGGAAAGTTCTCCAGAAAAGTTGCGAAAAATTATGCAGAAGACTTTTGGGAAGTTCTGCAGAGAACTTTGTATAAATTATTCAAAGAACTTTTGGAAAGTTCTTCAAGAATCTTTGGGGAAGTTCTTTAAAGCACTTTTGGGGAGTTCATCAGAAAACTTCTTGGAGGTTCTTCAAAGAAGTTCAAGTAAATTCTTCAGAAAAGTTCATAAAAATTCCTTACAAAAGTTCAGAGAACTTCAGGGGAGTATTTTCAGGGAAATCACCAGCGGAAACATCAGGAATGTTCTTTTAAAGAACTTCAGGGAAGTTTTTTAGATAACATCACAGAATTTTTGGGAAGTTCGAATTTCAGGAAGGTTTTAAATTTAACTCCAGGGAAGTTATTCAGAGAGTTATTAGGAAGTTCTTCAGAGAACTTTTGGGAAATTCTTCGGAGAGATTTTGAGACATTCTTCAGAGAACAACAAGGAATTTTTTTAGAAAAATTCGGAAAAAATCTTTTCAGAGAAGTTCAGGTAAGTTCTTCAGAGAGGTTCAGGAAAATTATTTAGAAAAGTTTAGAGAAATTCTTCAGAAAAGATCAGAAAAGTTCTTCAGAGAAGTTCAGGAAGGTTCTTCAAAGAACAGAAAAGTTTTCCTGAAGAATTTCAGGGAAATTCTTCAGAGAAGTTTAAGAAAATTCTCCTGAGAAGTTGAGGAAAATTCTTCAGAGGACTTTTGAGATGTTCTTAAGAGAAATACGAGGAAGTGTTTTTTACAGAAGCTCGGGAAAGTTATCTTTAAAGACGTTCAGGTAAGTTCTTCAGAAAAGTTCAGAAAAGTTCTTCAGAGAAGTTTATAAAAGTTCTTCAGAGAAATTCAGGAAGGTTCTTCAAAGAACAGGAAAGTTTTTTTCAGACGAATTCCAGAAAAATTCTTCAGAGAAGTTCAAAAAAATTCACCATTGAAGTTGAGGAAAATTCTTCAGAGAACTTTTGGGAAGAAATTCTTCAGAGAACTTTTTGAAAGTTCTTCAAGGAACTTCGGAGAATCCCTTAAAGGAATTTCGAGAAAGTTCTTTAAAGCACTTCTGGAAAGTCTATCAAATAATTTTTGGAAAGCTCTTTATAGAAGTTCAAGGAAGTTCTGCAGAAAAGTTAAAAGAAATTCCTTAGATAAGTTCAGAGAACTTCAGGGGAGTAATTTCAGGGAAATTCTTCAGCAAGAGAACTTTAGGGGAGTTTTTTAATTGTAATAATTTCTTAGAATTTCTGGTAAGTTCTTCAGAAGAATTTCAGCAAAGTTTTTCAGGTAACTTCTGAGAAGTTATTGAAAGAATTTCAGGGAAGTTCTTCAAAGAATTTCGAGGAAAATTTTTCAGAAGGAGCATTTCAGAAGTTCTGAAGAGAACTACGAGGAAGCTGTTTTTACAGAAATTCTGGAAAGTTCTCTTCAGAGAAGTTCAGAAAAATTCTTCAGAGAAGTTTAGAGAAATTCTTCAGAAAAGTTCAGATAAGTTCTTCAGAGAATTTCAGATATGTTCTTTAGAGAAGTTCAGGAAGGTTCTTGAACGAACATGACATTTTTTTAGACGAGTTTCAGGGAAATTCTTTATAGAACTTCAAGAAAATTATCTAGAGAAGTTGAGGAGACTTCTTCAGAGGACTTTTGAGAAGTTCTTAAGAGAACTACGAGGAAGTTGTTTTTTAAAAAGCTCGGGAAAGTTTTCTTCAAAATAGTTCAGGTAAGTTCTTCAGAGAAGTTCAGATAAATTCTTCAGAGAAGTTTAGGGAAATTCTTCAGAAAAATTCAGAAAAGTTCTTCGGAGAATTTCAGATAAGTGTTTCAGAGAAGCTCGGGAAGGTTCTTCAAATAATAGGAAAGCTTTTCAGACAAATTTCAGAGAAATTTTTCAGAGAAATACAGGAAAATTCCCCAGAGAAGTTGAGGAAAAGTCTTCAGAGAACTTTTGAGAAGTTCTTCAGAGAACTTTTGAGAAGTTCTTCAGAGTACTTCGAGGAAGTTTTTCTACAGAAGCTCGGAAAAGTTTTCTTCAAAGAAATACAGGTTAATTCTTCAAGGAATGCTAAAGGGTTTGAGCTGTTTAGTGGAATACCTGTAACTAGAAATGAGAAGAAAAATTAGTATTTTTCATTTAATTCCAACTACCTTTGCTTATCTTGACAGATACGCGTATTTCGTCTACAATGTGCAGACTTCTTCAGTGTCTCGGATTCGAGTTATTAGTATGAGAAGACCTCAACGAGTAAATCGATTTATTAGTACGAGGTATGTGGAATTAAATGGAAAATACTAAATTTTCTTCTAATTTCTAGTCCCCAGGGAAGTTCAGAAAAATAATTCAGAGAAGTTTAGAGAAATTCTTAAGAATAGTTCAGAAAAGTTCTTCAAAGAACTTCAGATAAGTTCTTCAGAGGACTTCAGACAGTTTCTCCAGAGAAATTCAAGAAGGCTTTTTAAAGGACAGAAAAGTTTTTCAGCTGAATTTCAGGCAAATTTTTTAGAGAAGTTGAAAATTCACCAGAGAAGTTGAGGGAAATTCTTCAGAGAACTTTTTGGAATTTCTTCAAAGAACTTCAAAGGAATCCTTCAGAGAACTTTTGTAAACTTCTTCAAGTTACTTCGGAGAATTTCTTTAGACAATTTTGGGGAAGTTCTTTAGAGCACTTCTGGGGAGTTCATCAGAAGAATTCTGGAGAGTTCTTCAAAGAAGTTCAAGGAAGTACTTTAGAGAATGTCCTTAGAGAAGTTCGAAGAACTTCAGGGGAGTAATTTCAGTGAAAATCTTCAGCGAAATATCAGAAATGTTCTTCAAAAGAACTGCAATTAAGTTTTCAAGATATTTTCAGAGAGTTCTTCAAAATAATTTCAGGAAAGTTTTTTTAGAGAACTTCAGGAAAGTTATTCAGATGATTTCAAGTAAGTTTTTCAGGGAACTTTGGGGAAGTACATCACAGAACTTTTGGGAAGTTCTTCAGAGAACTACGAGAAATTTCTTAAGAGAAGTTCAGGAAAGTTCTTCAGAGAACTTCAGAGAAGTTCAGGAATGTTTTTCAAAGAACAGGAAAGTTTTTTCAGATGAATTTTTAGGGAAATTCTGCAGAAAAGTTCGCGAAAATTCTTCAGATAATTTGAGGAAAATTCTTCTGAGGACTTTTGAGAAGTTCTTAAGAAAACTACGAGGAAGTTCTTTACAGAAGCTCGAGAATTTTCTCTTCACAAAAGTTCAGGTAACATCAGAAGAATTTTCAGAAAAGTTTCAGAAAAGTTTTTCAGACGAATTTCGGGGAAAGTCTTCAGATAAATTCAGGAAAATTCTCCACAAAAGTTGAGGGAAATTCTCCGGAGAACGTTCAAAAAATTCTTCAGAGAAATTCGAAGCAATTCTTCAGCAAACTTTTGTGAAGATCTTCATGGAAATTCGGGGAAGTTCTTAGGAGTTCTTTTGGGAACTTCATAAGAGAAGTTCAAGGAAGTTCTTCAAAAAAATTTAGAGAAATTCCTTAGAGAAGTTCAGAGAACTTCAGGAGAGTAATTTCAGGAAATTCTTCAGTGAAACATCAGGAATGCTCTTCAAAAGAACTTCAGATAAGTTTTTTTTTCGATAATTTTAGAGAGTTTCTGGGAATTTTTTCAGAAGAATTTCAGGAAAGTTTTTCAAGTAACTTCAAGGAAGTTATTCAGATAACTTTGGGGAAATTCTTCAGAGATTTTTTGAGAAACTCTTAAGAGAACTACAAGAAGTTGTTAAGAAAAGTTCGGTAGAGTTCTCTTGAGAAAAAATCAGGTAAGTTCTTCAGAGAAGCTCAGAAAAATTATACAGAGAGGTTTAGAGAAATACTTCAGAAATGTTCAGGAAAGTTCTTCAGAGCACTTCAGATAATTTCTGCAGAAAAGTTTGGGATGGTTTTGCAAAGAACAGGAGAGTACTTCAGTCGAATTTCAGGGAAATTCTGCAGAGAAGGTCAGGAAAATTCTTCAGAAAAGTAATGGGAATTTTTTCAGAGAACTTTTGGGAAGTTCTACAGAGAGATTTTAAGAAATTCTTCAGAGAACTCTTGGAAAGTTCTTCAAGAAACTTTCGGAGTTCATAAGAAAACTTCTGAGAAGTTCTTCATAGAAGTTCTCTAGAGAAGTTCAGATTAGTTCTTGAGAAAAATTCAGAGAACTTCAGGGGAGTATTTCCAGGGTAATTCTTCAGGGAAACATCAGTTAAATTTGTCAAAAGATCTTAAGGAAACTTTTACAGAGAAGTTTGTTTGAGAAGTTCTTCAGAAGATTTTAAGCATGCCTTTCAGTTAGCTTCAGGGAAGTTATTCAGAGAATTTCAAAAAAATTCTACAGAGAATTTTTGAAAAATTCTTAAGAGAACTACAAAAAGCTCTTTAGAGAAGTTCGGGAGGGTTCTCTTCACAAAAGTTTAGGTAGGTTCTTCAGAAGAATTTCCGTGTTCTTCTGAGGAATTTAACTTCATGGAAGTAGAAAATATCATGAAATTCTTTGATTCAGATAAGTTCTTCAGAGAAGTTTGGGTAGGTTCTTCAAAGAAAAGGAAGAAATTTCAGTCGAATTTCGGGGAAATTCTTCAAAAATTTCAGGAAAGTTCTCAAAAGAAGTTGACGAAAATTTTTCAAAGAACTTCGAAAAAATCCTTCAGAGAACTATCGGAAAGTTCTTCAAGGAACTTCGGGGAAGTGCTTTAGAGCACTTCAGGGGAGTTAATCAGAAAACTTCTGTGAAGTTCTTCAGAGAAGTTCAAAAAGTTCAAAAAAATTCGTTAGAGAAGTTCAGAGAACTTCAGGGGAGTAATTTCAGGGAATTCTTCAGCGAAACACCAGGAATGTTCTTCAAAAAAACATCAGGGAAGTTTTTTAGATAATTTCAGAGAATTTATGTGATGTTCTTCAGACGAATTTCAGGAAAGTTTTCATTTAAATCCAGAAAAGTTAATCAGTGAATTTCAAAGAAGTTCTTCAAAGAACTTTGATGAAATTCTACAGAGAGATTTTGAGACATTCTTCAGAGAACAACGAGGAATTTCTTTAGAAAAGCTCGGAAAAGTTCTTTTCAGAGAAGTTCAGGTAAGTTTTTCAAAGAAGTTCAGGAAGAATATTCAGATATTCAGAACTTTAAGAAAGCTCTTCAAGGAATTTCGGGGATGTTCCTAAGAGAATTTCGAGGAACTTCTTAAGAGCACTTCTGAGGAATTCATCAGAACACTTCTGGGAAGTTCTCCAGAAAAGTTTTTTAGAGAAGCTCAGTGAACTTCAAGGGAGTAATTTCAGCAAAACATCAGGAATGTTCTTTCAAAATTTTCAGGGAAGTTTTTCAGACAACTACAGAGAATTTCCGGTAAGTTCTTCAGAATAATTTCAGGTAAGTTTTTCAAAGAGCTTCAGGGAAGTTATCCAGAGAATTTCAGAAAACTTTGAGGAAGTACTTCAGAGACTTTTGAGAATTTCTTATAAGAACTAGGAGAAAATTCTTCAGAGAAGTTCAGGAAAGCTCTTTTAAGAAAAGTTCAGGTAGGTTCTTCAGAGAAGTTCAGGTAAATTGTTCAGAGCAGTCTAGAGAATTTATAAAGGAAGTACAGGGAAGTACTTGAGAAAACTTCAGGTAAGTTCTTTAATGTAGTTCGGGAAGGTTCTTCAAAGAACTTCGGGTTTTTCAGCGAAACTGAGAATTCCTTTAGACGAATTTTGGTGTAGTTATTCAGGAAAATATCATGGAAATTGTTTAGAAAACTTATGGGAAATTCATGCTAGAACTTCAGGGAAGTTCTTCAGAAGGGTTTCAGGGAAGTTCTTCTAAGAACTTCAACGAAGTTCCTTAAAGAACTTTTCAGAAGTTGTTCAGAGAACTTCAAGGAAGTTCTTTAGAGAGTGGATGCTGAGTACAATTTTACGTGGGTATGGTGGTTATTTAAATATCCGTTCCATGGGTTATTTTGGGGGATGACGCCTCATCAACTGATAATGAAACCATATTCGTGCAGAAATAAGAGCGCAGACAAACAAGTTTTAAACTACAGATTCTCCCGAACAAGAAGAATTGTAGCTAATGCTGGCATCGGCTCGATTCCGCGTTTGGCGACGGATTTCTGAATTTCCTCTACAGAGAGAGAGAGAGAGAGAGAGAGAGAGAGAAAGAGAGAGAGAGAGAGAGACTCCTCTGGGAACTTTTGACTCACAGACAATAGCTGTTATCGCATAATTCGCTAAAGCTTACTAGTTAATTGCCAAACTTTTTTTTTCTTTGAGATTTTTTGAGATGTTAGCGAGAGAATTTAATTTTATATTGATAGCATAATTTGAAGCTATTTTAATTAATTTGCTCACAAATCAAAAATGTTCATCAAATGTTCGCAGTGATAACAAAACAAGCGATTATTATGTTATTCAACGAGCATTTTTTTGTAATTCATTCTGTTATTCTGGCTGTTTAATCCATCTCAATGATAAGATATTTAGCGATCAAAAACTGATAAGGGAAGGTCCATTAATTATGTCACGTAGTAAGGGGGGAGGGGGGGGTTTGGGAAAACGTGACGATCCATACAAAAATATTTAAAGGTCCATACAAAAAACGCGACAAGGGGGGGGTGGTTTATAAAAGTCATTTTTTTGCGTGACGTCATTAATGGACGTACCCTAACCTTGTATTAGAATTTGTTATAAATTTGGTAAAATTATTGACGAACTGTCAAAATGCTTTGACCAACGAACTGTGAACGTCCGTATAGATGGAATAGTTTCTAGCCTACTGGTATGCATCGAAACTAGCGCTAGAGTATTAACACGATTCTATTTCATACACAGCTAGAAAAAGTTGAGGGAATTTCTGTTTATCATCATGACACAAATGGAGCGTCACAAAACTTACAACTTAAATCGTTTTAATTTATGGGGATTTCCAAACAATGCCGGTATTGTAGCATACAAAAGCTCGTCTATGCTACAACTATTACATTCACGTGGCTGTCTCGTGTGGATGGAAGTACAATTTCACATTCTTTGATTTTACATCACAATGAAAATTCAATTTTTTTTGCTGTGTAGTGTCAAACTATCGCTTACAAGTCGTTATCGCTACATAGGTGTTCCTATGAGTTATTACATAGTTTTCTAGCGTATAGCTCACTATATACTAGAAATAACCGCAGTGAGACGTCATCTTTACAGACACGTTTAAGATCTTTACAACCGGTCGACTTATCAAGTCGGAGTTTCAAAATTGGTGTCCAAAATTAAGATAACTTCCTCGAAACAAAATTAATCGTGACGAATGACATAAAAAAGAAACATTTCAATACAATATGCTGTCAATACATTCATGATCCGACAACTAGGAGCGCTGCAATAAAATGAACAGTGCGCCCAGATATTAGATTACTGAATTAGACTTAGTGACGCTTACTGCACGCACACTACAGCGTCATTCAGATCGAAGGAGTGCAAGTAAGAAGGAAAATCAGTTGAAAGAAAACAAACCATCATTCCTCTGCATGTGCCAGAAAGGGAAAGATAATTTAACGTCAAAAAGCCTATTGATTTGTGCAATGGTGCAAATGATGTCGGGTAAGTTTTCTTTGCGATAGGTAAAACGTAATTAGCACTTCAGTCAGTGAGCTGAAAATCATTTTCAGCAGACCTCTTCTGCTCTTTTTTATTTCTGTCCAGCTTTCGCAAGGAATTGATCCCTTCAAATATTCAAAATATGGTCCCGTTAACCCAAGGAACATCCGAAACGCCGGATTTGTTGAAGTTGTAACGGATTATCTAGGCCTAGTTAAGATCCGTCATATCCATCCGAGAATCACACGCCACGCAAAACCCGGAAAACTGAACACGCATGTTGTTATTCCGATTTTCATAAATTTTCATAAAATATTTAAATAGGATTGAGAGCAATGGAAATTTTCCCAGCATTTTGCTTGTGTCTTGCCCACTCTCCGGACTTATGGTCACGTTTCGCTTGTGTACACTTTCCGCTTGTTTGCTAAGTAGCAATATATACACTATTGGCTCGACTCTCGCCCGCTCAGGAATCAATAATGTCAATTTTAATTAAGGCCCGGAAACATGCACAAATTGTTGCGCCGAGCGTGAACGAAGCAAGGTGTAGCTACCCTCGGCGCTATGATTAATAAACTAGGTTATGGCTTTATGGTAAACAACACAGCGATAGCTAATAATTGGGTTGCCAATTGGGTCAAATGGAAATTCAACAAACGGAGATTCCCACCGCCGATGAATGCTCGATGAGTACTCGTGGATGGTGTGGAGTTTGTGTAATTGAAATATAACATATAAATCGCTGACATCAGGAAACAAATAAGCGTCAAACTGTATTCCACATGACATATCAAATAAACGATAATGTGCTTCTGATTCCCGACCGGAACGGACGTACCTCAGCTCCGACGAGCATCCTAGTGCCATAATGGCCATGTTCATTCATCGTATCGTTTGCAACGGCCATATTCCACCTCGTACCTGAACTCGTTTGGTTCGCTCTGTGCCCATTGCATTTTCACATTAACCTTTTTCCTTACCTTCGTTCACGGGACTTCACCCACGTTAACCTTCGAAATTTGCTCTCTCATTCGTGTCGTTATCCTCGTCCTCGTCCTTGGTTTGAGTCCGATGGGTGGAGCTTCCTTCCGGTTATCGGCCGGATCCACCATCATTTTGCACGAACGCAAAGCGTCCAGATATCTTGTCTTGGTCGTCCTCGAAATGAGACGACGGAGGACGTCTTTATGTGTCAATAAACGAAATTATAACGACGGTCGCTGTCGCAGTTTGGGGCCGTTGTTGTTCGGGGAATAACCGAGAATTTTCTCTTATGAAAAACAGGAGAGCAGGCGTTTGCCATTGTAGGCTGGTTGGGGTCATCAAATGCCTGTTGAATGTGCGGATGTGGGTCTTGGGATGATCGGAGTCATTTCGGATGGCGAAATGGAGAAGATGGGACAAGAATTAGGTTACCGAAAGGGCAGGCCATTTTTCTCAATTACGGAATCGTTCCGGTGGGGAAGATTGAAGGCGATTGTCACCCGTATATAAATTGCCATTAAGCACTCAAATGTCTCGTAATTGTTCTGCTGCCTGGCAGGAAGGGACGTTATGCTGGTGTCCTCTCTCAGGTTGTGAACGAGATGTAGATTTAATCAACTTATGAAGGAAGAAACGCAACAACTCTTAACTGAATTTGGTCAGGTACACACAACAACAATTGAACGCAGAAGAAAAATAAACAACAACGTTCAAGAAAACATTGATGAATCGTTTGACATATGAAAAGGATAGTCTTGCTTAAAGTACCGTATGCATAATTCGTGTTCCGTTTGCTGAAGAAGTATCAAACTTCTTCTTTTGAGTATTGTTGAATTACTCTACCAACACAATTCCACATCGCAAGTAATTTTCAGCCAACTCAGCATAAGACACGATTGAGGAGATAAATCGCCGCCATTACTGTGTTTCCTAAATACCTCTTTTTGTCTTCGTAGATTCAACCTAGTGCCGAGGAACCAAACACAAGAACCATGCTATCCGTGTGTTCATCGTTCCATAACACTTCATCTTATTAGGTGAGTGTAATAAAATGAATTATTTAAACACTTCGGCAGTTGGAGGTGAACTCTTCCAGGTTGTGTATTTCTATTTCTGCACAAACAAACAAACTCGCTGCCAGTAACTGTGTGCTAAAATTGGGTCTCCGAATTATTCTGTAGGATGCGTGTGATGGGAAGCGCCAACTTGTTTAACCTGTTGCGGAAAAGGGAGGGTGCCATACGCTTTTTGGAACAATGTTTATTTCAATACATAGCAGAAGCGTCATTGTTGGCGTGCGGATACTTGTGAATTGTCATTGTAGTAAAATGTAGTCAGAATGGCATGATCTACCTAGTGAGACTTATTCGTGTTCACCTGCCACCTGGCATGGTGATTGATAAAAGTCATGCTCATTAGATTCAAAAGCGTGGATTTTCAGGCAACATAACATTGACTACCTATAAGTTCCATGCGAAAATCAAATGATAACTCATGACAACAAACGTTACCAGAAGAATGAACGTTCTATTTTCAAAATGCTTTGATATTCATTTATGTAAACAAGTTCATTTTCAAAACGAATTTCGAAATGTCAGAAATGAAATTCAATTAACTACAATGAATATCAATTACCCGTCGGGATCGTTAAAAATGCTAGGGCAGCCCAGTCCAGGGTATTCTTGAGCAACATTGCTAGCATCTATTCTTCTCGGACGATGATGCCGGCCCTGGTTGTTACATGTTTGTATTAGGATTCAAATTCACTTAATAATAAAAAATCATCACAAGAGATGATAGTCAGATTTCATCAAATGAAAATCATGCTTACCGATTGATAATCAAAGCAACAGTGACAGCAGATTTTTGACCCGCATTTAGAGCCGACTTCATTCATTGCAGCAAACAAAATCCAGTTGGCATAGATGTGACAGCGGTAACCATGAAAACCGGGAAAGTAAACATCATCATTACACTGGAATAAAATCATTTTCACTTCTCATGAATATTTTATGAAAATCCAAGGCACTGGTCCTAACCCATGCAGCAATTTTAGTTTTATTCCAGCCGTACAGCAATCCTTCCGGCTTTGTTGATAAAACTACAATCAAAACTGTTTTGTTCACCAACACCTCCTCTATGCTTCTTTAATGCCGAAATTTCTACAAAAGGGCCCACTCTATAGACGGTTGTGAAAACAAGTTAATGAAACCTTCATAAAACAATAAAGGCTTAGAAAATATTCTAGTGAAAGATGTTATGACCACTTGAGAACCTTCATAAAACCTGTTGGGTGCCATCAAAACCAGCAGAGACAAATAGCCACAGCTGTCAAACTTCACCGTGATATCGACGTACGTTTTTGTTGTTCTGCTTCGTTCGATTCTCTGCTTTTCTGATTCATTTAGCTGTTAATAATATGTAAGAGTAAAGGTACTATTTCGGAAGATTTTGTTCGATAGCAAAATATCCGAAAATAATTAAACTTTCAACAGCTTATCATGCTCCAAATCATATGCACATTTAATTTTATGGTGAATGTTGGCAAATTAAGAGCCGACAAAAATAACAAAAACAAAATTGAAACAAATCCGTTTGATAAATTTCCAGAAAATTGATGGAATTCAATACGGTTGTCTAAAAAAACCAAAATTGGTCTCCGACCCACAGTTCATTTATATCACCTTTAAAATTTGGTGCATTTATTTTTCCACACTTAAATTGTTTCTTACATTTCAAAATGGCGAATGCAAAAAATCACAGTTCTGGCAAAAAGCCGATTTATCTTCACAATGACTACTATAAAACTATTTGGTTATTTGGTGACTTCCCTCAATGACAATTAGCCGTTTAATGCATTTACTTGAAGCAAAATGGTTTTAAAATTCTTTTTCAACTGACCATAATAAGATAATATGAATGAGTCCTATGAGGGCATTTCAAAACAGCATTTCAAGTGTTCATAAAATCAAAATGAAACCTCTGATAGGAGTAGTAGGAATTTGAGGAAAAAAAAAGGTTTTGAAATCTGTGCCAGCAGGCTGTGTAGGTTCTCATCAGCCTGACTAAAATATGAAACCTATTGGCAATCCAAATTGATTTACAGTAGCTTTCATAAAACTTTAATGAAACATACATAAAACTGGATAGTTTTGGCAATGTTACTTGGGAAAAGCCACTCGCATGTGTCAGTCTCAAAGCACGTACATTTACATGGCTTTTTGGAAGAGTGTACAAGTCGTTTCAACAACAGTAGGGTAAGGGGATGTAATGTTAGCCTAGCTCCTTCATTCGGCCTATGTACCAAATGTGTCATTAATTTAGCGATAATCAACAACATCATGTTGCTATTGGGATGACCTAAGTACTCCGAAGCAATTGAGACAATATTAATCAACTTATAGTTGTTCACTTCCGCGTAATTTTCGCTTTTTTGACATCATTTTGGGGCATCATGATTTCACTGGTTAAGCTGAACAGATGATCTACACGACTTCAAGAGATCTAAATTTGGCTTAATTGAATCGATAAAGCAAGCAATGCAGTCTAGATGTGCAGAAAATAGTTACACGTTACAAACTAACTGTTCACATAGCTAAAATAACAATGATTTTACAAGAAAATCGTAGACCCAATGTTGGGGACATATATTTTTGTGTTGTATCAATAACGTAGTAAAAATAATGTTTTTGGTTAAATTACTAGTGGAAATGCATGAACTTGTGGTTTTTATATTCAAGTGGCTCATTTAAACAAAAATCGAAGAGACAAAATCATTCTTCAGTGAATTAAAATGTTTTCATTATAGAATGGCTGATAAATCATATATGAACACCGCTTAAGTGTTTCGAGGCAGTTTCACTTTAGTTTGTTTTGTAAAATGTTGTATTAAGTAAATCGAGTACAGCTTACAATGCCTTAATTCATAAAATTAGGAAAAAAAAACCGTACAAAGACTGCATTTAGTAATAAATCCATCGAATGGGACGAAGTTGCATCCACAAATAGACTCAATTTGGTGCTTATAGACCGATATTAAATCCACATCCCTCTGACTTTATAAAAAGAGTTGTGTAACTTTTCGTGAAACATACTATCAAATGTCTTATCAAACTTATCTTTGCAAGAGTAACTAGTTGAATCTCGCTTACAGCTTAAAAACTGTATGAGTTATAATAAAAAATGTGATCGATGGTTGCATAATAGGCTGAGTTAAGGGACACATACCCTATATGATTCAGTTTCATCAATATGGCCTAAACTATGGAAATCCTTAGATGAACTAATTGTTTCGTACGAAGTAGTGTTTGTAACTTCTAAAATGTTGACTGAAAAGTTTTAAAGTTGTAACGGATGAAAATTCTGGTTATTTATAGGACAAAGCAGAAATTTCAATTAAATTGCTTCACTGAAAAATGAAAGACAAGTCTCCAAACATAACCATTTTGTATTAAATTCGGTCTTATTGTATTGTTCGTCACTGTTTCAGGACTGTTCATTTAAGCAATAAGACACATGCTTATCAATGGTTTAGGGTTAAAACATACCGAAAAATTGTGAATTTTCGCTCAGTGTCAGCTCAGCTTATCAACTCGCAGATTAATTCTGCACAAACGGTTTACTAAAAAGTTGTTCCAACAATTAGAAGAAGCGTGAAGTGCACTAAATCTGCAGTGTTCAATATTGTTTGAAAGTTTGGAGAAAGTGTTCTCTTGAAGATTTACTAAAATCTGAACGAAACCGTGTTCTGTTCGTGAAATTGCCAAAAAGTAGACATAAGCGTCGAAACTGTGCAGAATACCAAAAATCGTAACCGTATCGAACCTACAAGAAGCAGAAAGTACCCAAAAGGACAGAGTCACAGGAAGCTTCTTCGGAAATACGGTCACGGAACTTGAATGACGTTCTCCTTCAAAAACTGAACCGGTGCATTTTGATGGACGAGGAGACGTACGTCAAATTGGATACCAGTACACTTCCGGAGCCGCAGTTTTTCAACGCTGACCAGAGGACAGATGGACCTGATGATTTTCGATACATCCGAATCGAAAAATATGGGAAAATTTTTGGGTATGGCAAGCTATTTGCTCCTGTGCCTTGAAGAGTTCTTTATATTTCACAACGAGCACAATCAACGGTGAAAATTGCAAAAATGCCTCAAAAATGGCTTCTACCCATCGACCGGAAGCGTACGGGTCCTCCATTGTTTTGACAGGATCTGGCATCTGCTCTCTACGCTTCTACTACGTTGGAGATGCTCAAGAAGGAAAAAGTCGATTTTGTCGTTAAATGCCATAATCTTCTAAACTGCCTGGAACTGCGTCGTATCAAAAGATACTGGGCAATAAGTAGGCGACCTAGTAAGAGAGATGGAAGAGATGCAAACTTAACTGCTTTAGGAAAATTGGATCTGCAGCACAACGAAAAGTTACGGAGAAAGTTGTGTAGAACCTAATGGGAGGTATCAAGAGAATAGTTCAAGCATTGTTCAGAAATGAAAAGTAAATATTCAAAATCACGTTAATTCGGTCATGTTTGTGTTTATTTCATTTATATTGAATTTATTCTAACTTAAGAACTTGTTCGAAAAAAAAATTCCCATGAGATACAGGAGTCCACTTTCTTTGACGAACAGTCCTTAGAATGCAAGAAGGATCGATTAGTGCGAGTGGTCTTGTCCGGGTTTGAACTGCAACGAGGTAATGTTTTGTCACATCTTCATGAGGGATTATCTGATCATGATGCAATTTGACAAATTTACTAAGGATTTTATAGCTTAAAAATGTTACGCCAATAGAAACTAAACCGGTTCATGAGTAGCTCATAATGTAATTAGTGACACAAAACTTTTATAACTATTATTGCCGTACTGTTGCCGTAAAATACCGTTTCATTCATATCTCCGTAACGAAATGTCCGAATGAGAAGAAAACATAATAGCGTTCAATGGGAGTGTTGTAGCTTGTAGATTATTTGTAATACACATGAATACACATATGCATACGTACAAACACGGACATGTGGTCAATTCAACGGACTCAGTCAAATGGAAAACGACACTCGGTTCTCCAGACCTCAGATAAAAAGTCCAGTTTCCAAGCGATCCATATACCCTTCTTTTGGTGTAGGAAGACATGCTAATTGGGTCTTACCTATTGCCAGAGATGGTATTTCGCACTAATGATACGCTGGCGCATGAAATTTGTACCTTCACAGATGATACAACCATAACTCACCGCAGATAAAACAAAGTGCTCTTTTATTCGGTGATAATAAGACAGAGTAAAAGTGTGCGCCTGTGATAGAAATTTGCTTGGAGTGAATGAATCACTCTCTCTTTTATACGACCACTCTCATGTGTTCTCATCTGTCTTCGCTCACGTGCTCTCACTGCTGCGTACACTTGTGCGAGGAAGCGTCAGTGCTCTTTCTGTGATTGAAAGTGAAAACATTGTCGGAGTTGCAGAAAATGTCAAAAAAAAAAAGGAGCGGGAAGAAACATTATTCTTTCTCCCTTTGTTATGTAGCGTCAACACGAATTTGCAATCACTGATGTATATTACCAGCAGAGACCGAAATTATCGCCTACTTGAGAAGAAAAACGTCCTTTTTCACCCGCTTGGAGAAGCAAATGAGAATGTGAGAAGCGAGAGACTATTATACGCTCACAGCAGTTTTCGCGAGAAAAGCAACGGCGATTTAGAATTTTCGGAGAGCATGAGTAGCTGATAAATTGTTTCTTTTTCGGTGAATCATAGATGCCGATAATTATTTTTCACTTACTTTTTGACACCTGAAAATGCACCCGTCTTTATGCTTGTTTTATTCTGACATTATAATTCTATAATGATGGTCCATGGCGGAACCAGTGTGCACCAACTTGGCCTTATTTTCGGGTTTTGCTCCTCGTTTGCGATCTTAGCATATTTTCAGTGAAAAATGTGATATGAGAACAAATGTTCGTTGAATTGTGGAGAGAGATATTTTCGCATATGCAAGCGAGAGGATAATGAATTATCGGCGAAAAAGGAGAGATGAAAATGTGAACGGTTCGCTACTCATCGAAAATCTGTTTGAGAAAGAGCATGGTTTTCACCCAGCTGAGCGATAATTTCGATCTCTGATTACCAGAAGAGCCCATGACAGTGAGCTCCCTGGGGCGCATGCATCAGGGAATGAATCGGCATTCGCTTCTATGAATTTGAGAGCTCTTCTTCTCGTTCTAGAGCGATCGAATGTAGTGTGAATAAAAACAAATTTATTCCACTCACATGCGCTACCTGCAGGCAGAGATTGAAATGCTCACTTAGCTGGGTGAAAACCATGCTCTCTCTCGGTTCACATTTTCATCTCTCCTTTTTCGCCGATAATTCATTATCCACTCTCTTGTATTTGCGAAAATATCTCTTTCCAAAATTCAACGAAAATATTTTTCCATTCCACATTTTGCACTGAAAACATGGTACCTAGATTAAATACGAGGAACAAAAACCGAGGAGTAAAAAACGAGGAGTCACAACATGAAGAAAAATTGGCTGTTTATCGAATTATAATGTCAGAATAAAACAAACATGAAGACTGGTGCATTTCCAGGTGTCAAAAAGTAAGTGAAAAATAATTATCGGTTTCTAGGATTCACTGAAAAAGATACGATTTATCAGCTCTCCAAAAATTATAAATTGCCGATGCTCGCTAAAACTGCTGTGAGCGTATAACAGTCTCTCGCTTCTCACATTCCCATCTGTTTCTCCAAGCGGGTGAAAAAGGACGTATCTCTTCTCAAGTGTGCGATAATTTCGGCCCTGCCTGCATGCAAACACGGGGGTGAATATTTGACTAGATCCACTTTTTACGAAAATTGAGTAACTTTTCCGTATGAAAAAAAAGGGTTAGAAATACGAAAGAAAGAGAGGGTGTTTTGAGCGTGAAAACACAAGAGAGAAGAGCTCTCGTTGAGGTAGGAAGAGTGTGTGGAAAAGTTAAAATCTCTCTCTACCACACTGAGGATGTGGACATCACTGCCTTTCGCAATATTATTTGTTTTTTTATAGTTGTTTAATTTGTCTGCTGGAAATAGCGACATCAATACTAAGCTTCATTTCCGTTTTGAAGCTCCAATGTGAATTTTGAATTTACCCACCAAAATATCAACTGCTGCTTCTGGAGGTAAAGATTGGTTGGTTCAATCATATGTTTGCTCTTTCTGATATAAACCGATTAAAATAATCTTTTTATGATTGGAGTCCCTCAAAACAACCTATCATTACGATATTTGCAGTTCTAGTAGACCCCTCTAATTTTTTTTAAATACTGGAATACTAAATACATTTTTTGAATTCATTAGCACTTCCAATCTAAGATTGAGAATGAAATGTTGGTAAATGTACTGTTCCTAATATTTTTTTCATACTTGATATTGTTCTTTCCTTGTATTCTCCCATACGCGGGGTAACGATCTGTGATGATGTTGTTTTGAGAAGGAAATAATTTCTCATCACCATGAGGCTCTAGGAATAGACAGCATTTTTTTTTTTTGCTAGATTTTTCATAACATTTTACAATTTTCATTACGACAAAATTGAACACACGCAAAAATGTGCCGTCGTAGAAGAAAATTTTATGTTGGCAACGTTGGCAACGAAACATATTCGCCTTCACCAGCCGATAGTTTGAAAAATGTTGCGAAATAGATTTATGTCACTTAGAATTTCGTTGCTTGCTAGCTTATTACTGCATACACATGATGTTTGTTCTATATAATCAAATGATCAGAATGGATACTAACAACTTATAACCAAAGAAATAAGTGCGTTTTTGATCAAACTATCAAATTCAGTCTTGATAAAAGTCAAATAATAGGTTTAAAAGTGTAGATTTTCAGGCAACATTACATCGTCTATCTATAAAATCCCGGAGAAAATCAAATGATTACTCGTGACAACAAAAATAATCAGAAAAATGATCGTTCGATATATAAAATGCTTTGATGTTCATTTATGTAGTAAACAGGTTCATTTTCCACTATAGGAAGGATCATATTGGTAAAACAGAAATGACGCCCAGCCACGTCCAAGCACAGAACATTATATTTTATCAACTCAAAGAAGCATCTCCAGTCTCTTTGTTAATTTGCATAATCAACAAGTTCACTGACAAAACTCACACAATAAAAAAAAAGAACGACTACAGTTAATCCTCGCCCATAGAGCATGAAATAACACCTGTTGGAATTGAATATCAACAGAGCGCCACCAGAGTGGAGGCCTCGTCTTTGACTCGGTTTTCCCATTATTTATGCTCTTCACGTTCGCACTCGTTGGTTGGTGGATAAAACCAGCGACGATGCCAAGTGCGAATAAAAAAACAGAAACGCTCGAATCGCAGAATCCGACTATGTAGGACTCGCAACGGGCTCGATTCGAACACTGAGGAGATGCAACAGAGTAATGCCGTCTACTAACAAAGTTTCCTGTTGAAAGTGGAAACCACTCAACGTTCTACATGCATGTTGCTGGGGAGCTAGGTTTAAAATGCGCCCCTGGGCAAAAATGAGTCGCACTTATAGTGCGTGTTAGAAGATATTTTGGTCACACTATGAAGAGTGATAGTATTTATGGCGGCCTATATAGTTTCCAATCAAAGGGGAGGTCCGTTAATTATGTCACGCAGTAAGGGAAGAGGTGGGACGGGGGGGAACGGTGACAATCCATACAAAAAAAATTGAAGGTCCATACAAAAAACGTGACAAGGGGAGGGGTGGGGTTTTGGTTTGTAAAAACCAAACTCGACTTAGTTATTAGTACGAGACACTGAAGAAGTCTGCACATTGTAGACGAAATACGCGTATCTGTCGAAGATAAGCAAAGGTAGTTGGAATTAAATGGAAGATACTAATTTTTCTTCTAATTTCTAGTTACAGGTATTCCACTAGACAGCTCAAACCCTCTAGGATTAATCTTCAAATTGTTTTCTTCACCCCGGCCACCTATGTTTGCTCGCTCGTTTTGTTGCTAGCGATAACGAAAATAACAGCTTGTTTTTTGGAAATGATATTTGAGCGAACTATCATTAAAAGATGAAATTCCACGTAAACTATATTCGAATCAACTTGCTGAGGTAATATTTTTACGATGTGCGGAAGAAAACAAAATAATTTTTGATGAAATATCACATCGGATATTTGAAATTCTGAATTGGTTTTGGGATAAAATACACCGTACTGTTTGGTAAATTCATAACAACCGTTCAAGCGTTCAATTGGTGTTACGAGTTATTATATCCCGGAGTTAGAGGATGTGTAAGCCCTGCAAAGGCACTTTGAATGCGTCCCTTGATTATACATCTTTAATTTTTGACAAAAAAATGCTATTGCCCCACTTTCTAGGGTTAAAAAAATCTTTTTTGTCTCTGTTTTAGGGAAAAAAAGCTTGGCAAAAATATTTGCTTCAATTTTAGAATGGAAACTTTTCAGGAGCCTGATTGCTAATGCTCTACTTTTTTAAAATTGCTTTTGTGCAAAATTTGCAATAATTGTTTTATGCAAAATAAAACAGATATACACGCATCAAAACACATTTGTTTTAATTTGCCGATAAAGATACTATGTAAACATAAAACAAAAACTCTTTCTATTATTGTTGAAAAGCGCTTCTATGCAAGTAACTTGATAGCTTACCAAATTCTTCAACAATGCTCCACTGCACATTTGCTTAACATTAGTATAATTATCCCAAGAGAGATTGAATCAGGCACTGTTTTACGGTAGTAACGATGATACCCCGTTTGGCATAAAGACGTTTGGTATAAAGAAATATGGATGTTTATCCGAATTGGCCGAATAGTCGTTTGGCCGAATCGGGGTTTGGCCGAATGGACGTTTGGCGTTATTGGCGTTTGGCCGAATACTGATTTGGGGAGAACAATTTTTATAAGTTCTGGAGGCCTGATTTATTGATTCTCCTCAACCCATTCTTCTAGGAACCTTAGAAATTAAAACAATGTAATATTTGGTTAACTATTTTAACTCAATCTTTTTTTCAGGTGTCTTAAATGGTTAGCAAGAGAAATGTGAAAAAATAACAGTCGAACTCAAATCACATCCCCATTTTCCATCAGATCTCAAGTTAGCAGCAATCGCCTATATAAAATCGTTCATTATAGCGTTCTAATTTTTAATAATTTCGAATATTTTTATATCCACACATTAAGATATTATGAATTTTACACGAGACGTAATTCATGTTTGTAAAAAGTCGTGGAACGTAAAGAAAGATTTCGTGTAAAATTATGTCTCCTGAAACTGAAACATACGCAATTCGACAAAAGATGTGTTCGGTTGAATTTATTTTCTCATCTTTTTCAACACATTCTTATGCGCTAAAGGACGCTTGCATGTGTCGGTCTCAGGGACAGACATTTACACGAGATTTTAGTAGTGTGTATAATAATTTCAGCGGTTTTTCGATTTCTGACGGAATTAGCAGCTAATGTTAAGTCAGTTGGTGTACTTATATTTCTGCTTTATCTCTGAAAGCAGTCGAAAAACACCGACATGAGATGCACCCAGCGGCAATGCCAACTTTCAAACTGATTGCTTGTGCGTGGTATTCCGTTCGGAACGTTCCTGAAATCGGACCACAGCACTTGTCCAAAAAGTGGGTTTAGACGTACAACTTTATTACATCTTCTTGATCGCTTTTGACGCAAATATAAGTGTGTGTGTGTGTGTGTGTGTGTGTGTGTGTGTGTGTGTGTGTGTGTGTGTGTGTGTGTGTGTGTGTGTGTGTGGGTGTGTGTGTGCAATACAACTCCAACTGCCCGGCAGTGCTTTCAGAGGTCACTTTCACTTAAAGGGTGATACGGTCAAAATTTGGTCAAGGGAAAACGCGTGTAAATCGGTGAAATCGTTTATTTAAAAAATCAAATTAAATTTCTTTTTCATGTTCAATTAGTATAAAATTCAGGAAAAATATTCAGTTAGGCTTCCGCTTTTCCAAATCCGAATTGCCGGGCCTTACGCTTGACCCCTGCCATCAGATTTTGTACAGCCACCTTGTCCACCTTCTTCGCCGCAGAAAGCCAGTTTGCCTTGAACTGCTGCTCGTCCTTAGCAGTTTTTTTGGTCTTCTTTAGGTTCCGCTTGACAATAGCCCAGTATTTCTCAATTGGGCGGAGCTCTGGCGTGTTGGGAGGGTTCTTGTCCTTGGGAACCACCTGCACGTTGTTAGCGGCGTACCACTCCATGGCCTTTTTACAGTAATGGCAAGATGCCAAATCCGGCCAAAACAGTACGGAACAACCGTGTTTCTTCAGGAAAGGCAGCAGACGTTTATTCAAACACTCTTTCACGTAAATTTCTTGGTTGACAGTCCCGGAAGCTATGAAAATGCTGCTTTTCAAGCCACAGGTACAGATGGCTTGCCAAACCAGATATTTCTTTGCGAACTTTGACAGTTTCGTGTGCTTGAAAATATCTGCTACCTTTCCCTTCCTTTTGCCATATAAAACTCCTGTCCCGGAAGCTGCTTGTAGTCGGCTTTGACGTAGGTTTCGTTGTCCATTACCACGCAGTCAAACTTCGTCAGCATCGTCGTGTACAGCCTCCGGGATCGCGCTTTGGCCATCGTATTTTGTTTATCATTGCGATTTGGAGTCACTACCTTCTTGTAAGTCGATAGTCCGGCTCGTTTTTTGGCTCGATGCACGGTTGTAGACGATACACCCAGCTTATTTGCGGCATCTCGGAAAGATAGGTTAGGGTTTCGCTTGCAACTACCGGCAACTCTCTTTGTCGTCTCAGCGGCTTCCGGTTTTCGATTTCCCCCCGATCCAGACATCCTGGCTGTCGACAAACGTTCCCCAAACACTTTAATTACATTTGAATCGGTTGATTTGGCAACTTTTAGCGATTTTGCCAACTTTGCGTGCGAGTAGCTCGGATTTTCGCGATGCGCGAGCAAAATTTTGATACGCTGCTCTTCTTGCTTGGACGGCATTTTGACAACTGAAGAGTGAATTCCAAAATCAAAATAGGAGCAACATTCTACACATACACACCTTCAAAATGAGGGGTGTTCAGGTTATTTAAATGCAAAATTGAAAGAAATACGTCAAGTTGATATTGACCAAATTTTGACCGTATCGCCGTTTACAACACGCCCCGCATACACTGTACTATATTTACACTTCCATTATCGCAACATGTTCTGTTACGATCATGTCACGTATTTAGTAGTATGTATTTCGTATTTATTTATAATTGCTTACATCTTACCAGTAATGTTTGATGTTTCTTTGCTGATCCTGCTCCTTTTGTTCCACTTTTAGCATCTTTTCTCGTTTCTTCCGCTGAGAGCTTTATACTTCATTCTAAACAGCAAAATGTTTCCATGACAACTATGAACTGTTGACGTAGTGTTAGAGCTCAAAATTTGGAATTTTCTGGAAAAGAATTATCCACTAGAACAACTCTCAAATATATATCGGGAAAATCAATATTCGACAGATATTCTCTTCACAGTTCAAGATGTTTGCAGTCCAGCCTACAAGTGGCCGAAATATATCAAGAATATTATCGTATCCCGGACCTTTTGTTATGCAGAGAGAATCAAGCTAACAACCTTTTTTTGGGGTCAACGGATACCGGAATTGTGACGGTTGGCTCGAGTTTTTGGTGTGCATTCATTCAGTCGTTATGAACCAGAGCTGAAATCTCTTTCAGTTTACTATGCACGATGTGAAGGTGTCCTCCAGGGAATCCTTTAGAATCACAAAACTTCACAAGTTCAGGGAATCCTCCTAAAAAATAATCACAAGTACGTTTTGAAGAACTGCCGATGAAATTCCAGAAAAAAAATCTCGGTCGAATCCCTGGTCGAATGCACACAAACTTCTGAAGAATGCCAATAGAAACGACAGGAGGATCTGAAGGAATATCCTCGAATTTTTCATAGAATCTCTGAGAAATTTTGTTAAATAATCTTAAAAAAATATCTCAAATAATTGATGGAGAAATCATTTGGGCGCAAACTCACAAACTGACTTTGAGACTGTCATCTGGCGCTGTAGTGTTAGTATCAATTGTTTTCGTTTCCTTCATGGGCCTTAAACAGTACACTGAAAGAAGATTTGGTAAAAAGTTGGATCCAAAAATGTACTCATTTTTCCTAATTTAAAGTTTTTGAGTGCACAAGCAATTTCCAAAAATCTAAAAAATCATGATATATCTCAAATATTTGTAATCTTTACATACAGGTATCTGTATGAACAAAATAAAATCAATCTGTGTCAATCTAGATAAATTTGAGCATGTGGCAACCCTGCCTGCAATAGTTATTTAAAGACAGCGCCTACGGATATGCACATAATCCCTTGGACTTAATAGTAAAATTGTTATGATGGGGAGGAGGGGGGGGTGGTTACATCAGTGCAGTCGATCATTTTACCTGAATGTTTTTCAATAAACACTGTTATTTTGAAAAACATATTTTGTGAAAACGGTTTTTCAGTAATTAATTCATTTTTCAGCATCACTTTGCTAAAAACACACAAAGAGCTAATTGGACTTATTGAAATAAGCCTTATTTTAAAATAAAGTCAATATTTTTGATCAGCTACTGTATCAAATCGATCATTTTCTTAGGGGCGCATTTTACTACGAGTTACCCGTACATACATAAAGTTGCTCCCATGTGGTTTCCATTTGGATTTTCCAAAGTCCTCTGCCACCTTTCATTCGCACCACATTTGTAGACTATCCATATATCAACTAGGATACAGTGAGGTATGCATTAGGGCAGTTCAAATCAAAGACTCAACTCTTCTCAATCTATTACAAATCCTGTCTGGATGATTCTCCTAAAGTTTCGGTTCAACTGGCTACGAACTCGAACTCGAACGATTCTTCCATCTGAGCTCCTCACTGAACTAAGCCGTATGATAATCTTTGTTGATTGGCTGAAATTTGAAACCCTTGATAATAGTTAGGCCATTTTTTTCTTCGACTAGATTACATGCACACTTTAATGTTTCTATTTGCGTTGCCGCTTTTTTTTCGCACTGATCGGTTCAAATGGAGCGATTATCGAATGAAAAAAGGGGCTGCCGACAATAGTGACACTCACTTGAGAAGTTTAACGTTCTATAAAACTTTTTACAAGCCATTTTGGATAATTTTGTCTGTTTTATTAAATAAAGGATCATGGAGCACTTTAATGTAAACCACACAAAATCGCCATATGTGTGCACAGCACTTCAGAAATACTCACGAAAAAGTGAGCACTGCTCAGCGTGACTAGAATAGGTGAATATACCGAGGTGAATATAATTATGCCGATATTCAATAAAAACTCAATCTTTGGCTGGAAGAATGTATCAGATATAAAATTGAACTACTACATATGTCAGCGCTCCAAAAACTAGGGGGATGAGAAAAAAAAAGTTTTCCCATTGATATTCCCATATCAAGGGTGTTTCGCTCAAAATTTGGTCGACTTAAACTTGACGCATTTCATTTCATCGAGCATAAAAAAATTCTGCACACCCCTCATTTTGAAGATGTGTGCGTGTCATGCCCCTCTTTTGATTTTGGCACTTCAGTTATCAAAATGTCGTCGAAGGAAGAGAAGCAACGTATCAAAATTTTGCACGTGCATGGCGAAAATCCAGACTACTCTCACGCCAAGTTGGCGATATTGTTGAATGTGCCTAAGTCAACTGTCACCAACTTATTAAAACTGTTCGGTGAACGTTTGTCGACAACCAGGAAAGCTCGATCGGGATAATCGAAAGCCGGAGGCCACAGCGACGACGAAAAGAGTTGCCCGATGTTTCGAACGGAACCCCAACCTCTACGTCCGAGATGTCGCAAAGAAGCTGGGAGTGGCGCCTTCAATCGTGGATAGCGCTAAAAAACGAGCTGGACTATCGACTTACAAGAAAGTCATGACACCAAATCACGACGATAAACAAAACAGGTCGGCCAAAACACGAGCGCAAAAGTTGTACACGACGATGCTGACGAAGTTTGATTGAGTGGTACAGGACGATGAAACTTGCGTCAAGGTAGACTTTAAACAGTTTCCTGGACAGAAATTTTACACGGCAACAGGACGGGGAAAGGTGGCAGATGTTTTCAAGCACATTAAACTATCAAAGTTCGCGAAACAATTCTGGTGTGGCTTGAAGAGCAACGTTTACATTACGACCGGTACCGTCTACCAGGAAATTTATCTGAGCGAGTGCCTACAAAAACGTTTACTACCTGTCCTGTAGCGACACAACTGTTCCGTTCTATTTTGCCGAAAAAAGGCCATGGAGTAGTATGCTGTAAACAACGTTCAAGTGGTGCTAAGGACAAGAACCCTCCCAACACGCCAGAGCTCCGCCCAATCGAACAATATTGGCCTATCGTCAAGCGGAACCTTAAAAAGACTCAAAAAGCTGTTGTGAGCGAGAAACAGTTCAAAGCAAACTGGCGTTCTGTGGCGAATAGAGTGGACAAGGAGGCTGTACAAATTTTTTTTTACAGGTGTCGAGCGAAAGACCCGATAATTCGCATTCGGTAAAAAGGAAACTTAGCTGAATTTTTCTCCTGTCATCTGTATTAATTTGAAAAAGAAAAAGAATTTGACTTATTAATAAAAACTTTGATCGGCTCACACATATTACAGTTTGACCAAATTTTGATCGGAACACCCTTTAAGCTTCAAAGGGCCAGTGCGATTCGCATCCTAAAGAGCTTCATTTTTTCGGAGAATGGTCAGGATGTGATTTGGAGCCAATTTAGCGCTGGTGGAGCTGAATCGATACATTGAACCACCCTAGTATGCATCCAGCATCCAAGTTGGCTCCTCTTGGTGTGACAAAGTGGTACAAAGGAACTTTTTTGTTTCACTAGAATTTGGTGCTTTCATGCATTCACGTTGAGTGGAGCATTCTCTCTGCTTCTACATTGTAATCGGTTTTCAATTTGACGCACTCGGGTGGAGTTGAACGTTAAATTGATACACGGTGGCGTAAATAATCGATGAATATTGGGTTCTTCGGGCGAAAACTTTCGGAAAAGTCAATACATTAATTGCTATGAAATACATTGCTGAAAAAACACAAACTTGCTTATCATAGGATTAACGCTAGTTAACAGATTGCTAACCACTTCATTTAGTAACTCAGAAAAGAATGTAATACAAAAGGTTTGAATGACAATTCATCAAAAGAATTTACTCAAATCTAGCCGAATATTTTTTATTGATGAAAGATTGTGGGCCCTTGGTGTACTCGGTAATTACACGACCGAATAACTCGAATTGTATTCTCATTCGCTAAAAATCGAAGTTCAAATTACACGACGTTACACGGAAAATTAACTTTTGCAAAGAGCCTACCCTAGGTTGTTTGTATTGTCGAGCATAGTTTAAAGATACATTTACCATAACTTAAACATCATTAAATTTTAAAGATAAGGTTTTGGGTAGGTTTCGTCATAGAGTTACGAAAAATTTGCAATTTCTTTGATGTTTCGGAAAGCTGAAATGAGGTGCGGCCAAGCTAGAATTGAAACATTCACTGTTGCACATGTACTGTTTGGATATATATTAACAAAATTGTATTCTGTATTAACTAAAATGTTCATTTATGTTTAAAGGAAAATTAAAAAAAAATCGTCTCGATTTCAAAGAAATTTGCGAACTTTTCCCTGAATACGTTTCATCAACCGGCGCACATTATTCTCATCAATCGTTTTGGCAATCTTATTTCACTTGGTTGATGTGATCATTGATGCTTTTGCAGACACTGCCATTCACTTTCAGCTTCCTCTTCATAATAGCTCAAAATCTCTCTATCGGTCAGAGCGGGGGACAGTTTGGTGGATCGAGTTCTTTCAGTATAAACTGAATCCCGTTGGTTTCATACCACTGTAGCACTGTTTTACTGTCATGACAGCTTGCAAGATGTAGCCAAAACATAACAGGATCATTGTGGCATCTGATAAATGGCAATATTCACTTTTGGAGACATTCCGTTTTGTACAGCTCTGAATTAAATGTCTTATCAGTGATGAAAACCTTACACTAACAGCACATATGTTACAAATCAGTTGTAGTAACTTCATTGTAACTCAATTAAGTCACAATCAAGTTGCTGCAACAAATTATGACGGTTAGGTGTTGCTTGGGTGGTCTTCCTACCGCAGCTACGGATGCCTTGCCAAATCATGTATTTACGTGCAAATTTATCTGCAAACACAAACTTGAATTTGGCAGGAACATCTCCCCGAGCCGTAGCCAAGTTAAATTGTTGTCCTGGTAGCTGTTTGAAATTGGCCTTTACATAGGCTTCATCATCCATGAGGAGACAGCCATTGAATTTTGTCAACACCTGATCATGAAGTTTTGTGGCACGGATTCTGGCCATATTGTTCTGCTTTATCACGGTATGACTTGAAGCCTTCTGGAGACGAATCCGTGTCACGGAAACTTTTTGGCCAAATCGTGGTCTGAGATAATGAGGTTTGCCTTAATGTTCTTGATGACTTTGTCCCACAATTGACGGTTGACAGTAGCCGCCCGACGCTTGCTTTGAGGCTTGTGATCCGCCGGCAAAGTTTCTCTTAACTTTTTCAAAACACGCCACACGGTATTTCGGGTAAAACCCAACACTTGAGTAAGTTAAGGCCCAGACCACGAAGTTTTTTCCAAATGATTGCTCATAATCATTTTTCCACTTTCTTCTTCCATTTTGTATTTCTCTGAAACACGTTCGAACTGCACAGCGAAAATAACTTCTGATGTTGTTATTGTTATAAGAAACACATAAGATGTCATAGTTCACAAATCTGACCACAAGGGTCACCGTAAGAATAAAATATGTTCGTTTCAATACTAAATGGGCCACATCTTAGTGAAATTTTAAAGTGGGTTTGTGAAGATTGGGCTGAAATCTCGTGAATTTTCAAAAACAAAAGTTGCTTTTTTTAAAAAGAAAATATTTTTTTTTCAAGCTTTTTAAACCTCTAAAGTGATAAAAAAAAATTCTTCAGCTAACAGCGTGACATAAGGGCTACGTCCTTTTAAAATGGAGCACTTTGAAATGCGTTTATTTATTTTAAATGTTTTTTGTATTCGGAAAGCTTTCTAAAAATGAAACAAAGGTAATTTTATTAAATTCCATAAACATATTTTAAAAACACATTATTTCGGAGAAATTCTCGCCATTTTTGTTGGTGCCCCTTATCAACCGGCGCACACCTTCTTCAGTCATAGTTTTGGCTAGTTGATTCCACAAATTTATCTTCTGGCCAATGTCATTGGTGACTGCTCCGGTCATCTTCAGCTTCCGCTTAATTATCGCCAAACATTTCTCTATTGGACGGAAGAGATGACAATTTGGTGGATTCAGCCCTTTTGGGATGAACTGGATGAAGTTTTGGAGCAAAATTGTCTTCTACAAAGTTGTTGATTATAACAAGGTGCTTCTTTTGATGCGAATGAAAACTAGGGTGGCCCTTATTTTCTGAGAAATCGAAATTCTAACTTTTTTATTTTCAGAAATAAAGGTATGCATACGAAACTTCGAAAAAGTTGAAGATTGAATAATTTCAAGCAACTTTGATGGAAATTTTTATTCCTGTAGGGTGTCCCTAAAACAATTAGTGATTTTGATGTAACTTTTTTATTTTAAATGTTGCTTCAAAGTTGTCTTGCCATTGATGCTAGAACAATAAAAGCAACATGGTGTACTAGAATTGTCTCTATCGTATGTCAAACAAAGGGTATGATGGTTTTTGTAAACAAAACAGACCTTTTTGAAATGTGGATTTATTTCTAAAAAAATATTTTTCAACTGCATTTGAAAAGATTTTGACTTTTGCATGTTATACCTGACAACATGAGATCAATATTTTTTATTTAATTGAGTAAAACACATTTCAAGAGGGCGTAATTTTTTAAGAAAATAGTTAATTACTCACGAACGGTAAGAGATAATGGCAAGATTTAATCGTCGAAAGTTTTATATATTTAAGTATAAAAACCATCTGAAGACAACGTTGATGGCAAATTTTAAATAAAAAATAAAAGCGAAGAGCTTTTGATTTTTGTAGGGACACACTAAATTTTTTAAGGAAAACTGTCCTGAGTACTTAGTAATTTCGCTGTGGATTTTTTTGCTGTTTGATCATAGAAGATAAACCATTTTCAGTTAGAAGTGCTGTTTTGTAGTAAGTGTTTGGAAAGAAAGACAGTTTCGCTAGTTAGAAGTTGTTGATGGGATCACACAGGTAATTAAATTGGTAGCTGCTGCAAATCAAAGCGATGAACGCAAATGTGACTTTCGCTGTGAATCCTTCAAATACTTCACGGAAAAGGAAACTAAAACTATTCTCCAAAAGCTGCAGGAGAACTCAGCAGATACGCCGGTGGCAAATGAAATCAAAGTTTAGCACCGAAGAATTGGGATTCGCAGCGACATAAAATGCAAGGGCAGAAAGCCGGCGTGATTCTGGAGAGGTTCTTATAAAATTTCGTCCTTTTCAAATGTGGTTTATGCAATTTAAAAAAAAATTACCTCACTCCAGTTTTCAGATATGGCATGCAATAATAAAAATCATTTAAAATGCTGTTAAGAATTTTTTATCTTTGCCTCAACTAAAGAAATCAACCAATGAATAAGGCTTATTTTGATTACATAAACCATAATAACTTTTGTTTGACAGATACAGGCAATTCTAGCACACCAAAACTTGTATTTTTTGTTGTTCTAGAATCAATGTCAAGACAAATTTGCTGGGAAATTTGAGATAAAAAATTACTGCAAAACAACTGATTGTTGTAGGGACACCTTGATCTACGCACGAAAAAATGCTCTTATTCGATCATTTCCAAAGGTACAGAAAAATGTATGCCATCAAAGATGCTAAAAATGATTCAATCAACAACTTTTTTAAAGAACGCATACCTTTATTTCTGCAAATAAAAAAGTTAGAATTTCGATTTCTCTTAAAATAAGGACAACCCTAGTTTTCATTTAAACCAAAAAAAGCGCCTTGTTATGGGTAAAAAATTTTCCAAACCTTCAAACTTAAGCTTAATTTATCGTTCCAGATAAATTCGCATTTTGAACCACTTTGCATTGTAAAGGGCGAACACGAAATTATTGCGACACCAAAAATGCCATGCCAATTTGCTTATAATGTTTAGAATCAAACCAAAATTTTAGGGTAGTTTTATACATATATTTACTTCAAAAATCAAAAGAAAATGTAGAAGGAGATGTTCGCTCATCACCATGAGGCACCAAGAGTGAACAACAATGTTTTTGGCTAGAATGAAAGATGTGAAGAGAAAGTGTTGAAAGTTCCGCCGAGTGCGGCAGGAAAATTAACAGATGTTTTTGAAAATTGAGCGTAAGGGCATGTATCTAATGGTACTCGAACCATGAACCATGGGTGCCTCATGGTGATGAGCGAACATCTCCTTCTACATCATAATCGTTACTCCTCGCACGGAGAATACATAACATGACAATTAATGTATCAAAATAAAAGTTAATCGATGGAGCCGTTAGTGTTAAAATTGAACGTATTTTCGCTTGATGCCCTCCATCAAAGTCTTTACAGTTTCATCCAGTACCAGTTTCTCAGTTTTTTTTTCCATTTTCTTAACATGTCCTTATCGTCTTTGACTGTCTACTTGCTCTTCCGAAGTTCCCGCTTCATCATTGCCCAGTACTGCTCCACCAGGTACAGCTCCGGACAGTTTGGCGGATTCATGTCCTTTGGAACAAAATGGACAGAATTGGCCTCATACCACTCCAGGACACTTTTAGAATAGTGGCATGATGCCAACTCTGGCCAAAATAGCGGAGCTTCGTCGTGCTGCTGCAAGAACGGCTTGTATAGTTTATTCTTAGCGATCTATTGTGTGCACTCTGTTTACTGATGCGCACATGGGAGAGGAACTCTCTCCTTTTTTGGGTTTGTTCTGATTCGCACCGACTGACGATCACTAAAGTTTTTCTCGTCGTCTCCAAGCCACAGTGGTACATGGGCGTCTTTCCATGCGTCAATTTTTGCCTGTTGAAGTGGCGGACTTGTTCCGTCGCTACAACCTACCCCGCAGTGGGATGTTAGGCAAAGATTGACGTCCATGGTTCGAGTACCATTGGATACATGCCCTTTCGCTCAATTTTCAAAAACATCTGTTAATTTTCCTACCTGCCGCACTCTGATGGACCTTTCAACACTTTCTCTTCACATCTTTCATTCTAGCCAAAAACATTGTTGTTCACTCTTGGTGCCTCATGGTGATGAGCGAACATCTCCTTCTACATCACTCTGGAGACGGTTGAATGGTGAATGTTCAACATTTTTTCCAACTGCCGGTGCGACAGGTCAGGAAATTCTATGTTTAAACAATACACATCAATGAGAAAGTGTGCAAAATGTGGTTGATTTTTACCCAATGGTAAAAAAGTTATGCCCTGTTGTGTGAATGTGTCGCAATAATTTCATGTTCGCCCTTTAGCAGTTTCTTGGTGTAATGGCAACTGGCTTGATCCGACAACTAGACCATCTTTGGACATAACTTATCCAATTGTTAAGCATTTTCCTTTGCACATTTCCTATATCCTTGTTTTGTCCGTTACAAAATATCCTGTTTTCTTGCCACAGGAACGCGAAACAAACTTGAATCTGCCGGGAACCTTGCCACGAGCTGAAGCCTTGAAGAACTTGATCACTGGGATTTGTTTGAATTCTGCTTAAGTATATGTTTCATCATCGATCCAGAGACATCCATGGATTTTAGTCAGAACCTATTTCTGGCCACTGTTGCTTACAACCTTCTTGGAAACGGATTCGCCACAAAGCACAACTACCGGCATTCATTTTGATTGGTTAATCATATCATAATCCGAGATGTTGGGCTCAGCCACTTTTAGGATAATCCAACAGTTTTGTCCGCTCCAGAGTTGACGCTGATGAATTTGGCAGCTAACTTTGCACACATAATTCTCTTCTTGTATGATGGATATTTTGAAACCCCGTTAGTTTTAAACTGTGAACCAAATAGACCGAGCAGAACTGTTTACAATTAACAAACAGCGGTGAAAAACTTGCGTATTCGACCACTTGGAATGCGGCTATCTCTATTTAGCTTAAGTTTAGGAAACAAAATGTTGGTCACGCTCCCAAAAATCACGTTCAATTATTTCATCGAAAACTATAGGAATTTATTAGGTGCGACTTCCATCAATGATTCTCAACCAAGCAAAGCTGACATCAATTCGTGGCATCAATAGCACGTTTGTTTCAGTCGCATCTCATACCAATTCTACTCATCTACACATCATCCCGGATAAACAGACAACAATCATGAACCCACCCGTTGAGAATGCTGCTGATGCTGATTCATAAGCCTACCAATTCAACAAGTTCCCCATCTCCGGCCTCAAACTGGTGGCAACCACCGCAGCCGCCGCCGTCGGGCATCGTCGCCGTCATCATAATCGGGAGGAAATTGCTCACCTCGTATCCCGAAATTACCATGACCGGTGCCACGGCCATAGATCACTCGTGGCGGACGGCGCGTAACACATGTGTCCTGGTTCTCATGATAAATTTTGCCGGTCCTACCTGTTGTGCTGCTCACTGGAGTTGTTGTTGTTGTTTGGGTGGCGTTAGTGGAGGATTTGCGAATGCCGCCTGGTTGAGGGTGAGACGATCGGAACCTTTCGTCGACCGTCAGCTGGGTTCTGTTCATGGTCAGGGCAGGAACGTATCGTTTGGTCGTAATGGAGTTTTTGATTTATGGGTAAAGTAGCGCTCTTCTAAGGATGTAAGTAATCACTCGCACAAGTTGTGTAGGTTGTTTGTTTGGTGGAGATATTTGTCTAAATTTCAACCGTTTTATTCAAGTGTTTTGCGGCAAATAGATGAATGCTTATTCTTTTTTAGAAGGGAAACCCGAACTTTGGGAAGAGGAGAGGCGACAATTTCTTTTCTAAGTGAAGTAGTCAAGTCAAGTATCATTTTAAAATTGACTGTTTTCGAAAACATTCTCAAACTGAACATTAGTGACATCCCCTTTATTCATTTGGAGATGAGAACTAGATAATTTTCGATGATTTCGTTTTTTCAGTCATCGACAAAATAGTGAGTCTTTTTTTCAAATTTATTTAAATATGGGCAGATAGCAAATAAGAGCATTTAAGAAGGCTTTGAAATCTTCTTTTATGTCTTACTAGCTGAGCCAAGCTGCATGCGCTGCTACGTTTGCAATGGAATGAATGAAAGATCTGGTGCGCTTATGGTTGATTTTTGGAATAAGTTTTTTATTGACTAAGAAGGAGTTAAAACTTTTATAAAAACATGCTTCATGTGTTTAAGTTGCCTGTTCGGTTTGAATTCGGTTTCACTTGTTTGTCTCAAATAACCATTCAAAATTGCCTTCAAAACCCCCACATGCCAAATTTGGTTCCATTTGCTTGATTAGTTCTCGTGTTATGCAGAAATTTGTGTTTAATTTGTACGAGAACCCCCCCTTTCAGAGAAGGAGGGATCTCAACCCCCATAGACAAAAATCCTGCTTCCAAAAACCCCGTCATGCCAAATTTAGTTTCATTTCCTTTCCAGAAGAAGAAGAGTCTCAAACCACCATTAAAACATTTCTTGCCTTCAAAATTTCCTTGATTAGTTCTCGAGTTATGCTAAAAATTGTGTTTCATTTGTTTAAGACGCCCCTCTCTCAGTGAGGTAAGGGGTTTCAAACTACCATAAAAACATTTATAGCATTCAAAAACCTCCACATTCCAAATTTGGTTCCATTTCCTTGATTAGTTCTCGAGTTATGCGAAAATTTGTGTTTCATTTGTATGAGAGCCTCCCCTTTCAAAGAGGTTAAGGGTTTCTAACCATCATAAGAACCTTGCCCAGGCCCAAAAACCTCAGCATACGAATTTCCACGCCGATCGGATCAGACAGACAACGAACTCTCGAACAAAAACGCGGACTAGCTAACGGATACGTTAGTAAAGGCATTCGACGCAACCCTGCCGAGGAAACTGGAGCCAAGGAACTTGCGGCGCTCAGCTTACTGGTTGAATGAGCAACTCAGCATCCTTCGCGCTAGTTTTCTCAGTGCCAGAGAAGGTACATAGGGTGGTGTTCCGAGCGGCTAGTACCGAATAAAATCGAGAGATAAGACCGAGCAAGACGAACTGCTACAAAGAGCTGTTCCAAGCCGCTGATGTTAACCCCTGGGCCGACGCGTACCGTATTGTCACGGCGAAGATCAAAGGCCTATCAATGGCTACATAGCTAAGTACAGCAAAACTGAAGGTAATCGTAGATGGACTTTTCCCGAAGCACGATCCAATGAAGTGGCCAAAAATCCTTAACGTGGCTCTGAAAGTGGCGATTCAGCGTTCCCAGAAACGTTTATGGATGTGCTGCAGAAATGTCTAGGGGAAGGTCGTTTCCCAGACAGGTGGTAAATACAGAAATAAGTGTTGTTGGCAAAGCCAGGAAAGCCTCCGGGGGATCCAGCATCGTAGAGGCCAATATGCCTATTGCATATGCTTGGAAAACTCCTGGAGAGGATCATCCTCACCAGGCTGACGAAATTTACTAAGAGCGAGCACGGGCTGTAGAGGTTGCTATTCGGTGTCCGGCAAGGGAAGTCTACGGTGAATGCCATTCGGACAGTGGTCGGGATAGCCGAAAAAGCGTCCAAACAGAAGTGGAGAGGCGATCGATATTGCGCTGGTGTAACCATCGACATTAAGAAAGCCCTCAATAGCGTCAGCTGGGAGACTATTGCCAAGTCCCTGCACAGAATGAGGGTCCCTGATTACCTGTACAGAATTCTGAAGAGTTACTTTTAGAACCAGGTGCTTATCTCAGAGACCTCCATAGGGCAGAAATCGGTGAACATTACGGTGGGAGTTTCGCAAGGTTCCATCCTTGGCCCAACCCTTAGAACGGGATGTACAACGGTGTGCTGCACTGAAGCTTCCCACTGATACGCCAGTGAAAGGTGAAACTCTGGAAGAAGTGGAAATGCTGGCGACCGAAGCAATCGGCATAATAGAAAACTGGATGCAGAGGTCGAAGCCGCAGATAGCTCACCATAAAAAGGAGGTGCTGATAGTCAGCAACTGCAACGCGGTGCAGCGAGCAAAAATCGTTATCGGAGAGCTTGCCATAGCCTGGAAGCGCGTTCTGAAGTATCTGGTAACTGATGATCGACGACTGGCTAAATTTTAACAGCCACGTAGATCTGGCCTGTGGGAAGGCGGCAAAAGCCATCAATGCGGAGCCCAAATCATGCCGAATAGCTACGGACCTAGCAGTGGCAAGCGGCGTCTACTGGCTAGTGTATCATCATTGATACTGAGATACGGATGTCCAAAGTGGATCGCAGCGATGGAAACCAAGCAAAATCGGGCGAAGTTGAGCAGTACGTTCAGGCTCATGGGCATGCGAGTCGTGAGTGCGTACCGAGTATGCGTCATTGCCGGAATGATGCCGATTGGCATCATTTTCGTGGAGGACAAAAGGAAATACTAGAGAAGTTCGAAAACTGGTAACGAGATTGGGAAACGGGGGACAACGGTCGATGGACGCACCTGCTCATACCGGATCTATCGATCTGGATGAAGAGGAAGCACGGAGACGTCTACCTCACGCAGTTTCTGTCTGGCCATGGTTGCTTCAGACAAGACTTGAATCGATTCGGACACGCAGCGTCACCCTTTTGTCCGGAGTGCGCTGATGTCAAGAAGACACCGGAGCACGTGATCCTTAACTGCCCACGATTCGGACCAATGCAATCATTCGAGCCATTACGCAAATCATGTCGGCTCTGCAGCGAAAATGGCGGGAGAATCAAGAAGCAAGTGGTTGAGTGGAGCAGTGAGTTATTATTCTCCGGTGATGTTCCAACGTTGGGGATCGCTCCGGCATTGTGTGACGATGTAAACAAAATAGTGGTAGCGAGTAACAAAGTGGAGAAAAGTGTACGCAAAGGAGATTGTGGCTAGTTTGCTGCTCGCCCAAAAGCCCGTTAAACAAATTGCAACAATTGGGGGTTGCCACCTGGCTACCGTTTACCATACCCAACGTTCACTCCTTAATGGACCACGTCCACGGAAGCCAGGTAGAGGCCGTCCACGGTCCGCTCGCGCACTGAAGGTCTTCAGATCAGTAAGAGACAAAGTGAGGCGAAATCCTCTCAGATCGATCCGGAAATTGGCTAAGAAAGCCGATACCTCAAAAACTACCATTCAACGGTTGGTCAAAGATGACTTTAAATGCTCGTCCAGGTAAAGTACAAGAAGTCTTGAGGAAAAATCATCCTGTTCTTGGAGCCTGCGAATTACTATCTCATACGAGACGCAATTGCAGCTCGGCAAATTTGATGTTAATCAGCGCACCCAAGGAAACGGAACTCACTCGGGAAGTTGGGCTCTTGCATAAGCGCATTAGAACCGACTTGGAAGCCAGGAGATCAATGCAGACTAACGCTAATCGAATGATACGATTCACCAGCTGAATGAAATTTCCAATTCCGGTAAGGTTTATTTGAGCTTTGTTATTGGCTAGACTACCGGAGTGGCATCAGCCGATAGTAATTGCGCTCCAGAACTCAGGAATGAAGATTACCGAAGATTCTGAGTAGACGATCCTGTTGCCGGAGGAGTTTTCGCCTATGTGAACTACAAGTTTCGTGGTCAACGGATAAGGTAAAAAAAATCCATTGACGTTACCAAGGTAAAGCCTGTCCACGTTAAATTTTGGTCACTTTTCTTTCAGTGTAGATTTGGAAATGTTTCATGGATCACTGAAACATTTCACATATGGGACAGCTAAAAATCTCCTCTTTCTTTCGTGGTACATCATGTTAACATTCTTGTTACATTCATTAAAACGGTGTCGAATCCTGCGGAAGTAGAATTTCAATGCAAAAAGCCGTGCTAAGGAGCTTTACACAAATTTTTGGGAACATTTTCTTGTATCACCTTTTTCTACCGCAAAGGCACGCCGTTGCCGAGCATTTTCGGACAAAGAAGGTGGCCAAAGTCCCGAAGAAGTATTTGATTTGGCAGGCCACCTGTAGTTGTGGTCAAAAATCTGAGAGTCTCGTCTCCACCGGTACTATCAATAAGGATGTGTTCGAGAAACAATTTCTGCCACGACTCCTCAGCTCTGTTTTGGCCTGATTTGTCCTCTTGTCACTATGCGAAATCCGTCCTGGAATGGTATTGAAACAGCCCATCCACTGTCCAGCTGTTCACCCAATAGAGAAGTACTGGGCTCTAGTTAGGCGGAAACTCTTCGAAACTAAGAAGAATGCAAATTGTACTGATGGTTTCAAGAAAGGATGGCGAATCTTCACGGCGGGCGTATGTGAGGAACGTACGGAACCTGATTGCGAGTGTAACACTGAAAATTTGAAAAAAAAAATCATAAAGAAAGATTAACATCTTAATCAACTGTTTCTAATGTAGATATAACTTTAGGATTGTGAAATAAACAATTGGTTTTGGTGAATTATGTGTAAATTTGTAAATTTGTAAATGCTTAGTTCAACTGGAGCGACATTGGACACTTGGCATCGACGACTAGGGTACATGGGAACGCAGTACGTGAAGGGACTTGCTCGTAGAGTTGGAACTGGAATTAAAATTAACACTCAAAGCGATGGAGATTGCCGTATTTACCCGAAGGGGAAGCAAACGAAGCTACCATTTAGCAAGTAAGGATCCAGAGCGGCAGTCCGTCTTTAAGGCGTTTACAACGATGTTGCTAGACCAATGCAATAAGCTTTACTTGGAGGAAGCAGATATTATATCACGTTTATTAATGATAAATCGCAACGAATGTTTGTGTACTTCTTGAAGTAGTAATCTCAAGATGAAGCCCTGAACAGGTTTAAACAATTTCGTTGCGCAGTGTTAATGGTAAGATATACTCCAACGGATCATTTCAGCAATACTTGACGCAGGCAATGCAACAGTCTGGATAGGTCCTGGAACCACAAGCGGCATCAAGAGCTCGTTCAGCAATGTTTCGAAAGATGCAAAGGAAATCGGGTACAATGGAGAGAGTGAGAGAAAGAGAGAGAGAGAGAAAGAGAGAAAGTGATAGGTAAATAGAGAGAGGAAAAGAGAGAAAAAGAGTAAGAGTGAGAGAGAGAGAAATAGAGAAAGACTTCATTTCCTGTTACATGCAAGAGAGCTCGAAGAGTTCTCTGTATCTTTTTTAATTCTGTGTTACTTACTGTTATGCGATGCTTATTTGAAATTTCAACGTTTACTGGTACATTTAAAATTACTTTCCTTTTTCATTAAAATTGTTCTTCTGCTTGAATTCCATAACAGGAGCTTCCATTCTGCTTATAAAAAATAAAGAATTTTATTTTAATATGTTTGTGTTGAGTTATTAAATGGTACTCAAACTCGATGATTTCAAGTTTTTTTATTTCATTGAAATAAACCTCCCACACTTGTGAGTGGCCCCAACAGCATCTTAGCTCTTGGTTTAAATCAGTGCCAAAATTTACAGAAAATAAACCGGCCACATAGTTAAATATCTTATTCGCTGCCGATGACGAATCCTGTTGCAAATCCAACCCCTTTTATTCAAAATTCCAGTGATTTCTTGTGGAATTGCAGAGAATTTCTCGGCTTCCTTCAAAGCGAGTATTACATCAAAATATTTCTACCCTCTTCCTTACTTGACCTGCTTTCGGGCAAGGCTGGCGCCGGTATTGTCTTAGTTTGGATCACCAGTTCTTACATATTTAGGATGTAGTCCTAAGCATACATTTGTTGGTTCTCTGTATAATAACAGCTGATCTGGCAACAATGGAGAAGCCACCTCGGGCGGTCAATCATTCTGATTCACATATTGAAACATATTCACATAATTTTCTTAGAAGTCAAAAAACATTATTGAGCAATATTACATGTTCTAGGTTATCCAAACTATCCTTGAGATCAGATGTTCTAGGTTAATCAGACTATCCTGGAAATCAAAACTTTAAATTCTACAGCTGTAACTGTAGCTTTCTGGGCTAAACAAAGTGACAATATGTATTTGACTAAATCAACTGAGTTATCTAAAAGGCTAACGGATATAATGATACATTAATTGTTATGTTATATATTCTCCGTGCGAGGAGTAACGATTATGATGTAGAAGGAGATGTTCGCTCATCACCATGAGGCACCAAGAGTGAACAACAATGTTTTTTGGCTAGAATGAAAGATATGAAGAGAAACTTTAGTGATCGTCAGTCGGTGCGAATCAAAACAAACCCAAAAAAGGAGAGAGTTCCTCTCCCATGTGCGCATCAGTAAACAGAGTGCACACAATAGATCGCTAGAATAACTATACAAGCCACAGTGGTACATGAGCGTCTTCCACCCGGACATTTTTGCCTGTTGAAGTGGCGGACTTAGTCCGTGCTTCGACCTACCCCGCAGTGGGATGTTAGGCAAAAATGTCGTTGGTTCGAGTACCACTGTACACATGCCCTTTTCGCTCAATTTTCCTAAAACATCTGTTATATTTCCAAGCCTGCCGCACACTAGCGGAACTATCAAAACTTTCTCTTCATATCTTTCATTCTAGCCAAAAACATTGTTGTTCACTCTTGGTGCCTCATGGTGATGAGCGAACATCTCCTTCTACATCAGATATAATGAGATATCTTGTGATGTTCTTAAACCCAAAAGTTGAAATTGTGCCAAATAATGCCATTGTAGTTTTTTGAATCATAATCTGAGAAATCTACATGATTCAGAAAAAGCAATTTTGCCCATCATTTATGGTTTAAACAAAGCCATGCAGTCTGTGCAAGCGATTGAAAGCACATAGATTCCTCGAAACAAATTTATCGCTGTGTGCTTCGCCAGTCGGAGCAACCGTTGGGTCTTTTTTCAACCATCAAGAACTTTTCAATATGGATGAGGCAATACCACAGAATGCCTCAAAGCTATCGGCAACTGTTGCTAAAGGGCGAACACGAAATTATTGCGACACATTCAACAGGGCATAACTTTTTTACCATTGGGTTAAAATTAACCAAATTTTGCACACTTTCTCATTGATGTGTATTGTTTACATGCTGTCAAACTCGAAGTCGTGTTTTTCGATTCAACGAAAATGGAGGTGAACCAACGCGAGTTGAGAGAAAAAAACCTTTCCAAACACCTGGAATTTCCTGACCTGTCGCACCGGCAGTTGGGAAAAATGTTGAATATTCACCATTCAACCGTCTTCAGAGTGTTGAAGCGGTTCCAGGAGCGGTTGACGTTGGACCACGGCAAAGGAGCTGGAAGAAAACCGGGACCGGAGCACAAAAAGACGGAGGGAAAGGTGAAGCGGATGATTAAAGCAAATCCCAACATCTCAAGCCGTGATTTGGCTAAAAAGATCGGCATGTCGCAGAGCTACGTCCAGAATGCAAAGAAGAGAGCTGGACTACATACATACAAGGTACAGAACTTCCCAAACCGCGATGAGCGGCAACAATCGACGGCTAAAACTCGGGCACGGAAGCTCTACGAGAAGATGTTGACAAAATATGGCTGCTGTGTGATGGACGACGAAACGTATATAAAAGCCGATTTTAAGCAAATTCCGGGGTTGGAGTTTTTCACCGGCAAGAGCAAGTTCTATGTGGACGACAAATTTAAGAAGAAGAAAATGTCGAAGTTCGCCTCCAAATATCTCATTTGGCAGGCTATCTGCTCTTGCGGACTGAGGAGTGAGCCTTTCGTGACAAAGGGCACAGTAAATGGCGAGATCTACAAATCTGAGTGCCTCGAGAAGCGCCTTTTGCCGTTCTTGCACGACGAAGCTCCGCTATTTTGGCCAGATTTGGCATCATGCCACTATTCTAAAAGTGTCCTGGAGTGGTACGAGGCCAATTCTGTCCATTTTTGTTCCAAAGGACATGAATCCGCCAAACTGTCTGGAGCTGCGCCCGGTGGAGCAGTACTGGGCAATGATGAAGCGGGAACTTCGGAAGAGCAAGAAGATAGTCAAGACGAGAAGGACATCACAGCTCGAAAAAGTAGTGTGAATTTCTGTTCAATATCATGCACATATATGGAGCGTCACAAAACATCTACATTTAAATTATAACTCATGTAAAGTTCTGGGACATTCCATACATTATCAATATTGTTGTATGCAAAAGCTCATCTTTGTTAGAACTATTTCATGCAAGTTGCTCCTTTGTGTGGAATGAAGTACAACTTCACATGCTCTGATATTTACATCACAATGAAGATTCAGATTTTATTTCTGTGATGTTAAGAAAATGGAAAAAAAAACTGAGAAACTGGTACCGGATGACACTGTAAAGACTTTGATGGAGGGCATCAAGCGAAAATGCGTTCAATTTTACATTCAAGGCTCCATCGATTAACTTTTCTTATGATTTTTGAAGTAAATATATGTTTAAAACTACCCTAAAATTTTGGTTTGATTCTAAACATTATAAGAAAATTGGCATGACATTTTCGGTGTCGCAATAATTTCGTGTTCGCCCTTTACTTTGTAGTTTTTGTTCATTTATAAATCCTTAAAAAAAATATTAGGCCAATAATAATTCTTGGTACTCTTTGCAAAGTGGATTTATGACTTGAATATGTTTTCGAACCCCTGAAATTACTTCATAAAACGAAAAGGTATTGATCGATTGAAAGCCGACTTGATGGTTACCTGGGACTACCGTGTTTTACCTAGCATGACGAACAAATGAAACAACTTAATTTTATTTACTTTCCATCTCCGGAAACTCGATCTTGATGTAGCCTGTCGTTCCAAATCACCCTGAAAACAAATCCCAAAAACACCTCGCTGCCCAACGCTTCATTAAAACCTCCCACTTGAGCGTCCTTCCACGTGCTGATAGTGCCTACAGCCATTCGGTGAAATTAAAAGAAAACATCAATTCAAAGCATGAAAACCTGAACCACCAACAAAAAATCGTGAAAAAAGAAACGTCGAAAGTACAGAAAACAATCATTACATCATCGATCATCGTCACCATGCTGCAGCAGGTCTGAGGGAAAAAAACATCCGGCACATCACCGTAAAACTCAAACCGTTCCTTCCGGTTGGATGTCGTTGTGTTCCTGCCAGCACCGCCGCATCTACCGTCACCTAACCCATAATAAGGCCTCTTTTTCAATCCCATTTCCCCCTTGGACACCCCTCCCCTCCCTCCACACCACTTCCTGACCGCAGTGAATGCTAATTAAATTTACACACCCAAACAAATCAAAGCCGCCTAGAAGTGAGTAAGTGGCATGGGCAAGAAAGGCTGACTGTCTTACAGAGCCGCCCAAACCAACACTTCGTCTTTTGCTACTGCTCCGTGTTTCACCTTTGAGCTCGCGAAGGAAGTGTGGACAGAATTAGACCGGCGAGCGCTGCGATCCGCCGTTGTGACCTACCAATACCAACCCAAGCCGAACTATCCCAACTCTAGCATGTAAGTGCTAGTTGGAAGAAAAATCGATTTTCCATTAACTGGTTCGCTTCTTCGAAAGCATTGACTGACTGACTGACTGAGACTGTGCCCTGCTCGGAATGGCGGGGTGTCGTGGCTTCCTTCGATTGCTCGCCGTGCCACCCGTTGACAGGAAACTGTTTAGTTCGAAAGATTGATAAAAAAGAAAGTTCCAACTTTTCGTTTCAAAACACTTTATCAGCTTGGAACCTGAATTGTTTGTGGCGCAAGCACCTGGATTATAACTAAGTTGGAGGATTTGGCTTCATCTTGGGAGAAACCCGATTTACTTCACACGGTTTAACATTTTTATGTTCGAAATGGTCTTGTTCGGATTGCAGTTTGTCGTTTGTGTCCGTGTCTGGCAGTCAATTACCTTTGGTTTGTCGGATTAAGGTGAAGAGAAGAGCTGTACTTGTGATATTGGCTGTGTCGAACATTTATGCTGGTGTGGAGAAATAATGGAGAACTTAGTGATTAGTCGGATTTGCTTGTTGAGGTGGAAGGTTGATTGAAGCTGTACTCGAGGATGTAGCTTCTATGTTAGATGGCATTATTCATGGCTTTCCACTTACATGTATCACTTCATTGTTAGAAAATTACTAAACAACACATAAGAGGGACGTGAATTTATTTTGGTATCTAGAGTATCTTGCTAAGCTTCTGCATAGGTTGGATTTTTTTTTGGTTTTATCAAATTTTTAAACGACTAAATAGTAGATCTCCAGTACTTTTTCAAACTGACGTAGCACTATAGCACTTTCATGCAAACGAGGGCCACCAAAACAAGGAATAACGTTTCCCTAACATGATCGTTTGCACGAAGGTGATGATAGTTTTGAGAAATTTACGTTTGAACCTTACTTTCCCTCTTTGTTTATAAAATCAGATACGCCAGTTTGAAAAAGTACACGAGATAGATTGAACTCCTCATCAAATTGAATAACCTATATTTCATTTGCATGAAAATCATGATTAACCTTTTCGGAGCTAACATAGATTTTGTTACAACATTTATTTCTTCAATCGGCTCTATCTTGGCCAAATTGCAACCAATTTTAAAATTCTTAATTTTATTAGATTGGTAACTATGGCCATAATATGGATTGAATTGGGAATATGGTTCCGGAGATATTCCAGAATTGGTTGTGGTAATAGATTGGCATGAACGATTTTATTATTGTAGCACTACTTTGTCTATATTTTTTCACGGACAAGATTTAAAATGGTCAACTAATATCCTGTTACCACCATGGACACTTTGAAATCTCCTGACCATGACCCGGACTAGATACCCCGAGAAATGTGGCCTTTTTCTGACCTGCACCATACCATACCATGCGACGTATCAAACTTCATGATTTTTCAAAAGCAAGTCATTGGAGGTCAATTCGAGTGTTTGTGACCTTCTTGATTCCACCTGGTCATGTTCTGGATTGAATTTTCAGGAGGATGTGGCCACTTTTGAACCAAACCGTATCATGTGACCTATGAAACTCCATGAATTGGATGTTCCGGGGGATTTGGCCACTTCTCGAGCTGAACTAAACCTGTGGTCATTTCAAACCTTTTTTGGTTTCACCTGGCAATGTTCTGGAGTGAATGCCTCGAAAATTTGACCACTTTTAAACCAAATTTAAAATTAATGGAACTCCATTGTTAGGTATTGAATTAAGATGCAGTTTTTTTGCAATAGATCTCAAATTATCCTAGTTTTTGGATCTGCACTGTTTTAGATGCGGAATTCAAGAGGCCCTGCGAGATCCGAGTTCCTCCGGAAAAGTGGTCATATTCAAATCTTTTCCAAAACCTGGCTTGTGATGTATCAAACTTCTTGATTTTGCAAAAATAGGTCTTTGGAGGACATTGTTTTAATTTCTTGCCATATATCTAACCAAATCATTATCCAGGAAACTTTATCGTACTGCTTATGCTCGTAGGATAGATTGAACAAAAAATTGAATTTGGACACTTTTCCGGAGGAAATCAGATCCCGTAGGGCCACACCAAGTGATCAGTATGGGCAGACACTGTCAGAATGTCCTTCAAAGACAAAGTTTTGCAAAATCATGGAGCTTGACATGTCACAAGGCAGGTTTGGATAATAATATGCCCCGAACTTAAAGAGGTATTTTTTTGGTGAGTTGTTTGACCAAAGTGTGGCTCCAGGATGAAGGCCTCCAAACACATCGGTCATAGAATCACCTTAATCGTTTGATGGGCTTGCCATCTTATCTGGTTTTGGTTTACATTTAGTTATAAATTCTCTAGTGTCCAGTTTAAAACTTAACGCGTCCGAGGTGCCTATAAATGGTATGGAGCAATTAAAGAAAATTATGAACTCGGAAAGCTACAAAAAAAAATTAACCGGTAAGTGTAATTATTTCACTTACGATTGCATTAAAAAAAATGATACAAATTATAGATTTTTCACGGGTCTACCTTCATCCGCACAGACGAAACTACCCGTGCAGCATCAATCATAGTAACCCATGTGTCAGCAGACAAAATTTGACAGCTTTATCAGTCGAACTCTAACCGTGATGGCAAAAACAGTGAAGCTACTCCGTTCAGAAGTATGCACGTTCAAAGAACGGCACCCCGCCGCGTCGAAAACGGACATCGTGTGGCATTTTGTGGACGCCGGATACGTCCGTTCCGTCATCTACAACATCTTGAAACTATTAGACAACAGTCACAGCATCGAAAGAGAGCCCGGTTTCGGGCGGCCGACGACCCTGAGCGACAAGAAGCTCCAAAGGATGCTGAAGAGGAAGACCGAGGGAAAAGTGGCTACATTGCTGCGTGCGCTTGGCCGGGAGGTCGGTTCAACCAGCCAAACAGTGAAAATTACCTGGCGAATATGAACATACATGTCAGGAAGCGGAAGTTGCGTCCACTGGTTTCGGAGCTGCAGGCAATGATACAGCGGCAGTGACTGTATAAGATGGTCAACTCGATTTTCCCGGTGAATCACGACGTGGCGGTGGAGATGGACGACGAGACCTATTTCATCCTGGATGACAACGACTGGCAGGGCACTTCGTATTTTACTTCCCCCAAGAAGGAAGTGAGCTCCGATGTAAAGGTCATTTCACACACCAAGAAGCTTCCAGCTGCTGTGGCTGACATTCAGCGAGAAGGGGATGTCAAAGCCGCTCTTCTTTCGCTCCGGACTGGCCGTGATCTGGAAAATTTAAAGTACGAAATGCCTGCCGGAAGTTGCGTGGTTCATCAAGAAATACCATAAGGGCGAAGACGCGGTGTTCTGCCGGATCTCTCAGCACACAACTTGGAGCGATCGTCGGAGGAGATGGAGCGGCTGAATATCGATGTGGTACCCAAGTTCGCGAACTCACCCAACGTCCCCAGCTGCGTCCCATCGAGAATTTCAGGGCCAACCTGAAACGTAAGATCTACTCCAACAATTGTGTTGCGAAAACTGAGGAGCAATTTATAAATAAAACGAAAAAAGAACTCTAAAACATGCCTACACGCATGTTTTCGTCCACCATGGCGAACGTTCCGGTTAACTGCCGGAAGGCTACTTGCAAGGGCGTAGAATTTTTTGCAAGTAAGCTTAAGGGGGGATATACAGTTAGAATGACCAAAAATTGCAATTTTTTTTGCATAATATGTTAGTAAATTTCCCGTAGAATACGCTCCTGAAACCTTTTTTCAAAATTCGAACTCCAAGTGTTTCGTTTCATCGTTTTTCGAAGACGCCTTCTTTGCGCACAGACCGATAATTAAAACTTTCAACGCGTTTTTCTCAAAACAGCATTTTCGGAGTTTACGCCGGTGTTAGCTCAAAATCTAATTATTCGATTAAGATGTAACTTAAAGGATTTCTTTATTGTAGTATTACCTTCTATATGAATTAAAAATTGTTGTAATATTTTATTATTAAAAACGGGAAAATGTGATAAAATGGCGGAAAATATGTGGATTTTTAAAAAAACTTACGCCAAAAGTACATTTTTTTTTTTCAATTCATCTACTAACTGTAAATGTATATAATGTATTTTTTTTGGGTTAGCAGGTTTCAGATCGAAACTGCGACCAGGAGAGCCGGCACAAGCAAAATGCAACGACTTCTTCAACGTACTCTAACGGCCGCCATTTTGAAAAAAATTTGAATTCTTTTTTTTGTATACAAGATGGATACACTTATAGTTTAAAAAAAGTTTCGATTGATTCGAGTTAAAACTTCCCCTTGAATTTTTTTTTCTCAAAAATGAGTTTTTTTCCTCGTTTTAACTGTAACTTAACCCTTCAATAATTACCTAAGGGAACGTCCATTAATTATGTCATGCAGTAAGGGGGGAGGGGGGGTCTGTGAAAACGTGACGATCCATACAAAAAAAATTGAAGCTCCATACAAAAAACGTGACAGGTGGAGGGTGGGGGGGCTATAAAAAGTCATTTTTTGCGTGACGTAAGTAGTGGACGTTCCCTTACATGGGAAATTGATCAAAAGCAATTATCTATCTAAGTTTTTTTTATCACCATCCGAAAAAAAAGTCCATTTTTTTTAATGCAAACGTTAGTACGCTCTGGGATGGACTTTCAGTGAAAACAGGGAGTGTGGCTCTACGGAGCTAGATTGTTGAAATGTATTGATGGCAAGATAAGAATTAATTCTCTTATTTTATGATGATAAAACTAGAAGCTCATATGGATTCAATGTAAGCGCCTATATTGAAAAGAATCGAAAAGTCCCCAAAGAGCGATGCAAGCCTGGTCGACGTTTTTTTCAAGGTTGGCCGCATAGCTTGGCATAAAACCTGTGGAATGGATTAACGTCAAAACGTTTTTCCGCTGTAGCTTATAAACATGTTATCATCATATGTGAAGAATGTGAATCATCTGATGAAGAATACGTAGTACAAGTGAATTTTGATCATGATGGCTATGCATCCATGTCGCAATAGATCTACTATTGCGTGGTATAGTTACCAAGTGACATAAACAATTATGTGTAAAGCCCCAGGCGCTATTAAAGTAACCCGCATTATCAAGTATACCCGCTTTAACGGTAATAGTATTAGTTGCATAAAACATAATTTTTCAGGAAGAGTAGAGAAAAAACCGGAAAAAAAATCAATCGAAACGAGCTGTCCTGCAACTGTGTGTACCATATTTCGAAGCAGGTCGAAAAGTTACTTTCGATCATTTTTCTACGAATATTCCTTTGGCGACGGAGCTCTTTGAAAAAGGCATGGTTTCCATTGGAACGCTCAGAACAAACAAACAAGAAATTCGTATCGAATTTCTTCGGGATAAAAAGACTAGGAACAGTTTTATTCGGATACAGCGAAGAATAAATGCTGGTATCATGGACAGAGAAGAAAAACAAAAGTGTACTTTTCTTGGCTACAGATACTTCCATACCGGAATAGAAAGAAACACACAGATAGAAAGAAACAACTAATTTGAAACGTTATCTAATGCACATAAAGGGAATGCCAGATTTGGCAGAAAATAAGGGGATACTTCATGTAAATTTAAGCAAGATAACGGCTGAATCTGGCCTGTTGTATGAAAGATTGCAAACATTGTTGTATGGTACATGAAAGATTGCAAACAATTTCGTTGTTTACGTTGTTTCGTTGTTTGACTTGGAATTAAACGAGGGAAAATTTTACGCGCCGGTTAAAATTCATTTTTTTGTCTGTGTTGTTATACATTTATCCACAATTATTGTTTACAAATATTTACAGGAAAAACCGAGGATTGTCCAGCTTAATAACACATTTAAAATTGGTGTAGACATTCTGGATGGTGCTACAGGAAGCTATTCGTGCAAAAGACGCACACACATTGGCAATATTTGAAAACATAATTGCAAGTCATCAATTTCGAATATCATTTCATTTCAAAATTCCAAGAACCATCAATTGCTAAGACCTTGTGGAACCTTGACTTCACAATTCTTTCCCAGGCCAGCGAACTGCATAAGGCTGTTCGATGATCGGAAACAGATGTCAGCATTTCTAACTAAACGTTGCATTTCGGGTGATTTGTCGCCAAGCCATAATGCTATAAGTAAATCACTTGTCTTCAGATGTCTCCCGTAGGTTAAATTATATTTCAGAATGTATTGAATAAACAGATTGGTTTTAACCGTCAACTAGAGAACATGTCTAATTGAAGAATAATATCACAGACAGATAATTGGAAGATAATATAATTGATATTTGCGCTCACAACTCCTTCCAAACATTTTTGGAGGCAAATCCAATCTCCCTTGCTGGCTATACAAGCAATAAGCATTCGACCACGTCATGAAACGAAACAGCAAAAGCGGTATTCAGTCGGATGTTCGAGAAAAAATAAGAATATTTGTTGACAATCATGACAAACTCTCCTGTTGCAGTTTGCGCAACATGTCAGTCGAGATGCGGGTTGCAACTCTGCAGTGTCTTTAAAGCAGGTTCTTGTCAGAATCATTGTTGAAGTATTGGAATGTATGGCTGTTCAGAATGCAGCCAGGGTGATATTCCGGAATCGAAACACGTGAGCAGAAAATTTCGAAGATGCTCGTTTTGCCCCCGTCATCGAGATGTGAAAACAATGATTAGTTGTGTTTCTTGTAACAGACCAGTTTGTGATCAACATGATAATCGAAAATCAAAAACTTTCTCTACATGCAAAGTTTGCTTGTAGATTCAATTTCTTTGGGTATTCTCAAAATTTAAAACTAATAACACCTCTAGTAATGTAAAAAACAAAGTTGTTGTTTTATTCAGTATCTATGTACCTAACCCAACGCCTAATGCTGAATTCAATATCATGCTGACAGGAGTGAACAAAATGGCTGAACATTTCCAGAATACCCACCAATGGTCTTGTTTCGAATAATCATGAAGTTTGAGGTGTCGTAAGCCATCTTCTGATACCGTTCAAAGTCTGGCCAATTTTCCTGTGATACCCAGTTCCCGGAAGGCGACCAGGAGTGGTTGAATATTTCCAGAATGCCCGTCAATGATCTGGTTTTGTAAAATCATGAAGTTTGAGGTTTCGCAAGCCATGTTCTAGTACCGTTCAAAATCTGGTCACTTTCCAGGTGGAACCCGGTTCCTGGACGGCTATCAGGGGTGGCCAAAATGACCGAGTATCTACAGAATGCCCAACAATTGTCTTGTTTTACAAAATCATGCAAAGTTTGGGGTGTCGCAAGCCATGTGTTGGTGCCGTTTTGACCTTGGTCTGTGTTTCGGGAAGGTAAGAGGGGTCAGGCATGTAGGTGTTAACAAGCGCATAAAATGTCCACTACAAAGGAGGCGTTAACAACGAAATTGTTTGCAATCTTTCATGCGCCATACAACAATGTTTGAAATCTTTTATGCAACAGGCTAGATTCAGGTGTTCTGGCTTAAATTTACACGAAATATCCCAATATTACCTGCCAAATCGAGCATACCTTTTGTGTGCATTAGATAACGCTGAAAATTCAATGTTCAACTTTTTCAAACAGAGGTATCTAATTTTGTAACTATGGGATGGAATAAGCACAAAGGAAATAGCCAAAATAATAGTTATAAAACAAGGATGTCCATTGTCACCATACATATTTATACTAAGGATTCAAGATGTGTTAAGAGAAGCTAACACTCAATATCCCATAGTAAATTAGTTTGAAGAACATAATGATAATTTACCGGTAATATTAGTATTCGCAGGTGAGATTTTAATTATATCACATACACTAAAGGAGGTAGACATTATTGTCAGGATACTTAAGATAAAATTAGTGAAAATAGGACTAGAGATAAACAATAAAAAAAGCCAAGTTATGATAAGAGAACTAGTGTCAGACATAAGCATTCCGAAATCAGTAATGATAGATACAGAGGAGTATGATGTGGTAAACAATATAAAATACCTCGGAACATTTCTATGAGATACATTAAACATACCAGAAACAACCAGGAATAGATGTAGATTAGCAGTAAACAGTAGCAAAGTAATGATAGAATTTATGAAGAGATATAAACCCCCATGGAGCCATGCTATGACTTACGGCCTTAGAGCAGAAGCGTTAGTAAAAAGAAATAGATGGTCAGTAACCAGATATGAAATGCAAATCCAAAAAGAAATGTTAATATATAGTAGGGAGAGACCAAAAGGAAGATTAAATGTATCAAGCTCATTAGATGGTAAGACTGCAGTTTAAAAAGTTCGAGTAATGAGAATAGGCTATTCGGGACACATACAGAGAAGACCCTACTAAAAATAACTGAAATGATTAGGGGTAACAAAAAAAAGAGGTAGACCTGCACAAACATGGAACGATTTAATTAAGGAAGACAAAAACAAACTACCAAATATAAACGAAGTGCAATGGAGTAGAATTGTGATAGATAGAAATAAATTAAAAAAAAAAACAGGGAGAGGATATTTATAAAATAATTTGTAGTGAAGAAGAATCAAATTGATAGAAAATAGAAAATAGAAATAGAAAACAAATTGATTGCAAAAAAACAAGAATAGTAACGTTGACAGGATTGATAATAAATAGAGCAGAGAAAGATAAACAAATAAGAACAAATGTGGCATATCATGAAACAATACCATTGGGCGTATGAAAAATCCCAACAATTCTATTACTTTAACTCAAACAAAAAAAAAACTTTAAAAAAACTAATTTATGGTGTGACTTCTCATATAATTTTGTTTCAATCATTGTAGGTAATATCACGAAAACGAGAAGAAACAATAGAGAACACACGACTAAAACACTCCTTATAAGGGGAGAAAATTCAACAAAGATGGCGAGTCTAAATCACAGGAAACACCGTAATCCAGAAGAGTGAGTCTTATAGCGGACCAGCAAAATATGGTGAGATCTAACCAGTTATAACATTTTTGTACAATATATACGCGCCTGGTTCGATGAAGTTTGCACCTGGAAGCATGTTTACTTTACCGTTATCCATATGAAAATTTACATGCGGGGCTTATTGTGTGTGAAAGTAACCTCGGAATGTACGTGACTCTCCAGGCATTCTGAAATGGGTTACTAGATTGGCAATAGAGCTAGCACTTTCTTACTCCCGGATTAAAGCTGGTCATTTAAAAAAAAACTGTAGCAAACAGCAATACGACCGGTGAGAGTTAGAATGGACACACTCACACATACACACAAACACACACGCACACACACACACACACACACACACACACACACACACATACACACACTAAACACACACTGTTGCTGCCGAAACTAGGGGAGCCACCAGGGGACCCACCATCTTATAGACCCATATGCCTGCTGGATAGTCCCGGGAAGCTTCTGGAAAGGATCATCCTTAATAGGCTGACGTTGTGCATGGAGAGCGATCATGACCTTTCAAAGAGACAATACGGATTTCGAAAAGGGGTCTCGACAGTGGAAGCAATCCGGATAGTAGTGCAGATAGCAGAGAAGGTATCAAAGCAGAAAAGGAGAGGCAACCGGTTCGCGCCGTAGTGACGATCGACGTCAAAAACGCTTTTAACAGCGCTAGCTGGGAGGCTATCGCCGGAGCACTGCACAAAATGCGTGTACCTGGCTACCTGTGCGGAATACTAGAGAGTTACTTCCAAAACAGAGTCCTGGTATACGAAACAGAGTTGGGGCAGAAATCTATCAGGATCACGGCGGGGGTGCCACAGGGCTCGATTCTCGGCCCATCGTTGTGGAACGCGATGTACGACGGAGTATTAACGCTGAAGTTGCCTAATGGAGTTGAGATCGTCGGTTTTGCCGATGATGTCGTCCTTACGACAACGGGCGAGACTCTAGAAGAGGTAGAGATGCTGACGGTGGAGGCGATGGACATCATTGGAACATGGATGACTGGAGCTGAACTGCAGCTGGCTCACCATAAGACGGAGATAGTTCTGGTCCAGCAATCCGCAAAAGCAGGTTCAGCGAGGTTGACATATCATACCGTCAGGGGATACGCCGTATGTGAACTTGTGTTGATGACCTGCTTCGCCAGGATTGCAACGCGCACGTCGACTACGCCTGTGAAAAGGCGGCGAAAGCGGTTAATGCGGTAGCGAGGATCATGCCGAACGTCGGTGGACCGAGAAGCAGCAAAAGGCGACTTCTGACGACTGTGTCATCTTCAATTCTGAGGTATGGAGCCCCAGCATGGGTCGCAGCGTTGAAAACTGAGCGTAAAAGTGGAAAGCTGAACAGGGTGTTCCGACTCATGGCCATGCGAGTCGCGAGCGCCTACAGAACAATTTCGTCGGAGGCAGTATGCGTTATCATTGGCATGATGCCCATTTGTATCACCCTAGTCGAAGACGTCGAATGTTATCAGCGGAGGGATATCAGAAATGCAAGGAGAATCGTCAGAACGGACTCGTTGGCTAAGTGGCAGCAAGAGTGGGACAATGCGGTGAAAGGAAGGTGGACCCACCGGCCCATCTCAAATGTGTCAGTTTGGGTAAATAGGAAGCATGGAGAGGTGAACTTCTATCTGACGCAGTTCCTCTCCGGGCACGGCTGCTTTCGGAAGTATCTGCATCGGTTTGGTCACGCTTCTTTACCTTTTTGCCCAGAATGCGTGAACCTGGAGGAGACACCAGAGCCCGTCGTCTTCGAATGCCCTAGGTTCGAAGAAGTGCGCAGGGATATGCGCGGCGTGACAGTCGACAATGTTGTCGAAAAGATGTGCCTTGACGAAGACACGTGGAACGTTGTTGATAGGGCAGTATCAAAGATACTGTCCGAGCTGCAGAGAAAATGGCGAAGTGACCAACGATCCAGCGTCACTGGCTAGAGCCACTGTAAGACTGATCGGCTCTGGAGGAATTCTTGCGTCGGGGATCTCCCTGTCGGAGTAGGCTAGATCCACCGCCGGGGACTAGTTGAGTAGAACGCGTCGTGCGCCGGTTTCGAATCGTCGGGGCGTCAGCGAACCGGACGCTAGGCTCCACCGGAATCGCTGGTCTGACTTCGGTACCCTACCGGTCGGTTGGAGTGAGCAGGAACAGCAAAAGAATCGGTTTCGGGGGATGTTCCGCCGCCAGGGAACTCTTCGTCGGCATAGGGTACACCCACCGTCGGGAGCTACTCGAGTCGATTGCATCGAGGTGTGGGAGCTAAATGGCTCAGGGAGTGGGAGCTGAATGGCTCGACCAAAGTAGGTGGAAGCGCAAGAAAGGGCAAATTGAGAGTAAAGCAGAGGTCCAGCAACGCCGATGCATAAAAAAAAATTAAGAAGCGAGAGTCCCACGATGGTGACCGTGAAGGAGTGCACGTAATGATGGTCGGCTACTCCATATCGGTACACGTCTCGATGGGAACATGAAATAAGAGAAATGCACGAGCACAGCCGCCCCCGAAGTAGTCGCTTCACCGTGGTCCCGGGGGGAGAAGGCAAACGGAAAATAAGGATTGTTTTTAGTGGTTAGGCACGAAAGCGAGTCCCATCATTGCTCCTGTGAGCCCCACAATGTGCCAAACACACTACAGGCCAGACTTTTGAAGCTTTTTAAACCTTACAAAAAACACACGCACACACACACACACACACACACACACACACACACACACACACACACACACACACACACAAGGAGGGGAAGTAAGTTTCAAAAATCAGATACGTCTGTTTGAAAAACTACTCGAGAATAAACCTTTGCTCGGGCAGTGATCGAGTAGTCCTTGGGAAACGCCTCTAAAGGGTGATACGGTCAAAATTTGGTCAAGGGAAAACGCGTGTAAATCGGTGAAATCGTTTATTTAAAAAATCAAATTAAATTTCTTTTTCAAGTTCAATTAGTATAAAATTCAGAAAAAATATTCAGTTAGGCTCCGCTTTTCCAAATCCGAATTGCCGGGCCTTACGCTTGACCCCTGCCATCAGATTTTGTACAGCCACCTTGTCCACCTTCTCCACCGCAGAAGGCCAGTTTGCCTTGAACTGCTGCTCGTCCTTAGCAGTTTTTTTGGTCTTCTTTAGGTTCCGCTTGACAATAGCCCAGTATTTCTCAATTGGGCGGAGCTCTGGCGTGTTGGGAGGGTTCTTGTCCTTGGGAACCACCTGCACGTTGTTGGCGGCGTACCACTCCATGGCCTTTTTACCGTAATGGCAAGATGCCAAATCCGGCCAAAACAGTACGGAACAACCGTGTTTCTTCAGGAAAGGCAGCAGACGTTTATTCAAACACTCTTTCACGTAAATTTCTTGGTTGACGGTCCCGGAAGCTATGAAAATGCTGTTTTTCAAGCCACAGGTACAGATGGCTTGCCAAACCAGATATTTCTTTGCGAACTTTGACGAGTTCGTGTGCTTGAAAATATCTGCTACCTTTCCCTTCCTTTTGCCGTATAAAACTCCTGTCCCGGAAGCTGCTTGTAGTCGGCTTTGACGTAGGTTTCGTCGTCCATTACCACGCAGTCAAACTTCGTCAGCATCGTCGTGTACAGCCTCCGGGATCGCGCTTTGGCCGTCGTATTTGTTTATCATCGCGATTTGGAGTCACTACCTTCTTGTAAGTCGATAGTCCGGCTCGTTTTTGGCTCGATGCACGGTTGTAGACGATACACCCAGCTTATTTGCGGCATCTCGGAGAGATAGGTTAGGGTTTCGCTTGAAACTACCGGCAACTCTCTTTGTCGTCTCAGCGGCTTCCGGTTTTCGATTTCCCCCCGATCCAGACTTCCTGGCTGTCTACAAACGTTCCCCAAACACTTTAATCACATTTGTAACGGTTGATTTGGCAACTTTTAGCGATTTTGCCAACTTTGCGTGCGAGTAGCTCGGATTTTCGCGATGCGCGAGCAAAATTTTGATACGCTGCTCTTCTTGCTTGGACGGCATTTTGACAACTGAAGAGTGAATTCCAAAATCAAAATAGGAGCAACATTCTACACACACACACCTTCAAAATGAGGGGTGTCCAGGTTTTTTAAATGCAAAATTGAAAGAAATACGTCAAGTTGATATTGACCAAATTTTGACCGTATCGCCCTTTAAGTAAGAATGACATTGTTTTGATAACAGAAAACCCGAAGATAATTCAATCAGCAAGCTTCAAATTTCACTGCATACATCAACTAATTCACAACCCATCTGGGAACCCGTGTGCCGCAAATCCAACCCATCCATAACGACGACAACCCCACCCCGCGAGCAACGGGACCGGATAATCCCCACTTAAACGATCCTATTCAACCGCAACGCCATCGTCGCCGTCGTCGTCGCCATCGTTGAAGGGATCACCCGGCATTATCGCGCACTTCTGATGTTCTCGCCGTAATCATCCCAACATACCTACGGACGACACACATTTGCCAATAGAGGAGATTCGGTCGACTGTCGTCGCACGCCGCCATTCCTTAAATAGCATCGCGACGCGTGCCGCACTCGAACCGAAAAGAGAGAGAGAGAGAGAAAAAAAACCACATGAAATGGAAGAAAGGAAACAGAAGCCGAGCAGTAAATCGCAGCCACGTTTGGTGTGGCGTTTGGCTGCCAACCGATGCGAATGAATTGAAACAATTTGCATGTCACTATGTTAGGGAATCCACGCGGGAAAATCAAGAAAAAGGTGCGGAACAAGAAGCGACATGTGCGAAGAAAAGACATGTGGCACGCGTCGGTCGCTCGCTGATGGTGGTCTGCGAGGGGGTTTCTTTAAAATTAGAACCATTCTAGGCTGGTTGAGGACTGAATCTTGGAAGTGTGGGTCATTTAATCGGTTGCGATTTGGTTGAAGTTGGTCGAAAAATCTCGAAGAAAATCCGAACCGGTCTAAAGTCACGCGCTTCAAACCGAGATCGATCGATCAATCTCGTTCGTTAGCATAATTGGGTGTGTATGTCAAAGTACTTGCAATTGATGATCGAGTCCCTTTGTGTTGGTGATGATGTCTTCGTTTCGATCGGCGGTCCGATTTGGCGATTGATCGAACTGCAGCTGCCGGGTATTTTCGCATCACTTAGCCAGTGTTTTGCCAGAGATTCGCACCATTTAAGGTTTTGCCGAGCGGGCGTGGATCGCCTTTCCATTTAAGGGATGTTTGAGCGTGGATTCGGCGGATTTTTCGAACGATCGACTTTTCCGAAGTCGGCCCAAAAGAGGCAACGATGGGTCGGTCTTGGTGAAGGTGACGGTAAACAATCGAATCCGAATCGAGCACGTCGGTTAAGGATGATCCTCCCGAAGCCGAACGATAAGCTCGTCGGTGTCAAGATGGCTGATATAAAAGCTAATGTTCTAGGACCGAGGATCTCAGTCATCGATAGTGTCTGAAGTGGTGGCCAGTAAGAGTGCACTATCTGCCATATTGCTGCTGTTGTTGGAAGGTTAGTGCAGGTGGGAGCGAGGAAGTTTGAAGTGAAGTTAATCTTGGAGAAACTGGGGGACTAACCTGTGGAGTCACAAATATCGTTGGATTCCAGAGAGTTCTAGAGATCTTGAACAAAACAAGTGAGAAATTGAACGTTGCATAATCGGTGTCTTGTATCGATGAATTTAGTTAAACTTATTGATCAATCTCAAATGCTCAAAGAATGACTAGAATCTCTAAGTGAAGTCATCAATCAATAGTGCCGGAACAGGATTTATCCAGAAAATCATCCTCCAATTGGTTGAATTCAAAAATAGAATACAGTTGAAAAATTGATCGTGTGTTGATAAAATACCTAAGTACAGATCAGAATATTTCAAGAAATCATCCATTAAACATTGTGAAACCTTGAGTTTGACGGATCCTGCGCTTAAATTTGTTCCATGGTTGTCACAAAACAAGACAACAAGTTAACAAAATATTTGTTTCTCGAAACTGCTTTTGGCTAGATCTTTGAATAAAACTTCAATAAATGCTTTAAAACACTCTCAAGTTGACCGATTGATTAATTCCTAAAAGTTTCAGAAGCATTCAAACCCAAGCAACACGGAGTTGTGACATTGGATGGCAGCAACTTGAATGTAACCTTATTAAGTCACAAAGAAGTTAATTAAACTGCTTTGCAACAAGTGTGTTACTATGGACTGATAATGTCATTAAAAACTTTCATTTTCTACATTTCTATCCAACTAGTTTGCTCGAGAGACCTCTTATTCTCTATATCTTCTGTGATCCCAGACATTCTTCAAAGAAAGTCTCGTTACGTCATTTACAAAAAATCCAGTCTAATCACCATACCCTTTTCTTTCTGACTTCTCCAAAAACTCATAACAGTTCCCCTCCGCATCGCTCTAGCTTCGCTTTACCTCTCGCCCGAAAAAAAACCTCAATTAGCCAGCAGCCAAGATGTGCGACGATGATCAGGGAGCGCTGGTGGTCGACAATGGATCCGGCATGTGCAAGGCTGGCTTCGCCGGTGACGATGCGCCGCGTGCCGTGTTCCCCTCGATCGTGGGCCGCCCCCGCCACCAGGGTGTGATGGTCGGTATGGGCCAGAAGGATGCCTACGTCGGCGATGCGGCGAGGCGCAATCCAAGCGAGGCATCCTGACGCTCGCACCTGATCGAGCACGGTATCATCACCAACTGGGACGACATGGAGAAGATTTGGCATCACACGTTCTACAACGAGCTGCGTATCGCTCCGGAGGAACATCCGATCCTGCTGACGGAAGCTCCCCTGAATCCAAAGTCCAACCGTGAGAAGATGACGCAGATCATGTTTGAGACTTTCGCTGCCCCGGCTTGCTACGTTGCCATCCAGGCCGTGCTGTCCCTGTACGCTTCCGGTCGTACCACCGGCGTTGTGCTGGATTCCGGAGACGGTGTCTCTCACACCGTACCCATCTATGCGAAGTCGTTACGCTCTGCCCCATGCCATTCTCCGTATGGACTTGGCCGGTCGATTTGACCGATTACTTGATGAAGATCCTGACGGAGCGCGGTTACTCGTTCACCACCACAGCCGAGCGGGAAATCGTTCGTGATATCGACGGAAAACTGTGCTACGTTGCACTGGACTCGAGCAGGAATGCAGGCCGCTGCCGCTCTTCCTCATCGGAGAAGTCCTATGAACTTCCGACGGTCAGGTCATCACCATTGGCAACTGAGCGTTTCCGTGCTCCGGAGGCTCTGTTCCCAGCCTTCGTTCCTGGGAATGGAAGCCACCGGTGTTCACGACTGTGTACTAACCCGATCATGCGATGCGACGTCGACATCCGTAAGGATCTGTACGCCAACAGTGTCCTGTCCGGCGGCACCACCATGTATCCAGGTATTTTCCCATTCCGATTTCCCTCATGCAACAACTCCTAACTCACATCTCCCCCCCGTCGCAGGTATTGCTGATCGTATGCAGAAGGAAATCACCTCGCTGGCTCCATCGACCATCAAGATCAAGATCATTGCCCCACCGGAGCGTAAGTACTCCGTCTGGATCGGTGGTTCCATCCTGGCTTCGCTGTCCACCTTCCAAACGATGTGGATCTCCAAGCACGAATACGATGAGGGCGGCCCAGGAATCGTCCACCGCAAGTGCTTCTAAACTGATCTGATGACGGTTGCAATTTTATGCTTCTATTACTGCTAATACTTCTACATACTATATACAGCAACTACTACTACTACTACTACTACTATTACAACTACTACTACTGCCACTACCATCATCACTACCAACCAACCAATGCCATACAGGGCGTGTGTTCGTGGTGGGCTATCGCGTCCATTTTTACTACCACTGGTTACAATAACTTCCGATTAGCGTTTTTTTGGAAATATATTTTGTATGCATCTATCGTTTAAGGATTTTGAAGATTCAGAAATGAAGTTGTTTCCTTTTATTTCCTGAAAGAAATGGTCAATATTTCCATGTAGATTCACTTTTCCGGAATTGAAGGATGAAGTTGTTTTGAAATCAATCGTAGCGTTTTGTTCTCTTGAATATTTTCAAGAAAAATCTCATTCGAGTCTCCGAAATACGAATCAAAACCACTGCCTCTGCTAGGTTGTGTAAGATAAGTATCTTAAAATTCATAGTTCACGGTTTTCCAGTTTCCTGATGGTTCACATCTCAAATAACATTGCCAAAACCATCCAGCTTTATAAAGTTTTATTAATGTTGTATGAATGCGGCTAGCAATCAATTTGGTTTTATTGTGGCAGTAAGAGGTGTCAATAGGTTTCAATTTGCACTTTTAGACAACAATCCGAGCATCGGAAGAAAGCCCGGTTCCGAACGGCCGATGACCCTGAGTGACAAGAAGCCCCAAATGATGGTGAAGAGGAAGACCGAGGGAAACGTGGCCTCATTGCTGCGTGCGCTTGGCCGGGAGGTCGGTGAAAAATGAAGGTCGGTCTAAATGAACATACATGTCAGGATTCGGAAGTCGCGTCCACTGGTTTCGGAGCTGCGAGCAATGACGCAGCGGCAGCGGCTGAATAAGATGGTCAACTCGATTTTCCCGGCGAATCGCGAAGTGGCGGTGGTGATTGACGATGAGTCCTATCTCACCCTTGATGGCAACGACTGGCAGGGCACTTCGTATTTTACTTTCCCCACAAAGGAAGTGGGCTCCAAGGTGAAGTTCATTTCACACACCAAGTTCCCCAAGAAGGTGCTGTAGTGGATTATACCGATCAGAAAAAATATAAATAAATGAGAATATAAATTACCCAACTAATTCGTTAAGTGAAAATATAAAGAAAATTTATACACCGTTTTCGCTAATCCTCTACCGATCATAATCCAAAATGCGTCGGAAGCTTTTACATATCTCAATCGAGCTCTCGATCAACAAGAGAGAATGACGTCATTTTGACTCTATACCATTCTCCAGCAAATCATGTTATCCCTGTTCTTATTCGTGTTTTCGCTGCGCTCGTCTCCCCTATATAAACCGCACATCTCAGAGGAAACGGCATTCACCAATCCCACCAAGGTGGTAAACCAGTACTTAAATCCGATAGGACTAATTATTTTTCTTAACAAATATCAAATTATTACAATTATTACAACCAAAGATGAAAAGGTAAATCTGTATCACTTAAGCCATGAACATGTTAACCATCAACAAACAAGGAAATAAAGATCATTTTAATGATAATAATAATAATAGGAAACGGCATTCCATTGACGATATTCGGAGCGAGCCGATCCTGCAACAGCAGCAGCAGCAGCAGCCCCAGTGATCGTTCCTGGACATCGAAACGAGCGAGTGGTCTCGTGTACCTGGTGAAGCCGACATTTACGGCGGTGCAGCAATCGAGTGAGTCGTCTCGGCTGCCCTATCGGAGAGATCGTCTATGCTGCAATCTTGAGCCGAGTGAACAGCCTCGCAAATCGGTCAGTGATGTTGGGTTACGACAATGGCGCAGTAGAGGATATAGCAGCTCCCGGCGAAGGTATGTATTTTTTTTAATTTTAGAAGTGACAAAGAAAATAAAGATGGCCAAAAAATGGAATGCACTCAACGTCAAGCGAGAGGTCTTGACAGGTGAGTAAAATGGTCGACGAATGAATATGGAACCATGGAAAAATTATCGGAAGGACCAAAGACGGCCTTGTTCAGAAGAACTTGCAAATGAAAAATGGATGCGGTAGTGAATGTTTTGTTGATGACATTTGATTGATGCACAGGTTGAAATTTAGACTGTCTTTAAAAGAAAAACGAAATTATTTGATTGTTATGGAGAAAATTAATAGTAACATGAGAAAGAAAAAATATGGCAAAGTTCTTATGTGGTCCAGCTTTTAAGGTCAAGCGATAGGTCTTGGCATGGAAATAAATGCTAATGAAATAATCTGCAGAATCCAGGTTGAAAAGATGAGAATGAAAAATTAAACTAAACTAAACTTGCGATGAACTGAGCAAAAGTGATACACGAGTTGAAAAAAATTAAAAGTTTTGTGATCGAAAAATAAAATATCTCACCGTGAGATATTTTTTGTATTGCAATCAGAAGTAAAGAGTAAGCATCTGATTTGATAGTTTGTTCGTTTATTATTTCCTTTCTCCAGTGAATCGCCGGATTTTATTCGGATTTCCCGGCCAAGGACAAGCAAGCGTGAACTCAAGAAAGAGCTAAAATCCGAAAAAGCTCGCATAGCATCATTATTCAATGAAATTATGCAATTACGCGAGGAAAACGAAAGACTACGAAACTCGAATACGGATACCATTACTCTCGCCACAAATGACGATGATGTTGAAGATAATATAAGTGACTCACACCAACTCGAACCGTCCGTCAACAGGGAGGAATCCAAGCTTTTATCGAGTGTGCACCAACTGTCGATTTCTTCGTTAAATGTACCCGAATGCAAACCAGCTGCAGAAGGTGAGGGCATACAGCGCCATTCTTTCGAAATGTGGCGAGACCTTCTAGTAGATTCAATGAAGTTGCTTAGAATTCAGGACGACTTGACTATGTTTACAATCTTCAAAGTAAAAGCTTCTCAACAGCTTCTGGAAATTTTTAAAAACACCAAGTCGGACCTTCAAGCACCAGATGCCGAAAAGTTTCCGTTCTCAAACGCCCTATACCGGCTAAAATCGTACTTTAGGTCTGGCTCAGATGTTCTTCTTCAGAGGCGTAAGCTTGCCGTTATGGATCAGAAACCGGATGAGTCAGATCTTTCATACATCACTCGAGTAGGAGCAATTGCCAGGCTGTGCGATTTCGAAGAAGGTAAAGAATTTGAGCAAATTGTGAGTACCATTGCTGAAAATGCTCTGTCCAAAGAAGTACGAGCAATAGCTCTCAAAATGCTCAGCCGAAATGCCACTTTTACGGACCTGGTAGATAAAATTCTTGAGTTGGAGGCAATCCGCCTAAACGAAGAGTTTTTCTTGAAGAAACAAAGATAACCAGAGCCCGCAGCTCTGGCACCGGTGCGAGCTGATTTTCCGCGCAACACAGGGTTTCAGCACAAAAGTTTCCAACACGTCTTCTCAGCAAGAAATTACAGCCGATCGATGTTTGACTCAGCACGATTCCCAAGGGCCCGCTCGAACCAAAGCAGAGGTCGTCGTGAATTTAGCAGGAACCTGGTCCCACCTCGTGACAAAAGCTTCGCTTCATCTCGTAGAGAGAGATGCTGGCGATGCAATAGTGTGTATCACTTGCCAGATGATTGTGATGTGATTGTCGAAACTGTGGTCAAATTGGACATATTGCTAGAGCATGCTCCCGGCGATTCCCTATGAGTTGGTCTTCGCGCAAGAGATTTTTTGAGTCGGACACCACAGATGCAAAGCCCAGTCCAAAGCGAATGGCAGCCATCGAAGAAGCACCTAAATCGGAGGACACCAGCCAGGAGGAAGTAAGCGCATTTTCAGATGCTTAAAGTTACATTACAAGTTCAAACTTTTTTGAAGGATTTTTTTTTAACGTTATTACAAAAGTTCATTAAAATTTGAGTATAAACAAAAATAGTGTGATATTTTTGAAACCCTGCTACAAAACAACGAAGTCCGGGTTCACCCAGGTTAGTTAGTATAAAATATTAGATTATAATGTCAGCTTCCAAATGGACATAGCTTTACGTAGCGCAGAGTATTGATATTATTAAAAGCAAAGATAGATTTTTTGGCAATTTTCACATTTTTTGAATATTTTTTCTTTACTCTTTATTAAGGTGACTTTTAGCCTCCTGGGCTTATTCCTCGCCATTTTTTGAATATTTGACAAGGTCAATCTCTTCTGCTAGTGTTTCAAGCTTCTCATGCTTCGGAAATGATCATATCAACAATAGCCTATTTCTAGTATGCACTACTCTCCTAGCTTGTCAACGAACAGTGATATGGCCGAGAATTTTGTTGTTGTGTGAAGATTGAACAAACCGATCGCTATTCTTTGTCATAACCCCCTTCATCTCTGTTTCGTATTACTAACAATAAATATGAAACTAGTGAATTACTCAGCTTGGGACCGAGCTTGGGACCGATGTGCTGGAACTTCTTGATCCAAAAACTATATCCATTTCTTTCCTAACTGTCCAGCCGCTAGTATTACTTAACAACTGAAAGAGCATTTTATTACCATCGTCAAATCTGTATATAGTATCTGGCTGCTACTGGCTGTATTTTAAATGAGAACTGTTTTAATGAAATCATTTGTGGTACAGAAAATATTGATGGTATGGAGAGTGAAATTGCAAGTAAGTTGGTATGGTTATGTTCCTTGAATTGTCAAGCGTGGAATAATTACACTAGTTTACAGCATTTATGAACTCGGTAAGCTGATCATCATTTCTAATGTGAAATTTTATGCAAAATTCAAAGAATACGTCAAAAAATTAAAAGTGGAACAGTTTTCAAGATATGGATAAAAGTTGTTTTTTTTTAATAAATGAACAAAACACATTTACTTAAAATGGAATAGCGCCAACGCATGTGATCTAATTGCAAATATTTTTTCATCAAATGATGCAAAATTAAATTTAAACAGATCTTTTTAATATTGCAATATTAATAGGAGTAATAGTTTCGACGCTATTTATAAGTATATAAAATTTTTTGCGTTTTTTTAAGATTTGTAAAAAAGTTGTGCTCAACATATGACTATTACCAAAATAACGTCAACAAAAAAGTATATTGCATATGTAGCTTAAGCCTTTGAGAAAAAACTGAAATTTGAAAGAAATACGTCATTCTCTCTCTCTCTCTTTCTCTCTCTCTCTCTCTTTCTCTCTCCCCCCCCCTCTCTCTCTCTCTCTCTCTCACACACACACACACACACACACACACACACACAACACATTTTTATTGTCATTCTTGAGCAATATAGGCAAAATTCTTAAACCCTTTTGATTGTTATTTTTGTATTCTCCCCAGCGCGGAAGTAACGATCTTTGATGAAGTTTTTTCAGAAGCAGATAATTTATCATCTCCATGCTAAGCGCTAGGAGCGGACAGTAATTTTATTGCTAGAACAAATAGACATGAAGAGAAAGTGTATTGATAGATCCGTAAGAGAACGGCAGGCTTTTGAAATTGAATAGATGTAAGTTTGAAAACGAGCGGAGGGCATTTGAACGGTAGTATACGATCAGGCATCAGGATAATTTCTCACCCGTGCTAGGCAGTATTAGGAGACGGACAATCGCTAGAACTAGAAACAAGCAATAGGTAGTATAAGAGCACGATCAGTTTGCATAACCTTTTGTCAGTCAAGGGATTTCCCCCTTGCCTATCCTGCCATAGGATGGTATGACAAAGGGTTATGTGCCTGATCGTATACTACCGTTCAAATGCCCTCCGCTCGTTTTCAAACTTACATCTATTCAATTTCAAAAGCCTGCCGTTCTCTTACGGATCTATCAATACACTTTCTCTTCATGTCTATTTGTTCTAGCAATAAAATTACTGTCCGCTCCTAGCGCTTAGCATGGAGATGATAAATTATCTGCTTCTGAAAAAACTTCATCAAAATTCTTAAAAATAAGTTTATTAAAACTTAAAAATTATCTAAACTTGACTAGATCTGTGTTATAATTTAATTTTGCTTCATTTGATGTCAAAATATTTGTAATTAGATTACACATGTTGGAGATATTCCTTTTTAATTAAATGTTTTTTTTTTCATTTATTAAAAAATCAACTTTTATCCATATTTCGAAATCTGTTCTACTCTAATTTTCTTACGGCATTTTTTTATTCTGCATAACAGTTCATCCCTTTTGATTTATTTTGTGAACTAGTGTTGTCTAGAATGATTTTTATGGTCTGGTTTAACTACTTCTGATAAACAAGCTTTTTTTTATAACTTTAAAGAGAGCGGATTAAAAAGAAAACAGATGTATAATGTGTTGAAAATTCAAGGATCACTAGAAACGAATAAGGCAGCATCAATCAACTGTTGAATAAGGATAAGAAGTTCGATAGTTTTTGGGAATCATTAATTAAGAAATTTCAGCACTCGGAACGGAAGCGTAACCGATTTGAGGGAGACCATTCGAGTTGGCTGAAAAATTATGCATTACCACCTTCTAAAAAACCGTCACCGAGTGGAAAACCTTTGAAATCCTTTGATGAGAACAGTAACCGAACAAAACGACGGAGAACTTAGGAAATGGAAGCCAATCATTCTGAAAAGGGGTTAAGCTTTGCCGCTGAGATGAGAATGCTGTTGATCCCAACAACAATCTCACACACATTACACCTGTAATGGCGTTGTCTATTATGGTAAAGGCAAAATTGTCAAGACACGCATATGAGTACATAAGGGAATACATAATAGTAAATAATACAGGAGACAGAAGAAGAGAATTTAGGCCAACTTCAAGAGCAAAATGGGATTAATCGTTGACAAGGCTGAAACGTGGAGGATTTGGAAGCAGCAATGATGGTAATAATGCGCGAAGATTTTGTTCAAATCCTGAGATTCGTTCCGAAATCACAGGAGTGGATTTGGAATTAATTAAAGGGATCGGAAACGTTCTTATTGCGATTCAATATTCAGAGCAAATAGATTCAGAGAAATACACAGAATCTTAATGCATGGTTTAAGGATAATCCAAGCAGCAATATGGCCAAAAAGGAAGAACGAACGAGGAGGCTCAGAAAAAAGTAATAACGTTATTGAAAACACAAGAGAATGTTTGACACCTAAATATATGCGTGAAAATACAAATTGGAATATAACTAACTACCTCCTGACTCCCACAGAGCCAAAAGTAAACGTTCATTTTAAGAAGGAAAAAAATAGGTGCAAGAAATTTCTGAAAAAAAAACATTTTATCTGAAAGTTAAAAACGATATTGATTGAGAAGAGAAAAATAAGAAATAATTGGTGATGATAATGATAAAAATGATGAATACGAAATTGCAAGTAATTATGGGCGTGGGTACATCGGATTTTTGGATTAGGTTCTTCACATAACAACCGTTCTCAATTGTTCTCGTTTCAACACTTTATTGGAGTTCACAGACTTCTATTTACACTCTCTGAATTATCGCAAGCTTATTCGACGTGAACGTTCCGATAGTTTATTTCGACTGATCCAATACGTGCAAATTCAGTAGATGATACGAGAGCAAAAATCCGAAAGCTAATGAGAAGGAAGGTTAATCTCATTTACGGCATTATTACAAATGATCAAGTGAGATCGATAAATGTACTTATGCACTAAAAAAAATCAGTACCAGGGTTTGCAAAAACAGTGATAATTAGTTTTGTTTTTAACTTTGTATTGCAATTAGTTTGTATTGATTTTATGAAAATGTAGTATAGTAAAAACATAAAAATTTACATAGTCTCTTATATAGAATACATTTTTTTTCACTTCAAAAATTGCTCATGATATAGAAATGTGTTTTCAATCATGAAAAAATGGAGAAAGAAAACTATATGAAAAAAGGCTTCCATTTTTTATTTGCATTGTCGTTTGATACCATATAAAAAAATACGAAATTCTTTGCACACTATGGAAACAAATAGAACATGGCTTAAAAGGAATTCCTTGTTACAAATATCTATTTTGTTTGACCTTTCTGATGCTAACATAATCATAAAACTGTTTTTGAAATGACTGGAAAAAAAAAATAACAAATTATACAAATTGCAGAACAGATTTTCTTAAGGTGCATTCATATATTACATAACGCCAGAGAGGGTTTCGGAAAATCAGACATCCATCACCTTATGCGCCATGCTGAATAAAAAAAATATAGGATTATCAAGGCGCTTTAAAAAGCCATTTTTTGAGCGCGTCCTGAGCATTAACATGAGCATGATTGACCGCCCGAGGTTACCACTCCGTTATCGCCAGATCAGCTTTTAATACACAGAGAACCAACAGAAAATGCTTGCAACTAGCATACATCCTCAAGGTGTAAGAACGGGTGATCCCATCCTAAGGCAATACAAGCGCCGGCCCCACTCGAATGCAGGTCAAATAAGGAAAGGGTAGTAATATATTGACGTGACACTCGCTCTATTGGAAGCCGATAACACCTGTGCACTTCCACGAGAAATCACTGGGATGTTAGATAAAATGGTTGGGTTTGCAGCAGGATCCGTTTTGGTAAACGATGTGCTGAATTTTACTGACGTCGGCAGCGAATAAGATATTTTAATGTTTCCGGTGTATTCTCTGTACAAATATGAAGAGTTAAATTATTCAAATATTGGCACCGATTTAAACCAACCGCAATGATGCTATTGGGACCACTCACTAGAGTGAGTAGTTTGTTTCAGTAGAATACAAAAATGCGTTGCAACATTGAGTTTGGGGACCGATTTAAACAAATAGTAAGGATGCTGTTGATAATGATGATGATGGTCCCGCCACTTACCCCTACATAGGCGTGAGCTAGACGATTTATCAATTAGATAATATATTTAAAAGCAATTCAACCAGAAATTAGAAGAAAAATTAGTATTTTCCATTTAATTCGAACTACCTTTGCTTATCATGACAGGTACGCGTATTTCGTCTACAATGTGCAGACTTCTTCAGACTTCTTCAGTGTCTCGTACTAATAACTCGACTTGGAGTTATTAGTACGAGACACTGAAGAAGTCTGTACATTGTACACGAAATGCGCGTATCTGTCAAGATAAGCAAAGGTAGTGGGAATTAAATGGAAAATACTAATTTTTCTTCTAATTTCTAGTTACAGGTATTCCACTAAACAGCTCAAACCCTCTAGGATTCAATTCAACCAGTTATGCAAAAAACTAACGAACTGATTTAATCTACAGATGTAATCTTCTTCAAAAACTGCTGCCCGCTACAAAACAAATGTGGTTTCAACACTAATGGAGCCGCTAGGCTAGTTTCGGACTGACCAAGGATATCCTCATTCAGGTAAATCGAGAAAATTTCCAAACCGAAAAAATCGTGAACCGGCCCCAGTCAAACCGTGATTTTCAACCACAACAGAATTAAGGAAGAATTCCTCGACAATCAGCCAGACAACCCACTTTTATTTTATAATATCTTCTGAAGCAGGTAATCAGAGGCCATTTTTTTATCAATTCAAAAATAATTTTTTCATACCTGTATACTGAGTGAGGCGCAAACTTTTGCAGACTACTTGCTTTATTTTTTTTTTAACTACAACAACATGAAAAAAATTTCCATCGTCATTAGCGTGGCGAACAAAATAGTTCGTAGTCACTTTCACTTTTTTTAAAACACTCAATTAAAAAAAACTTTTTTGAGCGTATTAGTAGAACGATTTTGATTGGGAAACTAGGAGAATTTGAATTAACACTTCATTCGATCACTTTTAAAAAACAAAAAAATAAAACATAGGAATACTTTTTTCATATTTTCTCTAGTAAACGCGAGCAAATTCCTTTAAACTCCACTACGATCTTATCCTTTGACAGATAGGCCTATTTCGTCTGCTACTTACAGACTTCTATAGAGCACTCGACACTGAAGAAGTCTAAGCACATCTATGCAGGAAACCATTAGCTATTTTAAAAATAAACACCATAGTCAAATATACAATTTTCTGCTTCACCAATAACCATTGCCAGGCGTCTCATATAAAAGTCGAGGAAGTGAATCTGTTACATCTTAAAAATCAAACACATTATTTTATCCTGCAAACGCTGTAGCCGCATTAATTATGTTTCATTGGCCAAAAATAAACTGGAAAGGCAAAAGTCCAAATGAGGAGAGATAATTGATTTGTATAGTTGTATTTTACTGCAAGTAGTTAAAACGTTTTTCAATCGGCGTAGAATTCCAAACTTCTTGGCAATATTCTTTTGTTGGGGCCACTCACAAGTGTGCGTGGTTCATTTCAGTAGAACACAGAAATACATTAAAATATCGAATTTGAGAACTGATTTAAACCAACAGCAAGGATGTTGTTTGGGCCATTAACAAGTGGTGGTTGTTTATTTCAATAGATATCATAAATACGTCAACATTTCGAGTTTGAGGACCGATCCCTAATCCAGCCTACACCTCTTCTAGCACTCTACGCAATATTTAAGAGCGTCCTAATGAAAAAAAAAAACAACGAGCTTGATTACGCATGGATTCCCAAAAATTATGCGAAATGAATTTTCCCATTTAGAAGCTGAAAGATTGAAGCTCAAGTATTTGGCTATTCTTTCTGAAGCACTGAGTACTGTTCACTCTACACAGTTAGTACCGAGAATTTTCAGTTCCTGGAAAATTTACAGCCATAATTCGGTCTTGCATTGATGACTATACTTAAGCTTTCATTGCTTTCTGAAGGCCTACTTCTGTAACCAATAACTGTGCTAACACTGAAAATTAATTTTCGTTTATATTACAGAGTCAAAGGTAGGACAAACAAATCTATTGTTTTCTACAACGAAACTGATGTGTACTTTTTAAGAAGCTACCTTCGTATTTAATGCATAACTGTCACAACCACTAAGCATTTGTTGGCAAAGAAAGAAAATTCGTTCATTCTACGAAAACAATACAAAGAGCTACGAGTTATTTGTTACCAATAAAACAGAAACGTCTATCTGGTGGTTGCCAGTCGTTAAGGCAGATCTACTTTATCGACTCAAAATATAATTGAAAAAAAAAACGCATCCACGAGAGGTTTTTCGTGACATTTGGGATTCAATCCTGCATTTTCAGGGAGAGCTATTATTGAGTCCGTGGTTGATCTCACTAGGCCATGTCGACTCGTGAGAAATTACATGATTATTGTGCATGACTCTCAACAGCGCTTTCATTTCTATTTTGGGATTAATTAATGCTTCCCATCATCCCAGCAGGAACACGAAAATTTATGAGCACGATCGAAGAGAAGCACCGATTGGCTGGTCTTCACGAAATTCATTCTGTACATAGTACAAAAAAGGTGTAATGATAGCATTTAGTTAGATGACAAGCAATATGAATGTTTCATACAAATCACGAGACATTAGTTCTTTGTACAAAATCTATGTTTGCAAAACGAGTGAAAGCTAATTTACGAAAATAATTTTTCAGTGAAGAGTTATAAAAATACGTTTCTTAATAAATAAGTGGTATTTGGTTAATATTTACAAAGTTTTTTTTTATTCCTGTCCAATATAGAAATGATATTTTTTGGAAATTCAATTAACCAATACTACCGATGCTAACGCTCCCAGTATCGTAGTGCTGATGATTCAAAATTGTTCAATCTAAAATAAGGAATTGGTACTATCAACCCTGAGAAAAACTCATTGTAAATCTTATTTGCTTTACTTATTGACCACATTTTGGAAAACTTTGTATTGATCTACCTGAATTAATTTTAATTTGATTGTTTCAGATTTAATTGAGAATTAATTCAAACATACATATGTTTCTTGAACAAAATAAAAATAAAATTCTTTCAATACGTAATTTATATGCACAATTTGAGGAAAAATGCTCCAGTGCTTTTTTCTAACGCTCAGACAAACGTTTTCAGAAAAAGACGCTTGCATTTTGTGTTCGAAATGTATGTGTTCACGCTCTACAGGATTTGAATTATTATTTTTTAACGCAAGTAAAAATCTTTTGAAAAGTTTATAAACGACACCATGAAAGTTTTCACAACCTACAAAGAAACTGTCGGATTCCACCATGCCACACTATGTACCAGTAATCAACCGTTATATTTGGTAATCTGTGAGCCTATTCATTAGCTCATCAACCTTCCACCATTTCACGAGTCTCCATTATTCCACCCACCCAACTAATGATCAAAGGGCGATAAAAAGCATTGATTCTACCATACCGTATTTCAGCTCCCGCATAACTACCCGGTGGAGTCCTTTTGTTGCACTATTTTATCCAAAACTCATTCCATCGCTGGACGACCGTCGTGGCGCAGGTAGTATTCGTTTCTCTAACTATCACACACACAAAAACCCTCCCTCCCAACACTCACTCACTCACTTCAATCCACGAAATATTGCCTTTCACTTCGGTGGCGGCGGCGGCGGCGGCGGTGTAATTGCACTATCATCCCGGTACTCTGCTCTAGCGCTACTGCATCAGCCGCTGCATCACATCCGGCACGAGTTTCCGGTTCCCCGGATGGTGGAACTGAAACATCTTCCCTCGACTACCACCAGCAGCTATTGTAATCGTTGCTCACTCAATCGCGAGTAATCAGATTCGCGTTTGATTCACTACTTCTTCGATTTTCCTCATTTCATTATACAATTTTTTTTTGTGCAGTCTCATCGTCGAACAGTTGAAAATTGCTGCTTTATTCTTCCTTCAAACTTGCCTCCCCGTTCCGGTTGTACTCATATTCTCCGCTGCTGGCGAATCACTATAATTGACATTAAATTTTTCGCTTCACTTCCTTTTCAGTCCGAAACAGTAGTCAGACAATTGTTAATGAACTCTTGGTAATTTTTCCTTTTTCTTTACTTTTACACTAACTATACGATGTATTGCTTTTGTTTGAATCAATCAATTCCACTCGCACATTTATCTAACACATTCCCGGGCAAACATTTAAGCAGAACTTATACAGAACAAGACACAGAAACGAACTTGAAACGGAAAGGATTGCGTGACGTCACAGACACTGATTCTTCCTTAGTTTCGAGTGCTACAGCCAAACTTCCGAAAATTAACCCACCTACGATCACACCGACACTTCCACTTCCGGGTTCCGTCGATCTTCGCTAGGTCCCCGTTTTTTTTTTTTCTTCTTTTCGATCAGCAGTTAAATTCTACCAAAAACCGTCCCACCTTCGCACCTGTCCGGGTCAGCGGCGTCCAGTGTTGTAGCGATCGTCGTTCTTGTCGCCGTCGTCGCCCTTCGTCGTCAGTTCGTGGTGAAAGTCTACGACCAACTGTTGACACGACTGGTGCACTCCGACTGGATCCCCGCTTGGTGGCCGATGGTTGGAGCACTGCACAGCACTGGAAGGAACTCCGGCGTCACCCAAAAGGGGGGGTGGTAAACAATCGGGATCTCAGAAGGAAAGTGGTGCGCACGCGCCTCGCTCTGTGGTGGGACTCATTTTTCCACGCTGGTTCGCGGCAGCTCGGCTTGCTTGGATGGCAGAAGTATGACGGGCCCTGTTGCATCTGATTCGTGTTTTTGTTTTGGTTTTGGATTGGGTACCGGATCCGGACCAGCTGAGGTGCTGCTGTGAGGTGAGTGGCCGGGTTGGACTTTTGATTTTGGGAGAAGGTGCTTCGGTGGGTGGCTGTTTGTCGGGCGATGAAACGCGGAAGTGGTTTTCACAACATGACAAAGGGACTGATGGAGGTTGTAAAAATCGCTGCAAAATATTTCGAATGGAGTACAATGCTTGCGGAAATAACATGATCGATATGTTTTAACATCATAAATGTTCATCAAAGGTATCCAGAAATTAACTTTAGAGGGCTATAAGTCTGTGGTTTAAGGTTGAAATTGTAGCTCCCTCCTAATTAAATTGTTTTGAATTACAAATCTTTTCACGAGACGGAATCTAGACGTTGGACTCAAAGATGTTTTCATAAATCGAAAAATACCAGAATGAAGTATTCAACAGAATAACTATCTATTTACTTGCTTTTATTTCAAATAAAAACTAAAATTGTTTTCTTTCGATTAAAGAAGTGCATTGTGAAGCTATGTGCGTTTCCCTGGACCAATTTTGTAAAAATGTAGATTTGTAAATTCTAGATTTGTAGTTCAAAGTAGTGTAGATAACATTTGTGTGCTGATTTTTCATGGGCTTACCTTCACCGACACTGACAAAACTACCCATGCAGCTTCAATCATAGTAACCCATGAGTCAGCAGACAAAATTTGGCAGCTCTATCAGTTGAACTATAACCGTGCTGCCAAAAACAGTGAAACAACTCCGTTCAGAAGTGTGCGCGTTCAAAGAATGGCACCCCGCTGGATACACCCATTCTGGCATCTACAACATCTTGGCACTATTAGACAACAATCAGTGTATCGAAAGAAATCCCGGTTCCAGACGGCCGACGACCCTGGGCGACCGAGGGAAAAGTGACTACATCGCTGTGCGCACTTGGCCGGGAGGTCGGTTCAACCGGCCAAACAGTGAAATAGTATCTGGCGAACATGAACATACACGTCAGGAAACGGAAGTCGCGTCCACTGGTTTCGGAGCTGCAGGCAATGACGCAGAGGCAGCGGCTGAATAGATGGTCAACTCGTTTTTTTTCGGCGAATCGCAACGTGGCGGTCGTGACGGACGACGAGGCCTATCTCACCCTGGATGGCAACGACTGGCAGGGCACTTCGTATTTTACTTCCCCCACGAAGGAAGTGAGCTCCGAGGTGAAGTTCATTTCACACACCGAGTTCCTCAAGAAGGTGCAGCTGCGGCTGCCAATCAGCGAGAAGGGGATTTCAAAGCCGCTTTTCTTTCGCTCCGGACTGGCCGTGAACGGGGAAATTTATAGTACGAAATGCCTGCCGGAAGCTGCGTCGTACATCAAGAAAAACCATAAGGTCGAAGGCGCGATGTTCTGGCCGGATCTAGCGTCGGTCCACTACTCGAAGCGATCGTTGGAGGAGATGGAGCGGCTGAATATCGACGTGGTACCTAAGTCAGCGAGCCCGCCCATCACCGCAGGAAACGCCTTAGTGGTTCAATATGTCGACTTTTTCTGATGACAGGGATTGAAAAACTAAACATGTTTTTGTAACGTTCAATGTAGATTCTTAAAAAAAGGTTCAATTACTCCTATGAGACAATAATACCATAATTTTGATTTAATTAGTGAAAACAGCTGATTCAACTTAAAATTTTAAATATTTAATTTTTATAGGGTTTTTCAAAAGTTATTTAAAATAGTTAAAATAAAATGTTGTAAACACGGTCAAACAGATGTTTGCATTACATGCGGTACCTGAAAAAACTTATTTTAATAATACTTCATGTTTTGACTTATTGCATTAATCCCATTAATATTTATCCCTGCGATTAAATTTTTTTTTAAAATTAGGTGGCTTATTCACACAAATATTTACCTGTTAAATATAAGAACAATAAAAATATCAACAATTATACGATCATACAACACATAAAATTTTATTGATAATTGACGAAATAAATTTCTAATTGTTAAGTTCTATATTCTCCGTGCGTAGAGTAATGATTATAATATAATCGTTACTCCACGCACGGAGAATACGAAACATAACAATTAGCGTATGTAAACCCAAAAATGGTGGTAACCATTGATCACACTGGCAGAACAGTATCACAACGCTTCACGGTATTTGTCTCCGAGGTTTCAACGTTAAAGATGTCGAGAAAAAACTTGAGTGATCTCAGACGTTGCGAATCAGAACAAACCCAAAAAGGAGAGAGTTCCTCTCCCATTTGCGCATTAAAACAGAGTGCATACAAACTACCGCTAGAAACTATCACAAAGCTACCCAAGTAACACACAAACATCTTAATACAATTATTAATAATTGTTTGCTTTATAAATGTATAATAAATGTATTACAAAACATGTCTAGTTTGGATCGGTCTGGATCTCTCGTATTCTATACAATCTGACAAACGATTGCGCTAAAAATACTTTATTCAATGCTGGGAGTGATTTATACTTTAACATTGTTCTTAAAAACATTGTTCCATACATTTATAAAACATGATTAGGATAAGATTTTATGGAAAGTTTTAAATACCGTTGAAATAGCATTACACCAACCATGTTTTTCAAAATGTGTTCTTTTTTTACTCGACTTCTTCACTAAAACTCAAGTATTAAAGGGCGAACACGAAATTATTGCGACACCGAAAATATCATGCCAATTTTCTTATAATTTTTAGAATCAAATCAAAATTTTAGGGTAGTTTTATACATATATTTACTTCAAAAATCAAAAGAAAAGTTAATCGATGGAGCCGTGAGTGTAAAATTGAACGCATTTTCGCTTGATGCCCTCCATCAAAGTCTTTACAGTGTCATCCGGTACCAGTTTCTGAGTTTTTTTTCATTTTCTTAACATGTCCTTCTCGTCTTCCGAAGTTCCCGCTTCATCATTGCCCAGTACTGCTCCACCGGGCGCAGCTCCGGACAGTTTGGCGGATTCATGTCCTTTGGAACAAAATGGACAGAATTGGCCTCACACCACTCCAGGACACTTTTAGAATAGTGGCATGATGCAAAATCTGACCAAAATAGCGGAGCTTCGTCGTGCTGCTGCAAGAACGGCAAAAGGCGCTTCTCGAGGCACTCAGATTTGTAGATCTCGCCATTTACGGTGCCCTTTGTCACGAAAGGCTCAGATGGCCTGCCAAATGAGATATTTGGAGGCGAACTTCGACATTTTCTTCTTCTTAAATTTGTCGTCCACATAGAACTTGTTCTTGCCGGTGAAAAACTCCAACCCCGGAATTTGCTTAAAATCGGCTTTCATATACGTTTCGTCGTCCATCACACAGCAGCCATATTTTGTCAGCATCTTCTCGTAGAGCTTCCGTGCCCGAGTTTTAGCCGTCGATTGTTGCCGCTCATCGCGGTTTGGGAAGTTCTGTACCTTGTATGTATGTAGTCCAGCTCTCTGCTTTGCATTCTGGACGTAGCTCTGCGACATGCCGATCTTTTTAGCCAAATCACGGCTTGAGACGTTGGTATTTGCTTTACTCATCCGCTTCACCTTTCCCTCCGTCTATTTGTTCTCCGGTCCCGGTTTTCTTTTCAGCTCCTTTGCCGTGGTCCAACGTCAACCGCTCCTGGAACCGCTTCAACAACAGACGGTTGAATGGTGAATGTTCAACATTTTTCCCAACTGCCGGTGCGACAGGTCAGGAAATTCTAGGTGTTTGGAAAGAATTTGTTCTCTCGACTTGCGTTGGTTCACCTCCATTTTCGTTGAATCGAAAAACACGACTTCGAGTTTGACAGCATGTAAACAATACACATCAATGAGAAAGTTTGCAAAATTTGGTTGATTTTTACCCAATGGTAAAAAAGTTATGCCCTGTTGAATGTGTCGCAATAATTTCATGTTCGCCCTTTAGTACACAACATTGAAGAAGTCTGCTCATTGTAGACGACAAACCCGTTTCTGTCAAGATAAGCAATAAAAGTAGTTGGAATTAAATGGAAAATACTCATCTTTCTTCTTATTTTCTATTGACAGGTATTCCATTAAACAGCTCACAGGATTATAAATAAATAAATTCAAAACGAAATGTGTCCTCTTTCTAAAAATAAATCATAAGAAACTCTTTAATTTATATTTTGAAATAATCGGTATAAAAACTATGAACAGTTAAGCAAATTAATTGTACAAACAGTATCACTATTTGTAATTTATTACCAATTCATACATAAAGGAGCAATAATTTAAAAAAACAATACTAGGAAGATGTACACTTTCTTATTTTTAAACCAATACTAACAAGGGATTGAAAATTATTTTAAAATTTTTATTTTTGAAGATTGTTAGAGTTTGACAAATTTTTCATATAAAAGTTGTATAATTATTTAAATTCGATTTGAAGTACTCAGTAGGATATGTTAAAAATAATAAAAATAAACCAGATAGTTAAAAATTTAATTATTTTTTAACTTTTATTTGAAGAATGGTATACAATATTTATTTGATTTTTGACGTAGGACTTACGTCTCTCTTTTTTATTCCTGTATAGGGGCGCCGTTCTAAAATTTCTGAAATCGAAAGCGTAACGCAGGTTTGGATATTTTGAACTATCTCCTGTCTGGCCCACAGAAATTTTACGATAAGTAGTTCATTCGAAAGGTAAAACTTCAAAGCTGAATCCTTGTTGCAAACTTAGTTCAATATATTTGTTTAAACTAATTAGAAAGTACTTAAAAGAATAATTTCTGAAGGCACAAAGCTATTGGTCGAAAATGACATCATATTTGCGCCACGCTCTGATTGGTTCATACTACCTCAGTAACCATGCCAGCGATTATAAAAAATATGGGGCCTTCCAACCTACCATTAGTTTTCGCTGGGCATCCTAAGCGACAGACGTGTTCGCGGAGTACGTTGGTAGAAAACGCCCCCCGTGAATATAAGAAGACCAGAATCATCCCACGTCACCTGCAGCTGGCCATCCGTGGAATGCTATCTATAGTAAGCTCTACGATGTCCATCTCGCACTAGGTTGAAAACCACACATCCAGCCATTTTAACTCAGTTTTGAGTCGTTTGAGACTCATTTTCGTCGTTAGTGGAACCACACAAATCTGAAAAAAAATTAACTGGAATTGAAAAGTCGACAAATCAAAAATATCGACTCATATCAGATGGATGTATTGGATTTATCGACTCGGCAATACCAGTTTTTAACATTTATTTAAATTTGACTGGCCGTGCAGCATATCGGTATGAGATATTTTGGTTTCAGGCAGTCTGGAGCTTATGAGACTTATACACGTCTTTTTGAGTAACATTTGTCTTAAATTGTAGTTTGCCTACAGTGTTCTTCATGTTTCAGTTAATGTTCCTATCTGCAAGCTTTTTTAACATCTACTCAAGTAGCACAAGAAGCACATCTTTTATATTCAACACTTAGTTTTCATGTTTCATTAGTAATTCTGCAGTAACAAAAAGCATATTTTGTTACAGGAGAGTTTATTTCACGTATACGAGATACTAAATATTTCATTGAGGTTGCTCAAATAGTTTGCTCAAACCATTCAAAACAAACATGGGAGTTAGTCGAGACCTGTTTGTGTTTGTAAACTTGCAGCTAAGTAAATTTAATCATGGCATTGCATACCGCCCCCGTCTTCCCTTAGCTCAGTCAATAAAGGCGCAGCTACAAAGCAACACCTGCTGGAGGTGGCTGGGTTCGATTTCCGGTCTTGTCTAGGAATTTTTCGTTAAGGAAAATTTCTCGACTCCCTGGGCATAGCGTATGATTGTGCTTGCCACACAATCATACTAATGCAAAAGTGGTACCTGGCATCGAAAGCTCTCAATTATTAACTGTGGAAGTGCATCTAGAACACTAACTTGAGAGAAAGCAATAAGCTAACAGGTATTGCCAATTGTGAAAGCAATAAACTTGAAATGCTAAAGAAGAAGATTGCATACCATGTATTTTCCTGTATATGTGATGTTTATATTAATGTAATTTTGAACTTCAGTGCAACATGATAAATAAGGTACACTCTTGCTCCAATAAAGTCATCTGGTACATAGAGTTTTCATATTGCGTTTTTGAGTCACATGCGCAACGTAACGAGAATACAACATAAAGTCAATAAATAATGTTACGTTCTTGCAACTTTCAACTGCACTATACCACAAAAATTTTAATGCATAAGAACTTGATGGTATGTATATCAAATGGCAACACAAGCAACAATACCTGTATAGTAGGGATAATAATGTTCTAAAGATGGAATAATCCATGAATCATATGCAAAAATAATCATCATAGAGATATTTTAAAGTTGTTCAATTTGATTTTGTCATATGAAAATTTGTGATTAGTAATGATAATATAGATAGCTTCAAATGAAATGCCGAAAGCAACAAATAAAACAAACTATATCTAGTTTAAGCGATCAATTTATATGATGAGACGAAGTTTTTATTTTTTAATGGTAATTTATTTAATTTCTCGAGGTTCAGAAAAAGAAACGACTTCTTCCTTCGGCTAGAGGTTTACCGCCATAAACAATGCTATTAAATAATTGTTATTAACTGCACTATAAGTTCTACATAATAACATGTTCATAATGGCTTGATTACACTGGTCGCCAGAGATATTTAGACCAAGTGCCAGTCTCCGTTAGCTTTGGGCAAAACCTGCGAATATCGTACTTTGACCTCATGAGATTTGCATTTTTCTTCACAAATCGGCATCAAAATTTAATGTTTAGACATATTTTGAGAACCTCTCAAATAACTGCCCCAGCTTAAATGTAGCAATTTTATGAAATTAATTTAGCAGACAACTTTAGCCAACAACTTTGCAAAAGAAATTGCGTCGATCTGACTTCACCAGAAAAAGGTATGACCATTGATAGGTAGCATATTGTGTCAAAAAACAGCGAAGTACAGTAAACCTCTGACATGCGTGGATTCTTTTGATTGTGGTGTCAAATGATATATGGGCACTAACCTTCGTTGTTTTACCAGAAAGTATCTCACGATCCTTCGTATAAAGGAATTTAGTTCCTTCAGTAAACCCAGGCCTTCTGGATGGTTAACTTATCCTACAATTATCTCACAAAGCGGCGCTAGTGTGCATGTAAACTTACTTTTTAACCTAATTCTCAAGATCCTCAACATAGAGCAAGTTGACGTCTTCGACAGAGATGTATGGTTGAGTGAAACCTTTCGGATGGTGTTAACAATAGTTCAGAACTCGTCCGCTACTTGGTGCTAGTGTTCATAGGCACATTTTGTTATATTTGTATTTTGATTTCTAGATCATTTATTGTTTTCAGGAAATTCATTCGAGTAACCATGATCTTCCAGACGGTCGACTTCATAATTCAGAATTATTTCACTGCGCAGCACAGGTCTGCCTGTAAACTTTGTAATGAATGTTTATCGCTAGTACACATGAGAAGCTGATTACCCCAATATTTGTATTTTTGATATATTCTCTAGCAACTTCGGGTTGCTTCTTCAGAGAAGTTCTTCGTAAAACTTCGGGTAAGTCCTTTAGAGAACGTCATGGAAGTTCTTCAGGAAACTTCAAGGAAGTTCTTCAGAGAACTTCATTGAAGTGAACTTCATGGAAGTTCGGCAGAGAACTTCAGGAAAGTTTTGCAAAGATCTTCAGGGATCTTGCAGAGTACTACAGAGAACTTCAGGGAAGTTCTTTGGCGAACTTAATGGAAGTTCTGCAGAGAATTTAAGCGAAGATCTGCAAAAAACTTCGAGGAAATTCTTCAGACAATATCATGAAGGTTTTGTTGAGAACTTCAGGGAAATTTTATAGAAAACTCTAGGGAAATTCTTTAGAAAACTTCAGGTCAGTTTTGTAGTGAACTTCAGGGAAGATTTGCAGTGAAGTTCAGGGAAATTTTTCACAGAACATCAGTGAAATTCTGCAGAGTACTTCAAGGAAATTCTGCAGAGACCTTCATGGCAGTTTTGCAGCGAATTTCAGCGAAGTTCTTCAATGAACTGCATGTTATGATGTTATTTGTTATTAATATACGAGGAACATTTAAACCACTTTAATGTTTACACATGCGTATGTCATGTTTCTTTTTCTTTTCGTATTAGCGACAAAATAATCTTCACTTCTTTTGAAAAAACACTTGAACGAGCGTATTAGTAGAACGATTGTTATCGAAAAATAAGGAAAATTTATATTACCACTTCACTTGATCACTTAAAAAAACTGAAACACTTTTTTAAACTATCACCACTAAACAAGACCAAATTCCATTAAATTCCGCTTCAGATAGATTATTTTTTGACTTCGTCACTTTTGATTTGGATAATACGCAGATCTTACTCCCTCGGTACGGCAATCTCAAACAGTTACATTTGGCACACTTTTAGTTTGTTATGTAGTACTGCTCGAAATTTCTTCCGAAAGCTTTCAAATGGTCTTATCTGCGTCAGCTTCACAATGTTTCGGTGCTGCTGATTATGGCAAGTCTGGCTATTCAGTTATCGCTTTACAATATCCTACTTGCCCGGCACCGAAAAAACAATCACCCCGTGATTGCGTGGTTTCGATCAAGTTCTTTGCGATGATAATTGCAGCCGGCATTTTCCTCCATTATATCAACCTTAAATCAGATCAGATAGTTTTTAATTCAATATCCCTACATAATTTTTTTTTCTTCAAATTTGCAGTTGGGGTATTTTCAATATTTCCGTCATCAATTTTCTAAAATTTACAAGCATTTTTTGTTGTTGCAAATGAAACTACTGTCAACAAAAATGTGTTCACTTTTTCACTTTTACATTTGTTCCACTATCCAGCATTCATTAAACACACTTTAATAACAAGAAATTTGTAGGGGGGAATAAATCAAAAGTCGACCATGTTTATGCCGAGAACACTATGAGCAAATTTCTATTTCTACTTGTTTGTCACGGTTACTTAACAAATTGAACTAATCAAAGGAAAATACTTACAATTTAACGTTGCAAACGAGCTCTGATCTAATGTGTACACCATTCAAAAAGCTCTGACCCCTCGATAATCTTTTTTGAAGATGTCATCTTGCTATAAATAATAATAATCTCTAGATCCAGAAAATACTGTAAGTTAACAAGCACACAAGCGTCACGGAGTGACTGTTGATTCGAGCATATGGAATGCTCGTTATTCAACAACTAAATTTCCTGAAAACAATAAATATTCACACGATCTCAAAATACAGGTAATACACAAAGTTCACATGTACGGTACTACAACTTAGCGGACTAGTTTCGAGCTAATGTTAACACGATCTGAAAGGCCTTACTCAACCATACATCTTTGTCGAAGATGCCAACTTGCTATATGCCAATAATCTCGAGATTCAGGTTATAAAAAAAGTTTACATGCACACTAGCTCCACGTAGTGAGACAATTATGAACTTTTAAGTTTACCATCCTGAAGGCCTTGGTCTAATGAAGGAAGTTTTTTCCCATATACGCAGGATCACGAGATATTTTCTGATGAAACAACGTAGGTCAATGCCCATATATCATTTGAGACCACCGTGAAGGGAATCCGCGCATTTCAGGGGTTTACTGTACTTCGCAGTTTTTTTTTATAAGATATGCTGCCTATCAATGGTGATAACTTTTTCTGGTGAAGTCGGATCGACACAATTTTGTCGGCAAAGTTGTTTGTCTGCTAAATCAATTTCATTAGAATGCACTCATGTTTAAGCTGAGGCAGTTATTTGATGCCAATTTGATAAGAAAAATGCAAATCGCATAAGGTCAAAATGCGATATTCGATGGTTTTGTGACGCACGCTAACGGAGACTGGAGGTAGCTCTGGCTCTAAAGACGTTTTTCGGATTTTGTCGACCAGTGTTATTTCCACCTACATGCAAAAATGACTTCACTTAGAATCAGTTGTATCTTAGGTAATTGGAATTACACATTTTATTCTATTTTATAACACAATTGGGGATTTTTTGTGTGATCTAAACCAATATTACGAAAAATCAAATTGCGAGCAATCCATACTTCGAATAAATGGAAGAGTTAGTTATATTCCGATTTAATTTTTTTTTTCCACTGAACCGCTTAACGGAATCCTCATTCAATTATTCTTCAACTTTTTTAAATAAAACACATGATTCTTTGTTCCAATGGATTGAACACTTTTGTTGAAGGCATATGGCATTGTTGTTTTACTTGTAATGCAAATCAAGCATCGTCTTCACAATTCGTTCAGATAAACATCAGAAAACAGACATTCACATCCCTTGAACCAATGCACAGTGGGCAAGAACTGAAAACTAAGGAAAAAATCTGTAACTTTTGTCGCTTTTAAGCGCGGCTTGTAAACAAGGCCATTTCCGCTTGGAAATTGTCTGGGAAATCGAATGAAACTGGTTTCAATCACCGAACGGATATGGTTGTGGAGTTAAAGAGCTTATTTTACCATTCTTCCCCTTATATTCTTTAATAACTTATAGATATCTTTGCACGGAGAGGCTCAAGATCAACAAAATAGTGCTAATCCCATGTGAAATTTCCTTGGAATTACACGAAAGAAAATTTTACGCGCTGGTTGAAATTAATTATTTTTTTCTGTGTAGATATCTTTGCTTGGAATCGCTCAAAATTAACAACATAAGACTAGTTCTTTGTGAACTTTTTTGAAAAATCGAATACAGGTTGTTTAAACCACCGCACGGCTCTGTGAACAAAGATATGGCTGATTTCACCCCAGTTTAACCCATATAGTTGAATTATTTGTCTTATTTTAGTTATCTTCAATCGAAATAGCTAAAGAATGATTTTCACAGTTATTAATTGAGAGCATGCGATGCCAAGTACTATTTCTGCATAAGTATGATTGTGTGGCAAGTACAATCATATTCTATGCCAACGAAGTCGAGAAATTTTCCTTAACGAAAAATTCCTAGACCACACCGGGAATCAAACCCAGCCACCTTCAGCATGGTGTTGCTTTGAAGCTGCGCCTTATTCAATTTTCCAGGAAATTTCACATGGGATTAGCACTATTTTGAGCCTCTCCGTGCAAAGATATTCTCAAAATTATTCAAGAATACTAGGGAAGTGGGGTAAAATCAGCCATATCTTTGTTCACAGAGCTGTGCGGTAGATGAGATAACTTCTATTCGATTCTTCAGGAAATTTCACATGGGATTAGCACTACTTTGTTGAGTTTGAGCAACTCCGAGCAAAAATATCTATAAACTATTCAAGAATACTAGGGGAAGCGGGGTAAACCAGCCATATATTCGTTCATAGACCTGTGCGGTTGTTGAAACAGTTTCTATTCGATTTTTCAGAAAATTTCACATGGGATTAGCACTATTTTGTTGATCTTGAGCCTCTCCGTGCAAAGATATCTATGAATTATTCAAGAATATAAGGAGAAGTGGGGTAAAAATAAGCTCTTTAATTCTACAACCATATCCGTGCGGTGATTGAAACCAGTTGCATTCGATTTCCCAGACAATTTCCAAGCGGAAATGGCCTTGTTTACATGCCGCGCTTAAAAGCGATAAAAGTTACAGATTTTTTCCTTAGTTTTCATCAGTTCTTGCCCACTGTGCAATGGGTAGCTATTAGTTTAGTTTAAACTAGGTGAACCTGGTGCGAGCCTTGCAACGCATGCAACTAAATGAATAAAACTGGCGCGTTTATGGTTCTGAATGAATCTGGTTAAAATATTTTCGTTTGCTTGTGTGTGTTATTTTTGCAAAAAAAGGTTTGTGTTATTAATTCAACCCTTGGACCGGTTGTTTCTACCGGTTTTGCTTTCTGCGTAGAAACATTTCAAAGACAAACGAAGCCGTATCCTGTCAGTTTGTACGTAATTTTTTCTTGCATAATCTAAGATTAACTTCTTGTGCATAATGTAGCACTGAGAGTAACTCAACCAATTCTTGTCTAAAAGGGGTTCAAACTTCTATCAGAATATGCTTTCTAACCGAGAAATACTCATTTTGTGTTTTAGTTGCATGGATAATTCTCATGTTTGGTTCAAATGTCTGTTTAATTGGTTTGAGAGCCCTCCTTTACCCTCTCCAGAGGGAAGGCGTCTCGAACAACCTAAGAAAACTAATCCTGCCCAAAACCCCCACATGGCAAAGTTGGTTCCATTGAAAGAACTCCAATTCTAAGAACTTGAGCTTTGCAGAAATTTGTGTTTCATTTCCACTCCCTTACTGGCGGGAAAAGAGCTACGAACCATCATAAGAACCTTCTCCGGCCTCAACCCCTACATATAAGTTTTCATAACAGTAGGTATGATTCTCATGTTTTGTTGACATTTGTGTCTTATTTTCATGAGAGCCCACCCCTTCCAGAGAGGGGAGGAGTTTCAAACCTCCATAGAAACATTTCTTGGATCCGAAAACCCCCACATCCCAAATTTAGTTCCATTTGCTTGATTAGTTTTTGAGTTATGCAAAAATTTATGTACCATTGGTGTGAGAGCACCCCTTCCAGATGCGGGAGTGGTCTCGAACCATCATAAGAACCTTCCCCGACTCCAAAAATCCGTGCATAAAAAAAATCATACCTGTTGGGATAATTCTCATGTTTGGCTCAAATTCGTGTTTTATTTGTATGAGAGCCCCTTCTTCCAAAGTGAAAGGGGCTCTCAAACCACCGAAGAAACATTTCTTGACTACAAAAACCTTCACATGCTATATTTGGTTGAATTCGTTTGATTAGTTCTCGAGTTATGCAGAAAATAGTTTTTAATTGGATAGGAGCCCCCATTTCTAAAAGCGGGAGGAAAAAACACCTGCATACAAATTTGTATAGCGGTAGGGATAGTTCTCATGTTTGGTTGAAATTTGTGTTTCGTATGTCCCCCTTTCCAGAGTGAGGAGGGTCTCAAATTACCATAAAAACATTTCTTGCCTTAAGCAACTCGGCCCATGCCAAATTTCATAATCATCATAAGATGGTCTCCCGATCGTAAATACTCCTACATACAAATTAGCATTACAGTAGGGATATTTCTCATGTTTGGCTTAAATTCGTGTTTCATTTTTATGGGGTGCCTTATTCCAGGGAGGAGGAGCTTCAAACCACCATAAAAACTTTTCGTGCCTTCAAAAATCACCCATACCAATTTTGGTTCCATTTGCTTGATTAGTTCTCGAGTTATGCAGGAATTTGTTTTTCATTTGCATGAGATCCTTGCTAGAGGCGGAGGGTTCTCAAACTATCATAAGATGCTTTCCCGGACCCAAAAACCACTGAATACAAATTTGCAAAGCAGTATGTATAGTTTTCATGTTTGGTTAAAATTTGTGTTTCATTAGTATGAGAGCCCTCTTTTAGAGGAAGGAGGGGCTTTGAACCACCATAAAAACATTTAATGCCAAAAACTCGCCCATTCCAAATTTAGTTCCATTTGCTTGATTAATTCCTCGAGTTATGCAGAAATTTGTTTATCATTTGTTTGAAAACTAGCTCCCCCCTCTCGTCCTTATATGGCGGAAGAGTCTCAAATCACCATAGAAACATTTCTCTCCTTCAAAAACTTCCACATGCCAAATTTGGTTCCATTTCCTGATTAGATCTCGAGTTATGCAAGGATTTGCGTTTCATGTGTATGGGAATCCCCCTTTTAGAAAGGGGAGGGGTCTCAAACCAACATAGAACCATTTTTTGCCTTCAAAAACCACAACATAATAAATTTGGTTCCATTTGCTTGATTAGTTCTCGAGTCATGCAGAATATTGTATTTCATTTGTATAGGAGTCACTCCCCCCCCCCCTTTAGAATGGGGAGGGGTTTTAAACCAACATAGAAACATTTTTTGTCCTCAAAAATCACCACATGCTAAATATCGTTCCGTTTACTTGATTAGTTCCGGAGCCCCCCCCTTTTAGGACGGGAAGGGTTATCAATTTACCATAGAAACCTTTTATGGCCTTCAAAACTCACACATGCTAAATTTGGTTTCTTTTGCTTGATTAGGTCTTGAGTTATGTTGAAATGAGTGTTTCATTTGTATGGGAGCCCCCCTTTCTAGTGAAGGGAGGGGTCTCAAACCATCAAAAGAATCTTTCCCGGCCCCAAAAACCCCTGCATACAAAATTTCACGCCGATCGGTTCAGTAGTTTTCGAGTCTATTAGGGTCAGACAGACAGACAGACAGACAGACAGAAATCCATTTTTATATATATAGATAGATAGATAGATAGATGCGCATGTATATCATTTCACAAAGGTAATATTCTTAGGATCAACATTGGTAATTTTAGAAACGCCATTGGGCCCTACATTTTTGACTTTTATGGATATTTGCAAGCGTTTTATGGGTCATGTGCGGTTTTATTATGGAACAATTTTAATTTTTAAATGGATCGTTTAATCGAGAAAATTTTATAATCAATGGTATGTTTGACGTGCGGATGTATTACATATGGTATATAGAAGTTTTTAAACTGACCGTTGTCATGAGTATACTTCTGCATTCATTTTTAACAATTTACATAAGTTGATTTAACTGAATGGGTTCCTATCTATAAGCTACTATAACATCTACCTATAAACATTATAATCACCTTACACTACAAATCGACATCTTGATTCTCAATAAGAACAGGTACATAATTCCTGTCCTGGACATGATTAGTGGGAGCTCTAAAGATTATATTTTATAGCAATCCTCTCGTTGTGTACTAGCTTGTATCATGGAGCAAAGAACCCTAATGGTAATAAGTTATAACTCCTTCCCAAGCGCGCGACCCAACCATTTTTGAATATAATACTCGAATATAGTTACAACCAGGTCTACATTAGCATAATGGGTGATACCATACACTCATCTAGTTGTCCTAGCTGTCGTTCAGTTATTTTCACTGATTTTCGGTACACACTGCGTTCCAGGATGAGTCAAACTAAATAATTCTATAAGAACAAACCAGTCCAAGAAAACCAACCGTCCCATTTCCTGCGTGCACTTTACCCTTTCTGATTGACGTCATCTTGCTGAACCCGAGCAACCCGATCGTAACTCACCTTCCAGTTGACACCTGTAGTCCAAACGACCGAATCTCTCCAGTACCCTTCATACGATACCTACTGCACTCTCGGTAACTCACTCGGAGATATCGCCCAACCAACTTTCACCCATCCCCCTTTTGACTCTCCCCGGTCAGTCCATGTGTGTTGTGGGGGATCATCGTATCGATAAAGAAAAACAGGAAAAGCAACCTTTCACTGCCAGCGCAAACCGAACAGAACGGATGGCAGAAAAACAAAACAGGCAAAATGGCACAATGCCGAAGACGAGGACGACGACGTCGGTTGTCGCCGGGACACTCAGGCTAAACATCTGACAACGGAGACACCGGAGACCTACATTCGGTGGTGGTGTCTTTGTCGTCGTAGGTAACTAGTGCAAACGCAGCAACTGCAACCGCAACGAAGGGCCGATGGACGACGGGAATATAAATGACACAAATATGCTTTTAGAGTTAGTTTTCCGCTTTTCCTGACACTCGCTGGGTTGTTCCAAGCGCGACATGATGAAATTGGGAAAGGAAGCAGTTGGGAATTATAGACGACACTCGACTAAGGGGAACCGGTGTGGTACTAAGTGACTTTGTGCAGAAAAAAAAATGGGGGAGGTTGGACAGTCAGTCACAATCGGGACAAGGTCAGCCCCGTTGCGAATTGTTCCACTAGTCGAGGATAAAGGGTTGGTTGGAATTAGGACAAGGTAGCTTGGAACGATATATGGAATGTCGACAGAATGATGACTGATTTTGAATATTTGATGAACGAAGGACGTAGAAAACGATGGTTGACTCTACCATCTCTTTGTGTTAGCTATATTTGAAAACTACTTACCCGCAACTGGAGACGGAATGCAACCGGAAGGTTTTGATTACTTACCTGAAAAAACAAGAAAATGGAAAATCAATTCAATTGCAAACCATAATCGCAAATGTCCCACCTCAAAACTTTCCCGATTAACTGGGCACTAATCCCCAAATCCCACATATCGGTGACCACTCTGCTCGGTGGCTAATTTCCGCAAATCACCAATCACCATAATAGAACGACCCAAAACCCCCAAAACCAAGCGACGATGACTCAGCAATCAATTCTCTCGGAGAAAGAGTTTCCCAAACATCTACCCAATTACGGTTTCGCATCCCCTTTCATTGTTGCTGCCGAAGGGATGCTGGAGTTGCCCCCGAAAACCGCACACCAGCTGGTGGCTGCATCCGAAAAACTTTGGTTTCATTTCCGGGGGATGGGAGAACTTGTTGCAGGACATCGTCGTCGTCGTCGTCGTCGTCGTCGTCGTGGACGATGGATGGAGTCCTGCCCACAAAGCAGCGACCAGCAAGCGATCCGGAAAAATAAAAGTCTGGGACTTTTTTCTCTGTGTGCAAACATGTGCACTAAAAGTAACTTTTTCCCTCAGAAATGAGGGTACTGGCTGGCTGACTGGCTGGAATGGACTCGTATGAAAATGTTAGGAAACTTTCACTTGAAGGAGGTATCTGATGATTCGTACGCAATGGTTGTTAGGAAATTGCAATACGGTCGGGAGCTGTCTCCCTTTCCTTTGCATTAGATGGCATCGGCGCGGAGAGGAGGGTGGAGAGAGGAGGGACTCATACATTGCCAAAAACCGAGCAATGATGGGATTTCGGTTTAAAGAACAAGTTTTACGGTTTTGATTACAATTTCCAGTGGATTCAGGTTGCCTTTTCAGTTGAACTTTGCATATTGATGCAGATTGCGGGTTAGTTGAATTGAATTTGGAGGAGTTCCATTATGTGGATAACCATATTTTAGATTTAAAACATTCTGAAAACTGCAGTTATTTCTAATGATGGATGCAAGCAGGGGGAGCATCAAATGTAGAAAAAGAATTATATAACTAGAACTCATCATACTTACACAGTGCTTAAAATATTCTCATGTACTTTTTCATTTCGAAGTGGTCGAACAACTACGCCCCAGACATTGCGAATGCACTTCCATTTTTCAAATATACACATGGTTGGTGTATTTGAAAATGGAAGATGCTGAACGCAGTAAAATAATCCCCTCTTTTAATTCCAAGCCAAAGAAATCGTAAACAAAGAAATTGTTTACTATCTTTCATGCACCACACAATAATATTTGCAATCATTCATATAACAGGCTAGATACAGGCGTTATCGGGCTTAAATTTACATGAAATATCTTATTTTTTTCTGCACAAACCACATCATTCCCTTTGTGCACATAGGATAACGCAGAAAATTCAATGAGTCTTTGTCTTTGTTCTTTATATCTGAGTTGTTAAGTCCCAACCCAGACAACCTTTGCACCACCTTCTCAATGACCACGAAATTTTGGTGAAATTGCATCGATTATGCCTAGTGTGTGCATTCTGTATATACAGAAGATTGTCACGCGGAGATAGGTGCTTCACTGTTCACCCAGAAACATGAACAATGGTGTCCTACCAAGAAGTAGACCCCGAAAATCTATGGCGGTAAAAAACGAAAAAAAAACAGAAAGAAAAAAATAAGAAAAAGAAGAAATTACGCAAGAGGAGTCAAGCCATTTTTGATTTTACACTCTAAAAATATTTTGTTAGAGCTTGAACTCAACTCGATCATAGGTGAAATCGGGATTAACTCCAATTTGATCAGTTTTAAAAGTTTAGCATCGTGTTCAGGTTCCATTAAAACTCGTACATTAAAATTGTTAAAATGTTCTACGTAAAATTAAAATTGTTAAAATTTCTGAGACGAATGTTCCGAGTTTATGATACAGTAGATTTGAAAAATTCACAATTTATCAATTATTTTAGTAAATTCTGACTTTGCTTGACTGCTGTTAAGCCGATTGTTTTGGAAAAACTGCAAAAACTTGTTAGGTAGAATTTTTATCTAAACAACTTTGATAAAGTATGAAGAGCTGTTATAAGCATACTGATACTATTTCAATGCTATTTTCGAAGGTTCCTTTCAGAGGGGAACCGCCATCGGTCGAATTTGTAAGCCCAGCGTAGTGCTCCGCAAATACTTCACTTCCAGAGGACATTTTGGGTAGTATTGAGAACTTGGTGTACCTACGGAAAAAAGACGGTTGGTCCACCAGCCGTTACATCCATGAAAAGGCACGTTAAAATTACATCCAATGGATGGTTCAGAGCTGTTTTGGCCAGATTTGAAAGAACCCTGCCAACTACGTGCAGATGACACTCAATCAAAAAAATTGCTCCACCCAATCGAAAATATTAGGCCACCGGCATGCGGAACCTAAAGAAGCTCAGAAGAGAAGACTGTGTTTTTCTGCGAAGAAGACGTTTTCTTTCTCCATCATAGTTAATTGCTTGAAAAATTGAGAAGTTACCATGCTTCCGCACTGAAATTATTATATAAATGTCCTGCGTTATGAACGGTTTTCACACAATCATAAACATTTGCGCATTTCCCGATCGGGTTTCCGGCGAATTTTATTAAAAAATAAAAGAAATGAAAATATAAGGAAAAGAAATGAAAATTATTATTGTCGTTTTCCAAAAATCAGTTTTTTGAGCGCGGCACATTTTTTGGCATTCACCACCAAAATGTCATGTAAATTTCGTCTTTTAAGACCGACACATGTAAGCATCGCCCAGTACATAAGAACATCGAGTTGAAAGAGATGACGAAATAAATTCATTCAATAACATCTTTCGTTGAATTGGTATGTATCAGTTTCAGAAGACATAATTTTACACGAAATCTTTTTTACGTTCCCTGAATTTTTACATGTCGGAATTACAATGAATTACATCTCGTGTAAAAGCTCAAAATTTCTAACTGTGCAGTGTGGAATGTAATCGTTAGTGTAATGTAATCGGACGAAGCCAACGCGCATGCACAGCCAAGTTCACGCTGGTCGCAGTATCTATTGGTTGGACTAGCGACGTTAATTTTTGCATTTATTTCGTTGCGAGCC
>JASCZW010005598.1:0-183772 GCA_034211315.2 Aedes japonicus
AATGTCCAGTTTTAAATGGAGATTGATGCAGGACAATAAAGTAGTTTCACTGCATATCTACCATTGCTGAAAATGTCGAAAACAGATTGCCAAATAACTTTGACGGAAGGTATTTCATCACATCCGCGTGAAATGTTACCTGTATGAGCAGCGTCACGATATGATCGTTCATCTAATTGCTCATCATATCTATTTCACGACGGCTAAAAGAAATCATAGGCAGCTCAAAAAACATCATTCACGATAACACTTGCCCACTTCAGGCCTCTCCAGCGTACGCGGAGACCCAGCACGGAAGGACGATGGACGACTCATCATTACTGATGAGCCTGATCGAGTTCAGCAGGACTGCAGGTCTTTGTCCCGCGAATCATCGTCGAGTCATTCAGCCCCGAAAGTGAACGATCGTTTTACGTTGAACCTGATCCGAGAGAAATCTGCAGATGAGGCAAACTCGTAGCGTGTCAGCACAATAGATTTGCAGAAGGCCAGTAAAATTGATCATTGTTACACGGATCGTAGCAGGCATATCGAGAGTTGTAGTCGAACTCCAAGAAACAAAACGGCGAAAACCGAGATGGTATAGTATGTACCGCGCCGAAACGAGGAACGACTGGATTATCGATTCCGTCTGGGTCTGGATGATACCCGACCGGCCGTGTAGAGGTATCGACGGTCAAAGGATGGATCGAATGTGCGGATTTGTTTCTACATACGCATTGCATTGCAGAAGGACAAGTCACACGTTGAGAAGAATACTGGTCAGACCAGAAGCCTAATTCACAACGACAGGGCAGCCTTCCAGTGAAGTAACACTTGTTAATCATTGCCACTGGCACGTCACTTGTCAAACACGACACTAGCCGATGTTCCCTGTATTCGAGTTCCTAACGGAAGATATTACATATGTCACCGATTGTGTTCGAGACTGAGACCCAGACAGGTATGTCAGCCGAAAAGAGCCTTCTAAAAGACTGAAAGGCCCGATGGAACCGATTGATAATACTACATTGCTCATTAATAATCAAGACGCAAGTGCTCGTACGCGTGAATGGGCACAAGGCAGCCCGTCGTGTTGTATGTGAGTTATGAAATTGAGCGAATACATCACAGTGAATGAAGCACCAGACGCGATAGTATTTGGGCATACAGGTTGAGCGAGTAAAGGATGGCCGGTCTCGCTCAACCAGTTACATCTAAGAGTGTATGCCTGACCCGTTCGAAATGGCAGCACTGATTCCAATGGGACTGTCATCCGCTAAAGAGAGTGGATGGTTCCACGTAGCGATGGCACAGCGGCAGATGTAGCACTCAGCGCCTTGCCGTTGGACGGAAGCCGAGTAGACTACCTGAAGGGATCGACATCAGTACTGACCGAATATCGAGATCTGGAGTTGTCTCATCATCTGTCCGGCGCGATCAGCCAGCAGCGAGCAAACCTGCAAGCCGTCTATCGACTACCATTGCTCGTAGCCGAGCGCGCCAAATAGGGTTACCATGGATCTGTTGTTTCTGCATGGTTTATGTCTAACTTCCATGAGGATAACAAGTTATCCCGTCAATGGAAAGAACGTCACAACGACCAAATCATCAGTTCAGCCCCGGGGAGGAGGAGGATGGATGATTACATGCCGTGATTACGGTTGAATGTAAACTGACGCTCTCGAGTTTCACCGAATCATTTGGCTGGCATGTTACCCGCGAGGGCCCAGACAAATGAAGATAAATGAAAATGAATCACTTTGTAATGAACAATTGGGGGCTTGCATAGCGAATAACGCTTCATCTCATTTCCGTCAAACGTACGCAAGTCGAATTCATTCAATTTCAATTGAAATTATACTAGCCAAACGCACGCAGTTAACTAACGTATTAACTTCCTGAAACTGACTTCACTTCATCCGGTGAACACGACGAGATGCGCCAGCGTTGCTGCTTAATAATTTATTGCCGCGTCCTTGCTCGATCATCCGGAGATAAGCAAGCGCCTTCTGTTTGATACTGGCGTACTATTTGAAATTTATATCTTGCATTTGAGCTGAGGAACACAACAAATCGCGAGCAACTTTAAATACCTATTATTACAGCTGCCGTTACAATGTTTATCTTAAAATTAAGTCATGAAATAATGACAATTTCAGAAATGAATATGAATCAGCACGTATTGCATGAATTCACTGTCCTGCTCATACTAGCTCTGACATTGCTGCTGCACAGACCGATGTATGAAAGTGAACTAGCTGCTGATGTCAAAAGAAGAGAATGTTTCACTGAAAGGACGAACAAGGGACATCGTTCAGTTCACGACGACTTCACCGAGCGATATCAGCATGATTCCGGCGCCGAAATAAACATTGAAAACATTCAAATACAACTTGGTCTAGCAACTCCGTAAATACATTTCACAAAGACGGTTGCTCCACATCACGCCTTCCACGTGTCAGTTTGTCTATCCTGACGGACGAATCCCGAAATGCGCTCATTGCTTCGATAGAGTTTTATCCTGCCTGTTATGAACAAGATAGCATTATACCTGCCATACTTCAATATTCCGCTATTTTAGCCACCATCACTTCCCTGCATCTAAGGAGGTTCTGATTAAAAACGTTTTGTAATTTTCTTCATTAAGGTTTTAATAATAAAGGAGTTATGAGTCGGCCTGAAAGGCATGGATCCTAAAATTGGAAGAATCCCACATGGACCTTATTTGTCTGATGAACATCAATAAATGTCTCTAAAAAAGTCAAACTAGTTCCATACGTATTTATCCATAAAATCATGAAATACATATTCTTCATCCTGTCATGAGTTCAAATCTTCGGGCAAGTTACGGTCCATCTGTATGAGAATACGACGGGATGAACTGTTCGGCCGAAAATCTGAGAAGAAGAATAAAATTATTTGCATAGTCGCATTGCCTTCAATATTCTTCCATATCGCGTACAAGCCTTGTTATTCATACAGTACGAAATTCACCACGATGGTCTTCGCATTTACTCTGGCAGTGAGCTGTTGTTTAACTATTGGGATCAATGCACGAGCACATCGTGTTTCAATAGTTCAGGAGCTATTTACGTGGACTTGTGAATATTTCGGTAAGATATGATTGAATTAACTTGCTTCCACACACCAGCACATCACATACTTACCGCAGAACTGAGTCAATTTTCCAGAGGTCCCCCTAACACTGTAAACAGCGAGGCCACATTCGCGCAATGATCTATAGCTCCACCAGTGCGGTTCTACACCCTGAAGGCGATATCTGTACGCTATCTGCACCAACTACAACTGAGCAGTTAACCCAAAATCATACCTTTTTGGTCTGAACTGAACACACACCTACTTGATTCAGGTTACCCCACTAATTAATATAAATGGTTTTTATGGAAATAAGTAAAAGATTAAATAAACTTTCCTTTAATTTCTAACTCAAAATTAACTGAATTATCTCATCCACAATGTCTATCTCATCATTCATTACCATACATGTTACTGGATTACACATTCAACGATTTGCACGAGGACGAGGCACGCCATGTTTAATTTACTAACGTTCTCTAAACTAGAGTTTGTTCCAGACATCTAATATAGTTGAGCTAACTTTAACATGTACATTTCGTATAGTAAGGCAAGGCCAAAGGGGACCCACATTTACCCTAAGTGATCGACAGGGCAATGTAATTCACTGTTCATATTTATCAGCACCTGGGTTTTTATAGAATGATTATACTTGACATCATCGTTAGATTCCAAAATTCATTAACTTTACGGACATTCATTTGAATTCATCTGTCTCTGCAACTGTTACGGAAGCTGTACCCTGAACGGAGACACATTGAATATCTATTACCCTGTAATAATGGATGTCGAATGCTTGAAGAACTTGTGAAATCCATTTTGTCCTATTGTTGGAAGCCATATGCCAACTTTCGTTCTGAAACGGTTACTAATTGTCTAGGCCCGAGAACATCTTCAGCTGGTTCCCGGTGCAATATGGGTATCAATTGGTCAGTTTATAATTCGATGATCATTCTTCATCGGGTTGTCTACAACAGGGCTATGGCTGGAGACTCATTATTGCCGTTGCTCTTTAAAATACCATTATTGCCTGAGACTCCATGGTAAATATCTACTGAGAAATTCCATGAATCTTATACCCATATTGTTGTGGGTTTCTTTTAAATATGTTCATTGAGGCCTCACAAGAACCCGTTACAGAATGGCCGTTGCAGGGGAACAAAGTCGGCATATGGTCCAATGGAATAAAATATTTCAAGAATTATTCCATATATCTTGATTATCTATTCCCGAAATACCTCTAATAGATGTTTCAGTCATAAAGCTCTGCACAGCCCTGGTAATCCGGGCCTTACGAAACCGATGAATTCAAATGGTCATTGCTGATAATGTTCGTAGTTTCTATGCCTTGAAATCTAACGGTTAAAGAATTACAATCGGTCAATAATAGAATTATAATCATTTGAATTTGAGGGTACTGCAATTCTGTCGATCACTTAAAGGCGTTTTTTTAATGAACACACTGGCTAAATTAAATATCGATCTTAATTTCAAACATAAATATTAGAAAGATAGAATTTTTGAAATTTAATCCATCGCTGTAGCATCCACTGCTACGTTATTTCTCATCATAGACATCGGGTAAAGGAATCTCTATGCGCATTGAATACAAGGCAGATTATCGTCACATTTGAAAAAGGGTAGTTATTTGCTCGATTCCAGTAGTGAAGTACCTGAGCTACTTGAACTTGAATCCCGTTGTCATTCAAAGCCATAAAGAAATAAGATAACCATGTCTTATAGAATATAAAAATAAATGAGCTATCCACGAATTTCACATGTTTATTCTTGTCATATGTTCAAAATATACAGTGTCTCACAAAGGCCTTTACCTTTGCATTGGTTTATTTCAGCTGGGTCATTTCAGTATCTGTTTTATGTAGTCTTCTTCGACAGTCATTGCCGTTGTTAGTCAGTGACGGTTTGAGATTTATCAGCTACATGGAGTTACATGGGAGCAGTTTGAAGAATTTGCAGCAGATCGTCGTATTTCAAGGTTCATATAGTTTTGTTTTCACAGCTGAAAGCGTTCAAGGAAACTGGAAATGTTCATTGAACACAAAGCAGGGGTAATTGTCCTACAGAACGAAGAAAAGATTAAATGTGTGATAAAGCCTTTGCTATTTCGTTTATTGCTCACAATTACGAGACTTATCATAACTTAGTGCCTCTTAAATACCACAGCCACTGAGAGCTTTGATGCCACCACATCTCAGACAGCAGGATTGCACGACACCAGATGACACCAGGACAGCATCGAACTCCAGCCATCTCCAGCATGCAGGTTGTTTCAGCCGTGCCTTACAGACCGAGCTGGGGAGGACTACCGCCAGTACCTGCCAAATTGATAAACAATTTCAAATGTCCCGCTTCAATAGCACACATTTATCTGAACGAGGCCAGAGTGTTAAACACCCGGTTGATGGATCGCAGGCCAGATCCAAACATCTGGCAAATCTTTGCCTAAGACGGCGACGTCGAGATTCTACTTTGGATGAAAAAGCCTTCCTCCTTCAGACAGTCATAATCAACAAAATTATGTGTGTGTTTGTCTTCCAATATATATCAGAAAACTAGTTGCAGAATGGCCATGTTAGGCCCCATCGAAAATCATGGTATTGCTCACGAAAGGAAAACTTTCCTTTCATAGAATCTAACGTGTGTCAACATCATGACATCTGCCTCCCCTCATTTCAACGCTGCATAGGAATACACCATATTGTAGCCACCGCAATCAGCTCAGCCGCAGCTGTTACGCTGAGGTACTGCCCAACTTCATCACAAATCCAGTGGCACGATCTGCATCTTCACGGATTCAACTCACTTAACTACTTTGTCTTGGGTTTATAGCGCTTCAACATATAGAATTTACGAAGGGTTTATCGATTCAAGAAAATTTTGCCGATATTTGGGACCAAATTTCAGTAATGTATATTACGGCTTATATGCTTGCGCAGTTATCAAGGAAAGGGTGAAATATCTGAATTGAATTAGTATGGCTTATTTCTATAACATGTATCTTTCAAATGAAATAAATGTTATGATTCGGATTTGTTTGGTTGTATCCTATTTGTTTTAGTGATACATATTTTTTTCAGACCCTGTACTATGATTTTATTTCAACCGATGCAGAGAATATGTTTTAAATTAAGTCCAGCTATAAGTTATTAGCCAGACAGTCATGTTTGTTTGATGATTTTGTTAATACGGTATTTTTTCTGCTTAGTACAGTCATGTATATTACATATATATATATATATATATATATATATATATATATATATATATACATACATACAGTACATATTACATATATATATATACAGCACCTACGAAAAAAGAGCATGATCACTGCAGGATTGTTCAACACGAAAAGACTATTTCACATTACTGATCTTCTGCGTTAGACTGGCCGATTTTCAAATCTTCAATTTTCAAAATTTATAACTTTAAAATTTAACTGATTTGTCATTTTGGCCATTGTATTGGCATTTTGAATTTCAAGAAATCCCTGAATATATCAATTTTGCATGAAAATACAAAATAAATAGTTTTCTTGAATTTGATTTAGGCCTCACCTCTGTTTTAGTATTTTAAATAAAGACTAATTTTACACATATGTACTGGAGATGTCAGTTTTGGGCATACAATTTATTACTCAATCATTACTCATTTGTTATATCATTGCCTGGGAAATGATGAAGATGCATGGTAGATTACCATGCGTTCAATCAAATGGCGATTCAATGAAATCTATGAGTAGGCCTACACGTCAAGTAACATTATGCACAAATAATTTACTTGACATAAATATATAATATTATAGGAATTAAGATTCAATGGTTGGATTACCTAACATTTTCGTTACATTGCAGGGGCATTACATATTTTAAAGAAGAAACTGCTGACATCTAATGTGATGTAGAATGTTTATCGATCTGTGAGATTGAATTGCTTCTTCATAAAGGACAGGTTCGAGGCAGCGGAGAAGAGTGAATACACTTTCATTAATACGTTTGCGTTATCTGTTGCCTGCTGCCGCTTTGGTAGCCCCGCTCTACTCTTCCTGCCCGCAACAGACCTGACCGCTACAGCCGAGAAACAATTCAATATCATTGTAGTCTAGTTGCAGTTCATTACGGATCGTAGGTAATATAAAACATCATAGGTTCAGGTTCTATAAGAGGCACAGTTGAAAATCAGTATCATATCAGAACAGTTATATCAAAGAATATCGTAAAATGAAGCGTAAGTGTTCAATTCTGTAGCAGTTCGGGTGTTGAGTTCGCGCTCCAGAAAAAATCGACGCGCAAAATTGTACGACCATGCTGTGGAAAAAAGGCTAGTACTGATGAAGTTAGCATCTTTCATTTGTCAAAGTTGCTACAGAAATTGTGTAAGCGGATATGACACATGACCGAAGAACTCCATTACAGGACCATCCAGTATAGGCACTAGGTGTAACATATAAAAGTTCATATAATTCTGTTTCAATTTGAATCCTTCTCTTGCAATTGTTGTACTGGAGCCATCTTTGCCTTACATTCTTTTAGAATCGTGCAGAAGCAACCAGTCACGAAACGACTGCTCCTCGCAGGACAAGTCCCGGCATTGCTCCTTTTCCTACAGAAGTAAATAATAAAATAGAAATTATTTGCATGATTTCCAATCAATCAATTTTTAATCAATAATTTGGTTACATGTTATTTACAGGCTCATTGAAACAACCTGCTAATGAATCGATCAAGTGCTCACCAACAACACGTTTTGTCTCGACGATAATGAAATGCTAACACAGCTTAAGCGATAAATTTAAGGAAACAAAGATAGCAATGAGCGGTATAGGATTTTAACCACACACGCTGCCCAAAAGTTGGTCTACATATAGGGATTGATGCAAGAGTTTGATGCTTCCCAATAGTATGGCCAACCAAGTGAAAAGTATTACAACAACTGGTAGGGAATGGTGTCAGTGCCCTAAAAAAGAGGATTAAGTGCGAGCTTCGTTAGGAGGAAATCCGTTGATGCGTGCTGCATAATTTTTATAATAGCGACGATATAAGTCGTGTGTGCCCGGGAAAAAGGGATTATTTGATATCCAACAATGAAGAAGCGTAGGATCTACATACAAAGAAGGTTAGTCTTATGCAATTTGCGTGAGTGCGTTTACTCCATATTTAAAAGTACTCATCCTGATATTAAGATTGGATTTTCGATGTTCGCCAGTAACCGTCCAAAACACTGCATTTTGGCAGGAACAAGAGTGGCACGCATACGGTGTGCCTGTTTGCATTACCACAAATCAGTCAAACTGATTTTTAAAACACTCCAAAGTAACAATCACTTCCAGATGGTGTATCAGTCCTACCATGACATGTTTTCGTAAAACAACTTGTCAAAATCCAAATGAGCATTGCTGGCAGCAATGTTGCGAAAATTGTCCGGGAATGCAAACCTTGGCGGTAGAACTTCATGACCATTCCCAACAACGGTCACGTTGAATCATTACAATCCAAACAATCGGCGTCAAGCAGAAAGATGCAGTTTGGACTTAGCTGAAATGGACACACAAGAATTTATTGATACTTTTTAGAAAAATGACTCAATTCATCGCCACATACACTCTACAGCTGAGCGACAGGCAAACTATTTAAAACGCGTGAAAAACAATTCGAAAGCTACTGGTGTATCTATAGTCTGTGATTTTTCGGAGAGTTATTCATTCGTTGTGCAGGATGCAGTTCAAGGCTTTCATTGGGCAAACGCTCAATGTACTATTCACTTGTGCCATTTATCTTGAAGATGAAGAATCAAATGATTCGGAGCCTACTCAGTTTTATTGCAATTGCTGATTTCACTAAACATAATCATGTCGCAGTGCGCGTCTTTTTTTGACTCGGTCAGCATAGCGCCCATAAAAAGTAAGTTATCAGGGTTTGAGAGAAAATTTGTTCTTCTCAGACGGATATCTGGAAGCCAATACAAAAATGAAATGACCGCTTTCAACTTGTGCAACATGCAAAAAGATTTTTGGCATAGATGCCGAGTGGAATTTTTTCGCTACTTCGTCGTGGAGAGTACCCGTGTGATGCTTTGGGAGGCGTGTTAGCGAAACGAAATGCTGCGAAAGCCAGTTTGCAAGATCATCACATAACAACGGCCGAAGAATTTTATTCATGGGCTATTTCTAAACCAGACTCGAAGTATACACATCAATTTTTTCGGAGATCCGACTATAATAAAATGGAAAGAAAATTGCAACAAAGAAGAGACAAGCAAATTGACTCGAAGTCATCCTTGCCTTAGTTCAAACGGCAAGAAGACAGAAAATAAAAATTCATTTTCAACGGACGCAAAATGTACAAATTGCAGAGAAAAACTTAATAAATAAAACAAATGTATATGCAATTTTCATTTTTGACATACCATCATGGTTGGTATGGCTTTAGGCAAGTGCGCAAGTCACATCCAAGAGCTTGAAATTGTTAAAGCTCCATTTGTTGTGTGTGTCGTGAGAGATAGCGACTGGGGCCCTTGGCTGACTTCGCAACTACAATAGACCAATTGCTATTTTTTGACGATTACCTTTTTCAAATAAATAAGGCTTTAAAATTTCAAATATTTTTGCTTAGTGTAAGTTCCAAGAAAAAAACACTTTAAAGCCGCGCGACATGATGAACATGTTAAAAAATAAGAAAAACACTTTTATACATTTATTTTTATTTATTAAGTTTTTTCATAACAATTTTATACATTTTTCTTCCGTTGAAAATGAATTTTGTTTCACAATAATATACTCTTCGTTTTGAGGCTTAAAACTATGGAATGACTGAGTCCCTGAAATTTGCTTCACACGTGTAACGATTTTTAATTTTCTTTCCATTTTATTATAGTCGGATTCCGAAAAAATTGATAGTGTATTTTCGAGTCTGGCTTAGAAATAGCCCATGAATAAAGTTCTTCGGCCGTTGTTATGTGATGATCTTCCAAACTGGCTTTCGCAGCATTTCGTTTCAATACGCCTCCCAAAGCATCACAAGGGCCCTTTCCATGACAAGTAGCGAAAAAATTCCACTCGGCATCTATGCCAAAATCTTTTGCATGTTGCACAAATTAAAAGCGGTCATTTCATTTTTGTATTGGCTTCAGATCCATCTGAGAAGAAATAAATTTTCTCTAAACCTGATAACTTAATTTTTATGAACGCTATGCATTGAGTCAAAAAAGACGCACTGCGACATGATTATGTTTAGTGAAATCAGCAATTGCAATAAAACTGGTAAACTTCAAATCATTTGATTCTTCATCTTTAAAATAAATAGCACAAGGGTGAATAGTACATTGAGCGTTTGCCCAATGAAAGCCTTGATCTGCATCCTGCACAACGAATGAATAATTCTCCGAAAAATCACAGATTATGATACACTCAGTAGCTTTTAAATTGTTTTTCACGTGTTTTAAATAGTTTGCCTGTCGCTCAGCTGTAAAGTTATGTGGCAATAAATTGAGTAATTTTTCTAAAAAGTATCAATAAATTCTTGTGTGTCCATTTCAACTAAGTCCAAACTGCATCTTTCTGCTTGACGCCATTGTTTAAATTGTAATGATTCAACGTGACCGTTATTAAGAATGGTCATAAGTTCTACCGCCAAAATTTGCATTCCCGGACAATTTTCGCAACATTGCTGCCAGCAATGCTCATTTGGATTTTGACAAATTATTTTTGAAAACATATCACGGTAGGACTGAACACCATCTGGAAGTAATTGTTTACTTTGGAGTGTTTTAAAAATCAATTTAACGTTTTGGTGGTAAATGCAAACGCACACCGTATGCGTGCCACTTGTTCCTGCCAAAATGCAGTGTTTTGGACGGTTACTGGCGAACATCGAAAATCCAATCTTAATATCAGGATGAGTATTTTTAAATATGGAGTACGCCTCTTGCAAATTGCATAAAACTAACCTTCTTTGTATGTAGATCCTACCTTCTTCATTGTTGGATATCAAATAATCCCTTTTTCCCGGACACACACGACTTATATCGTCGCTATTATAAAAATTACGAACACGCATTAGCGTTTCCTCTCTAACGAAGCTCTACTAATCCTCTTTTAGGCACTGACATTATTCCCTCCTGTTGTTGTAATACTTTCACTTGGTTGGCCATATATTGGGAAACATCAAACTCTTGCATAATCCTATATGTAGACCAACTTTTGGGCAGTGTGGTTAAAATCCTATACCGCTCATTGTTATCTTTTGTTTCCTTAAATTTATCCTTAAGCTGTGTTAGCATTTCATTATCGTCAGACAAAAACGTGTTATTGGTGGTACCGATCGATTCATAGCTGGTTGTTTCCAATGAGCCTGTAAATAAATATAACAAATTATTGATTAAAAATTGATTGATTGGAAATCATGCAAATAATTTCTATTTTATTATTTACTTTGGAAGGGAAAAGGAACAATGCCGGACGGTCCTGCAAGGGCAATCGTTTCGTGACTGGTTGCTTCGCACGATTCTAAAAGAATGTAAAAATAAAAATGTTCCAGTAACAATTGCAAGAGAAGAATTCAAATTAAAACAGAATTATATGAACTTTTATATAACATACCTGTAGTGCCTATACTGGATGGTCCTGTAATGGGTTCTTCGGTCATGGTATCAATGTGCTTATACAATTTCTTGTAGCAACTTTGACAAATGAAAGAGCTACTCTCATCAATTTTAACCTTTTTTCCACAGCATGGTCGTACAATTTTGCGTTGATTTTTCTGGAACACGAACTCAACACCCAAACACTACAAATTGAACACTTACGTTTCATTTTACGATATTCTTTGATATAACTGTTCTGATATGATACTTTGTTTTCAACTGGTAACTTCTTACATAAATTTCCGTGTTTTATATGATGTTTATATTGTACCTACGATCAAGTGAAGTGAACTGCAGCCTAGACTACAATAGGTATTGAATTGTTTCTCGGCTGTAGCGATCAGGTCTATTTGCAGACGGGAGCGAGTAGAGCGGAATTTCTAAAGCGAGAAAGCAACAGAATAACAGATAACGCAAGCGAGCGACGAGTATGAAATGAAAGAGATGTTGTTCACTCTGCTGCTTCTCCGCTTTAGAAATTCCACTCTACTCCCTCCCGTCAGCGAGTAGACCTGATCGCTACAGCCGAGAAACAATTCAATTCAATCTCACAGGTCGATAAACATTCTACATCTACAGTAGGTAGTCAATACGTATCAACGGTTCTTCTTTAAATAATAATACCAATGCCCCTCTGTGTAACGAAAAGAATGTTAGGTAATCAAATTGTCAATATCTACCTAATGTCTCATTAGTCTTAGTTGCTATAATATTATATATTTATGTCAAGTAAATATTATTTATTATATAATATTTACTTGACATTCTGTGACCTACTCATAGATTTCATTAGTCATAGGTTTGATTGATGGAGACGCATGGTAATCTACCATGCATCTTCATCGTTTCTACAGGCGGGTGATGTATAAAATGAAGAGTAATGATTTATTATTTAAAAATTGTATCTCCAAAACGACACGCAAAACATCTCCAATTTTTTGATATGTTATGTAAAATTGAATGCTCTTTTATTTAAAAATACTAAAACAAGGAGTCGTTGAGGCCCCTCGCAGTCAAATTCAAAAAAACTATTTGTTTTGTATTTTTTCATACAAAAATTGATATATTCAGAGGTTTCGTATTTTTGCTTGAAAATTCAAAAAATACCAATACAATGGCCAAAAATGACTAAAATCGGTTAAACGGTTTAAGAGTTATAAATTTTTGAAAATTGAAGATTTTGAAAATCACGATTTTTTGGACCAGTCTAACGCAGAAAGATCCAGTCTAATAACGAAATAAAAAAATACGGGTCTAATATTTTTCGATGTTGAACAATCCTACCGAATATTATAAAATTCTGAGAGATCGTATAACTTTTTTCATGGAATTGCTGTATATATATATATATATATATATATATATATATATATATATATATATATATATATATATATATATATATATATATATATATATGTATGTATACATGACTGTACTTACAAGCAGAAAAAATACCGTCATAACAAAAATCCAAACATAAACATAATTAATTCTGGCCGTAAACACTAGCTGGACTAGCTTAATTTAAAACATATTCTGTGTTTAATACCATCGGTTTGAGAAATAAAAATCATAGTACAGGGTGTCTCACAATATGTGTCACTAAAACAAAATGGGATTACAGCAAAACAAATCAACCGAATCATAGCATTTATTTTTCATTTGAAAGATACATGTTATAGAAATAAACCATACTAATTCAATTCGAATATTTCACCCTTTTCCTTGATAACTTTGCGCAAACGCTTTGTAAACCCATCGCAGCTGGCCGGCACGATTACTGAGAAATTTGGTCCCAAATATCAACAAAAATTTTCTTGAATCGATCTAGAGTAAGCCCTTTCGTAGGGTCTATATGTTGAAGCATATAACCCCAAACAAAGTAGTCAAGTGGGTTGAGATCCAGTGAAGATGCAGGTCATTTTTCGTTTGTGATGAAGTTGGGCAAATTTTCCTCGCACCTCGCTTGTGTCTTCTTTGACTTGCGAGCTGGAGCTGATTGCAGTTGGTAACAATATGGTGTATTCCTATACAGCGTTGAAGCATGAGGGAGCAGATGGTCCTTAAAAACCTGCGATGTAATATTCAGTGTTGATTTTTACGTTAGGTTCTATGAAAAGAAGAAGAAGTTTTCCTTTTCGTGAAACAGCGCCCCATACCATGATTTTCGATAAATTCTTATAGCGTTCTACAGCTAGTTTTTCTATTAGAATATTGGGAAGACTTTTGCCAAACACACACATAATTTTGTTGATTATGACTGTCTGAAGGAGGAAGAGCTTTTCATCCAAAAATAAAATCTCGACGTCACCGTGCCAAACCAAAAGATTTCTGCGTGTTTGGATCCTGGCTTGCTTTTGACGATCCGTCAACCCGTTGTTTCTTATACGGCTTCCATTCCAGGTCATGTCTGAGGAGCCTGTTTATTGAAGCAGGGGACATTTGAAATTGTTTGCTCAATTTACGGCCAGATACGGCCGAATTGGGTCCTCCCTTAGCTCAGTCTGTAAAGGCGCAGCTACAAAGCAACACCATGCTGGAGGTGGCTGGGTTCGATTCCCGGTCTGGTCTAGAATTTTCATTAGGAAACTCTCGACTCTGGGCATAGCGTATGATTGTGCCATAACTAATGCAAAAATGGTAATTGGCATCAAAAGCTCTCAATTAATAACTGTGGAAGTGCATTTAGAACACTAAGTTGTGAGCAAGTCATAAGCTAATTGTGAAAGCAATAAGCTTGAAATGCTAAAGAAGAAGAATACGGTCGGATTACGTCTTATTCGCTCCCTCACACATTTAATCTTTTTCTTCGTTCTGGCAGTTCGTCTGGTACCTCCTTTGTGTTCAATATGAACATTTCCAGTTTCCTTGAACGCTTTCAAGTAACGAAAAACAAAACGCTTACTCACTCCGAACTGCTTAAGGCTATTGAATATCTGACACGGTCTTAGCTTTTGCAAATTTAATTTCAAAACTTGCTCCCGTATGGCTTCCATGGTAGCTGATAAATATAAACAAACGAAATCACTTATTTAACAACAGCAATAAGCTGTCGAGAGACTACACTCAAAACGGGTACAATCAATTCTGCTGTTGAAATGACCCAGCTGAAATAAACCAAGTGTGCAAAAAAGGTAAAACCTTTTGTGAGACACACTGTATGTTTATTTTGAACACATATATGACAAGAATAAACGTGAAAATTTAAGATTTAACTGGTTGCGTTCTTCATTTATTTTATATATTCTATAAAACATGGTTATCTTATTTCTGGCTATGGCTTGAATGATAACAGGTTCCAAGTTCAAGAAGTTTGCTCAGAGCTTCACTACTGGAATCGAGCAAATAACCTACCAACAAATGTGACGATAATCTCATGTTGCCTTGTATTTGAAATACACGCTAAAGTTCACTTACCCGATGTCTGTATTGTTGAAAATAACATGCTTAAAATTGGATGCCACAGCTGTTATTTTCGTTCGAAACATGATTTCTATTGACTTTAAATTGTTCTTATGTTTCAAGTTAAAGATCGATATTTTTAATTTAACCCGAATGTGTTCGACAAAAAAAAACACCTTTAAGTGATCGACAGGGTACCCGAGTACCCTCCAAATTCAAATGATTATAATTCTGGCTATTATTGACCGATTGTAATTCTTTTGGCACCGTTAGATTTCAAATCATAGAAGCTACAGGGACATTATCAGCAATGACCATTTGAATTCATCCGGTTCCCGTAAGGCCGGATTACCGGGGCTGTTGTCCGGTACGGAAGCACTATTTGGAAACATCTATTAAATTTCCGGGAATAGATGTCAAAATATATGGAATAATTCTTAGAAACTATTTTTATTCCATTGTGGGCCATATGCCGACTTGTTCCTGCAACGGCCATTCTGTAACAGGTTCTTGTGAGGCCTCAAGTGACCATGAACATATTTAAAAAGAAACCCTGGCAATATGGGTACCAAAATTCATGGAATTTCTCGAGTAGGATATTTACCATGGAGTCTCAAGTGATAATGAACATTTTAAAAAGGAAACCTTGACAATGTGGTCACTCCAGACCCCATGGGAACCTGTTCCGGATTGGCCGGTCTGAGAACAAATCGTCAGATTGCCACTAAACGTTGAGAAATTTCATGAATTTGATACCCATATTGCCAGGGGTTTCTACTGAAAATGTTCATGGTCACTCGAGGCCCTACAGGAACCAATTACAGAATGGCTGTTCCAAGAACAAGTTGGCATATGGCCAACAATAGGATACAAAATAGTTTCTAGGATTTATTCCAAGCATTCTGACATCCATTATTGCAAATTCAATAGATATTCCAATATTATGTCTCCGTACCGGAACACAGCCTCGGTAACCCGGATTTACGGGAACCAGATGAATTCAAATGGTCATTGCCTATAATGTCCATAAAGTTAATGAGTTTTGGAATCTAACGGTGTCAAAAGAATTATAATCGGTCTATAAAAGCCAGAGTTATGATCATATGAATTTGGTGGGTACCCGGGTACCCTGTCGATCACTTAAGGGGTAAAAATATTGAGGTCCCCCCTTTGGCACCCCTTGCTACTATACGAAATGTTTTATGTTAAAAGTTGCCTTCCAACTATAATTAAGATGTCACAAAATTTCAGCTTCCTAGTTTAAAAGAAACGTTGAAATTTAGAAATGTAAAACATGAAAAGGTATCCGGGTACCCTGTCGATCACATAAGGGTTAAATGGACGAATATTGTATCCATGTATATATGAAACAATAAATAAATGAGAAGATGAACATTGTGGATGAATAGTAGTTAATTTTTGGAATCGAATTAAAGAGAAAAAGTTTATTTAATATTTTACCCAATTTCCATAAAAACCACATTTTATAATAATTAGTAGAACTAACCCTAAATCAAATAAATTGTGTGTTCCCTCAAATTTGCGTTCAGACCAAAAAATTTATGATTTTGGGTTAACTTTACTCAATTGTGGTTAATTGCGAATTAGCGTGTACAAAGATATCGCAGCAACCAGTAAACCAACTGTTTTTTTGCTGGGGTGTAGAACCACTGCGTCCACTGAATTGAACTATAGATCATTGCACCGAATCTATTAACCTCACTTGTTTACAAGGTGTTAGAATTTGGACCGCTCACAGGAAATTTTTCATTGGCTTTTTCCGGATTCTGTACGATTAGATTCAAGAAATTATGTGACAATAAGTACTGGTGTGTGTTTTTCGGCAAGATTAATTCAATCGCAACAAATTCTGAGCACAAAATCTCAAACCGATCTTACCGAAAATATTCTAAGTCCACGTAAACAAGCTCCCTGAACTGTCAAAACTGCAGTGATGACGCTTTCGTGCATTGATCTATTATGGTTAAACCAACAATACACTGCCGGAAATAAATACGAAACCATGCGGTCATTGGGCGAATTTTCATTTTCTTATGAATAACAATCATTTAAAACATTGTACGATGCCGACTGTTGAAACAATGTAAAACTGTACAAATAGTTTTTTTTTTATTCTTTTATTATCGAGATTTTCAGCCCTGGGTTGGTTCATCTCCCGTCGTATTCACTCATATACCTTTTTGGGTAGTTTCGTAACTTGCCCGGGGGGAGAGATTTGAACTCGTGACCACTACGCCGGGGTTGCCCCCAAAAATAGTAAATGTATTTCATGATTTTATGGGATGAAAATACGTATAGACTAGTTTGACTTTTTTTTAAGAGACATTTTATTGATGTTCGTCAGACAAATAAAGGTCCATGTTATAAGGTTCTTCCAATTTTTAGGATCCATCTAGAATTGCCCGTTTCAATTGGCGAGCCGTTTCATAACTCCTTCAATGATTAAAAATATTATGAAAAAGTAATTACAAAACGTTTTTAATCAGAATAATCACTTAAATGCAGGGAAGGTGTGGTGCTTCAAAAATGCTTGATTGATATTGAGGTATGGCAGGCAGTATTGTCTTGTTGGAAAATCATGTTTTATTTCATAACAATTTCGGAAAACGGAATAAGAACTTCTATCAACAACTAGAAACGCATTTCAGAGTTCATCCGCGTCGAAGTGAAAAAACAAACGATTTTATTAGAAGAGCGTAATTAAAAGTGAACCGATTTTGATGGTAGGTAACAGTGGAACGAAAAATCTTTATTGAATGTATTTACAGGTTGCTTAGATTAGGATTTGTATTTGAATGTTTCAGCTGGTTGCTGCGATATGTTTGATTTCTCAGCACCAGGGTCATACAATATCGCTTTCAATTGAAAATCATCGTGGGACGATGAACTGAACATTCATCCCCTTGTTCATCCCTTTCAATTGAAACACATTCTCTTCTTTTGACATCCACTTCTTAGTTCACTTTCGACTGAGCTTTTCATACATCGGTGTTTGTTTTAGCCTTTAGTGTCAAACTAGTATGAAGCAGGACAATTGAAATTCATGCAATATTTACGTGCTGATTCATATTCATTTCTGAAGTATTCATTATTTTCATGACTTGAATTTTTTTTAAGTCTTGAAGCACCAGATAAAGCAATTGTAGCAACGAAAACAATAATAATAAGAGTTATTTAAGTTGCTTTCACGCGATTACTGTTGTGTTCACAGCTCCAGCGCAAATGCAAAATATGCAATTTCAATAAGTCACCGCAGTATCAAACAGAAAGGCGCTTGCCATCTCGGATAGCTTTTTGTCGAGCAAAGTTACAGCAATGCGTGCATCGTCAAATGACAATACTTTTAGCAACACTGGCACGCATGTTTCGTCGTGTTCGCAAACTATTGCTCGGATGGGGGGAGTGAAATCAAGTCAATTTCAAGGAAGTTAATACACGTTAGTTAACCACGTCGTTTGAAGCAAGCCTGAATTTCAATTGAAATTGAATGAATTTAAACTTACGTACGTTTGACAGGAAGTAAAATGGGAGAGAATCGGGGAAGGTAAGATTTATTCACTATACGAAAGCTAATTGAAGAGGAGTGATTCATACAAAAGTGATTCATTTTCATTTTAATGCTTCGACGATGTAGCAGGAGGAGAAGCACTCCTCCTCAAATTTGTTGGGTAGCATGCCAGCCGTGGTTCGGTGCTTCGAGAGCGTCAGTTTGTTCAACCATGTCCACAAACATATGCTCCGATGGACAGTAGATTGCGGTCAGCATACCTTGTTGAACTGGAACTTGGTGTCCACATGTTTGGATCGTCGTTGTGGCTGTTCCATTTCCAGTTGGCGAATGGTGCTTTGATTATCCTCATAGAGCAGGATTGGGTTTCTCGGCTCGTGAACATCCTTCATCAGCTTCTGGATCCATAGTAGTTCTTGGCACGCTTCGGCTGCAGCAATGAACTCAGCCTCGGTCGATGATAAGGCAACACAGGTTTGCTTTTTCGCTGCCCAACTGATCGCACCAGCGCCGAACGAGATGATGAAACCAACTTCAAATCTGCATTGTTGTTCCCCAAATTCAGTCGGAGATGCTTTGTCGCCAGGAGATACCGCATAGTCCGTTTCCCTTCCGTTCAGTCTGCGACACTAGAGACACTCAGCTTCCGTCCAAGCAACAAGGCACTGAATGCTACATCTGCCCTTGTGTTCATCGCTACGTAGAGCAAGCCACCATCCGCCTCCTCTTTAGCTTGAAGATAACCGGGGTCCATTGGAATCAATGATGCTTTTGCCATTTCGAGCCCGAATCGTGACGCCACTCGCTAGATGTAGCACTGTTTGTTGAGCAGGAACCGTCCATCATTTACTCGCTCAACCTGTATGCCCAAGTACTATCGCACGTCACCGGGGGATGTTATTTTGAACTGCTTCGATAACGCACACATGATAGCGTCGTATTCGGCTTCAGTTTCGCAAACGATGAGCATGTCTTTCACATACAACACGATGAACACTTGCTTGTTGCCCGTGATTCGTACGTACAGGCACGCGTCGGCGGTCGATTGGATGAAACCCAGCTTCTTGAAAAATCCGTTAATCATCTGGTTCCAGAACCGTCCGGACTGCTTTTTAGTCTGTAGAGGCTCTTTTTCAGCTGACATACCTGTCTGGATGCTCCAGTCTCGAACCCTGTCGGTTGACGCATGTAAATGTCTTCCGTTAGGGTCCAGTACAGGAACATCGGCTAGATGTCCACGTGTTTGACAAGAAATTGACGACGAGTGGCAATGGTTAACAAAGTGTTACCTGTTTTTTCCACTGGAGAGAACACCCTGTCGTTGTGAGTGCCAAACTTCTGAATGAACCCTTGTGCGACCAGCCTTGCTTTATAACGTGTGACTTGTCCTTCTGCAATGCAATGCGTGTTTCTTTAACTGTCCACACATTCGATCCATCACACGACCGTCAGCCACCTCTACCACCTGCAGCCGGTTCGAGGTCCTCCAAGAAATCACTGTTGGACGTCATGTGTGAACATGCCTTGGAATCGATAATCCAGTCGTTTTTCGTTTCGGCACCTCCAACGGTCAGCGCGTTCATGTTGCTACTGCCACCATCTCCGGTTTTCGCGTTTTGTTTCTTGGGTTCGACTTGCTCTCATTGTACCTGCTTGCAATCCCGTTGCTTGTGGTCAGATTTTTTGCAGCGGCACAATCTGCTACCGTCCTGTTGCTTTCAAGGCTGCCCCTCCGGCTTCGCTACGGGTTTGCTTGCTTACCTCGTCTAGCAATTTCTCTCGGATCAGGTTCAGCGTCAAAACATTGTCCGTTCGCGTTTCGAGGGCAGTAGTCAGCGCTTGAATGACTTCGGCAATGTTCGCAGGACAAAGGCCACCACGGTGTCTTCTCCCAGGTCCTTTCCTGGGCTGCAGAACTTCGATCAGAGATTCTCCATCAATGTGATGAAGTCGTCCATGTCGTCCCCTTCCGTGTACTGGGTCTCGCACATCCGTTGCAGCAGAGAAACCCTAGTGGACAGAGTGGCCTTCGTGTGGTGTTTGGCCAAAGCTGCCTATGATTTCTTTGCAATTCTCGTGGCATAGATTACTCCTAATTAGCCAAAACTTGATGGTAGATGGACGTCCTTATCGTTGACACTTTTTGCTGCTACGAATTTGGATGCTTATTTCACGCAAGCTGAATCCTTGTTGTTAAAGCTCACATACCCTTCCCGTCTCAAAGTTGGTCAACAGTCTGTTTTTCGACATTTTTCCTTTTAATGGCGTAGGTAATACGAGTTAAACTATAACTTTATTGATTCCGTTTCAAATTCACCATCAATTCTCCATTTAAAACTGGATTGATAAGTTTCGGGAACAAACAACTTTACTAAAGCATAGTTAAAATGTGTTTATTAATTCCCTGGAAGTTTCAAAAGTATCCCACGTAAAATGATTTTTTGTGATCATTATTCTCTGCGGTATTTTTATCGAGGACAATCTTCAAGAGTGAAGATACGGTAAGGGCCGCATTCTTCAACGGAGAAAATGCTGGCACCTACAGTCTTCCAAAAGAATGCAGCGTCTTCTCTGCGGACGCATACGCCATAAAGATGGCTGTCACGTTCTTAAACTTGAACAACGAATTGGCCATTCTATCGGATTCTGCCACCTGCCCACTGGCATTGGGCTAGCAGGAACATCCCGACACCCGTGGATTGAGCACGTCTGAATCAGTGGCAATTCGGAAGCCAATTGACTAGCCTATGAGGCCAAGAGAAGGCAACAGCCCATATATGTGCTGATTCCAGGAGAAGATGCTTTGAGGAAAGTGAAGCAATCGATACACCGCCGGGGGAATAACCAGTGGTATGTGACTAGGGAGCCAAAGTTTAAGGATCGACCACATGCGGCTAACACACGCGTTTCTGTTGAAGAAGGAGCCGCCACGCAATTCCGAATGTTGCGGTATGGTTGAAGATGTCCGGTCTTGAGACCAGCCTACGTCACAACCTGGTCAATACAGATGAGCAAATAACACGAATACTACATTATCTAGGGGAAACAAGACTGTTAAGGCAACTGTAGCGGAATAAAAAAAACGGAAGCAGTAAATGCAGAAAACGAGGAAAACTGAAACGTGTCCAAAACAACAATAGCGACTGGAGAAAAACAGAAGACTAGATGCGAAAGCAGAAACGCCGACGAAAGCTACTAGAAACAAGAGCAGCCGTAGAAGAGAAGCGTAACAAAATCAGCGAAAGAAGACGGAAAAACCAAAATGGATGGAGAGAAGTGGGAGAAATCAATAAGACAAGTCGAAGAAGAAAAATTTAACAAATGAAGCAGAATAAATTAAACAAGTGAAGTAGCGGAAAGGAGCAAAAAAAAATAGCATAAGCATTAGCATTGACGTTTGCAAACCTCGTGGATTGTTGAAGACATTGCATGCCACCATGAAACGAAACCTGATGACGGTTACTGATACGTTTCTTCACACAAGGATCTACACGAAGACACTCGTCGATCGCTCATCTGGCCTCGTCTATGCAACCGTGGTGATAGGGAGAATTTGGTATCTAACTTTAAAAGATACGGGGAACCTACGTAGCCTTCAGTAGATATCAATGGAAAAAGGAAATTATAAGTCGGAGAGAATGGTTGAATAGAATGACCTGTTTGGTGTACAAAAACAAATTCAAATATGGTCGTTGGGAGCATCTAGTCTAAGAAGGTTAAGTGATGCTTAATTTTTCTTTAAATGGTTGGAACTTAAGCATTACCTACAGTCCTAGCTCCCTGTGGCTTATGGTTATAGCGCCATTACTCGATCTCTGAATAGAGAAGAATTTCTGAATCTATAAGAATGTGTAGTGCAAGAGAACTTGTCAGATTTCTTGGATTCCTGTGATAACATCGCGTTCCTTTCATCTACAACTTTTTGTATCATTATTTATGCAGTCATCACCACAGGTTGTTTCAAACACATCTCAAAAAAGATCTCAATGCGAAGCATCATTTTTTGGTTCATTATCATTTGGTTGTTCTCCACTTTTCTGGGCTGGAACACAGGCGTTTCCAACTTGAATCCAGGCTCCAATTCTAAGGCTGTAGCGCTTTTTTTGCGTGGTAGCTTGTCTGTCGGTTGAGACATGAGCACTAACTCCTGTTCTAGCCTTTTAAAGCCTATGGTTATAGCGCCATTACTCACTTTCTGAAAAGAGACGAAGGAAGCGCCGTCACAGAGTCAAGGGCTCGCACATTCTCTCTCTCTCTCTCTCACTCTATCAAACTCAACTGGAACGATTGCTCCTAAGACGTTAAAGATCAAACATTTAACCAGTCTGCCGACAGTTCAGGACTTTTAACTGAATTTTGAACACCATGAAAGTGTCTCTACACCGTTCGATTCTACATGGCCTACGATACGAAAAAGTCTTCTTGCATGTCTAATATTTTTTTCATTTTCTTTGCTCGCGCTTGGAACTTTTTTTTCGGATTCACTGATTTCCATTTTGCAGTCCAAGCTTTGCAACAGGTTTCCTCAGATAAGACACTCAAACAGTAATAAAATAACAAACAAGAATACTTTCTATTAAGCTAGAGTTAAATTCAAAAATTTGACGGGAGAATAAATATCTGCTTCCATCAACGAGCACGCTTCGAACCAGAGGAAAGGAGCAAACAAAATATTAGGTAGAAAACATGAAGGAGAGATATGAAAAAAAAGTCAGTGAAGAACAAAAACGAAGCGGATGAAGTGGAAGAATAGAAGTCTAAAAAGAGAAACAGATGAGCAGAAGCACATGATGTTAAAACAATAGTGTAAAAGAGAAAAAGAAGAAGAAATGTTTAAGAAAATAAACATAAGAAAAAAGAGTAAGAAAAACAGTCAAAAAAATGGAAGCAACAGTAAAAAAATCTTAAGAAGTACGGAGGAATAGACGGAGAAGTACACAAGTGGAAAAAGAGAAGTCGAAACAAGAGTTGTATATGAAAATGTTTATGCAGGAGATAATAAAGAAACGAATGCCCCCAGAAAAGGAATACAAATAAAAATAAATACAAAATTTGGCATAACATCTGCAACAGTTACTCAAAGTCAAAAAAACTGAAAAAAAAGATTCAATAGAAGCCTCACGCGAGGGTACGTGAAAACTCCTATGATGCATACTTTGATGAGGGTAGTTAATAATTTATTACACTAAAACCTGAATAACTCTTTCATCAATATGGAGAGGAGAAAAAATCAGACAATCATCATCCTCGACGCAGTTAATAATGACTCTTTTAACCTTAAAATCATTTGAATTTGTCTACTCTTCATGATCGAGGAACAACTTAACTCCAACAACAGCCACGTTTACTATAGTTGGTAAAATTCCGCAATCCATCTGATAGGATGCAGTTGGCGTGTTTGACAGAAGATTGGAAAAGCATTGATGCAGCCACGAACTATGTTGAACGAATCCTGTTCCCGAAATTCCAATTTCAATTCCAAGTACATACATGAAAACCAACTCACCTTCTCATCTTCCCAGAACGGATCGAATTCCCGCTCTAGAATCATAATTGTTAACATCACCAAACACATCTCGCGCCAATTAATGCAACGACTATAATATTTATACGATCCCTCCGTTATGAGTGTCAAGCACCAAAGCTAATATTCACCTTTCCACAGAGTACGGGTCCACAAACGAAAGGTTAGCTATCTTTTATTTAAACCGAAGGGATTTTCCACCTTTCAGGAATCCACCCCAAGCCGCAAGCCAACCCAGACAGCGAGGATCCCATGTGCGGTGTAACGTTCGGGAGGTGGTTTCGATTCCGGCGAACAGAAACAGCAGCCAACGAGTGCTTTTGTGAAGATTATTGTATTTAATTTTAATTAAATCTTTTGTTACGGCAGGGGGGTTTCCGAGCTTTGTGCAAGCGGCCAACCGAACAGTTGCCCATTTCACGAGCGGACGTCAGCGTCGTCGTCGTCGTCGTCGTCGGCGTTGTTGGGTCATGACAGTCCATTTCGTCCGTTAGCCATGTTGGCTGCTGCACCGGGAGGAGGTTGAAGGGATATGATTGTTGAATTATTTATACTTGAAAATGGATTCAATTTTTTGTTGGATTTCCAACCCGGGAATCGGGTCAAACTCGGGGCACGTTTTGTGTTCGGTTGTGGTACATAACCGTTTTTGGATTCATCGTCGGGTCCATATTTTTGATTGAATTAAATCTTCATGGTATGGAAGTAGGTCAAATATTTATATTCGTCCTAGTTTCCATATTGTGAGATTACCATTTTCCGGCAAGTCACCGGGAAATCTCTGCTCAAGATTAACGTTTATCGCTCTGGGTGCGGTGAACTGGAGAAACTTGTGATTGAAATCCCGTCCAAGCTCACCTTCTCCTGAAATTGACATTTGAGCGCCAACGAATGAAGCAACGTTCGAACTAAGCGAAAAGTTCCCGCTCCGGAGCGGAGCTCTAAATGCAATTTAAAGTTTTCCGGCTACATTTCCACCTTGCAAGATCCTCTTGAAGCCGTGGAGCTACACTGGATGAAGAAAAACCAGGCAGACCAGAACAAAGCGAAAACTTTCTCTCTCCGTCGCGCATCAGTTTGATGCCGATGGTGGCGCAGGACAGGACCCAAAACAGTTTCGTGCACTTTTGTGTTGATACTTGTTTGGGATTCCGGGTGGGTGTTTGTACTAAAACTGCCACTTTACATCTACAATTTATGGGCCGTTGCAGCATCTTTTATTCTTTTTAGCGGAGTTTAAATACATCGCTGTTTGGGGAGCGCAGCGATGGCAGTCGTCCATGTTTGGCACGTGTGCAAGTTTTCCTTCGGGGTTGGTGTGTAATATTTTTAAATGAAATGTCTTCGTATTTTGAGAATCCCACGCGCTTGGATAACTGCGATATGATGCTCTTTCTCCCTGGTGTCAAACAAATTTAAAACTTTCGTTCGCCAGTATTCTCCCAACACTCAGAATGACGTTTCCGCAAATACATTACTCAAAAGGAAATCTCATATCGGGAAATCTGTCCACTTGCGAAAATTTAATACCGCAAAAAGCTTTCCGCTCGCTGTGCCCTTCAAAATCAATTACGGTGATGTCTAGCGCACGTTCATTGCATTGAATTCAGCTCCCCCCAGTCATACGAACGAAACATACACACGTCAGTGCGCACTGCTCTACCATCGGCACTTGAAGCAATCTTATTTATTACATGTTTCGCGGGGAACATCCCATGCAGAAATGTTTTCTATAGGGGACAGCGGGGTGACACTCACCCGAAGCTATCTACGATATACGATGTATCTTTCGTATGTATGTGTGTGCGTGTGTATATATGTGGGGCTGCAAAATGGTGAGTCGCAAAGGTGCGTACGTCCCCGCAACATAGTTCTGGTTCTCAAAGGTTCCTACCTCATGCTTCTACGGGTCTAAAGATGACAAAAACCGCCAGCTAAGGGTTGCGGACTTAGCTGGAAGTGCAGCCTGGGCACTGTTGTCCTTCTGACTTCAGCTAGATTGAGGAGGTGCGTGCCGAGCGTCTGTCTCTCAAGGAGGTGCGGCTCAAGCATCGGCTGAGTAAGAAACGCTGTATCGCGTCAACTATACATTAGGTGGTAATCACCCCAAGGCGATACATAGTGATTCCAAGGCGAAAAAAGTCGAAAAATCAACTTCCTCATTTTATAAAAAATGTATTTTTCTAATTTTGTATACTATTTGAAATTTTTTTTCCAAAATATTATAAAGATTAGATAAACATTGTGCTCTCTACAATTTTTAAAGGTATGGGCCCTACATGGTCGTGGTTTTTTTACTCCCATATAAAATGTATGGAGAACCGGAAAAGAACTTCAACTAGGTATGTTTTCAAATGTGAGCACACTTGCGCACATACACCACAACAGGCTTATTTTGAAGATTTTTTTACCAGCTTTTAGAAATTTTGAGTTTCATTTAGCGCAAACGTGCGGAAAAACGGTTCTGAGAGGCAAGAGTCCTGGAATGTCCATGAAACCCTTGAAATTGGTAAATACATATATCTCATACTATATCACTACGGTCGTCTTAAAAGGAAGTTAAATCTTGGAAATACTACTTTTAATTCAAAGCCTGGAGGACTGAGTGTTATATACAACGAATTCAACTCAAGCAACTGAATGTCTGTGTTTGTATGTGTGTAGGTATTGTATGTGTGTTACGAAACTTCTAATTCAGTTTCCCAAGCAACTACTGAACCGATTTGAATGAAACAACCACCAAATGAAAAGTACTGCAGTCCTATATATTGTTTTTGAATTTCTGGAATCGGTTCACTAGTTCCGGAGAGTCCCCCGGAGAAGCGGCCAATTCTAATTTGGCCTAAAATCAAAACTCATCATGCGGCACCTTAAATTACATGATAATTGAAAAATAAATCCTATGGTCATGATATCAAATGTCCAGAACTACATTGACTTCATCCGGGTTGATGTTCCGGCTACTCCCGGGAAATTGGCCAGATTCAGTTTTGGATCAAAACCCATCATGTGACACATCAAATAAAATGAGCACTCAAAAATAAGTGCAATGGTGATGATATCAAGTTTCCAGAACCATAATGACCACATCTAGGTTCTTATTCCTAGTACTCCCAAAAAAGTGTTAAAAGGGTCAGATCTTACAATAGGTGTATAGATTGGAATATTTATTTTCGAATAAAGTTATAGGCAATTTAAGAACGAATTCATTGTATTAACCAATTTGTGAATTCGACTGGTTACTACATGTTTCTTCGGATCATCCGGAATATGCAGAATATTTGAAGACTTTCGATCAAGAGTGACACGATTTTTACCATACATTTTTAGAAATAAAAAAAATAGATTGGTTAAAAACCGGTTCCTGATGCAATGCCCGGGATCCTTAAAACGAAACGATACTGCATCTTAGCGCCTTGGAAAGATGCACCAACAATCAATATGCAACTAGCGATTTGAAATTGGTTCACTCTTGTAGAACCCCTTGGTCCGAATTACACCTTGAAGCCAGCACCTTGTTATACATATTTGCGCCTTTGTTTTGATTTGCTGTGTTATTTTGACAGAATATTTGAGAGTGTGTTCATGTGAGTTCATTATTAGGGGGGCATTATCAAGCTTGGGACCGAGCTTGGGACGATGTTCTAGTACTGACTGAGCCAAGAAAAAAATCGTTTTTGTATAGGACCTACTGGTCTTAGAGTTAGTCTATGGATGCACTGCCACTTTAGACTAGATAAGTCGAATGGTATATATCACTCGGTACTCCGGGCCTCGGAGCTTTTACAAGCGATCGGTCTACCCTTTTTATGTAAAAAAAAAAGTATGAACACACAGAATGAACACACATAAAGGGCGATACGGTCAAAATTTGGTCAATATCAACTTGACGTATTTCTTTCAATTTTGCATTTAGAAAACCTGAACACCCCTCATTTTGAAGGTGTGTGTGTGTGTAGAATGTTGCTCTTATCTTGATTTTGGAATTCACTCTTCAGTTGTCAAAATGCCGTCCAAGCAAGAAGAGCAGCGTATCAAAATTTTGCTCGCGCATCGCGAAAATCCGAGCTACTCGCACGCAAAGTTGGCAAAATCGCTGAAAGTTGTCAAATCAACCGTTACAAATGTAATTAAAGTGTTTGGGGAACGTTTGTCGACAGCCAGGAAGTCTGGATCGGGGGGAAATCGAAAACCGGAAGCCGCTGAGATGACAAAGAGAGTTGCCGGTAGTTTCAAGCGAAACCCTAACCTATCTCTCCGAGATGCCGCAAATAAGCTGGGTGTATCGTCTACAACCGTGCATCGAGCCAAAAAACGAGCCGGACTATCGACTTACAAGAAGGTAGTGACTCCAAATCGCGATGATAAACAAAATACGACGGCCAAAGCGCGATCCCGGAGGCTGTACGACGATGCTGACGAAGTTTGACTGCGTGGTAATGGACGACGAAACCTACGTCAAAGCCGACTACAAGCAGCTTCCGGGACAGGAGTTTTATACGGCAAAAGGAGGGGAAAGGTAGCAGATATTTTCAAGCACACGAAACTGTCAAAGTTCGCAAAGAAATATCTCGTTTGGCAAGCCATCTGTACCTGTGGCTTGAAAAGCAGCATTTTTATAGCTTCCGGGACTGTCAACCAAGAAATTTACGTGAAAGAGTGTTTGAATAAACGTCTGCTGCCTTTCCTGAAGAAACACGGTTGTTCCGTACTGTTTTGGCCGGATTTGGCATCTTGCCATTACGGTAAAAGGCCATGGAGTGGTACGCCGCCAACAACGTGCAGGTGGTTCCCAAGGACAAGAACCCTCCCAACACGCCAGAGCTCCGCCCAATTGAGAAATACTGGGCTATTGTCAAGCGGAACCTAAAGAAGACCAAAAAAACTGCTAAGGACGAGCAGCAGTTCAAGGCAAACTGGCTTTCTGCGGCGAAGAAGGTAGACAAGGTGGCTGTACAAAATCTGATGGCAGGGGTCAAGCGTAAGGCCCGGCAATTCGGATTTGGAAAAGCGGAAGCCTAACTGGATATTTTTCCTGAAATTTATACTAATTGAACTTGAAAAAGAAATTTAATTTGATTTTTTAAATAAACGATTTCACCGATTTACACGCGTTTTCCCTTGACCAAATTTTGACCGTATCACCCTTTATTGGAATAAATCATAACAATCATTAAAATGACTTCACGTTGTTTCTTCTGAATTTCCTTAATTGAATTTCACATAAAACTTGTAGTCAACATTAAAATAATAAAAACTGCACATTTCTATAATTGATTTAAATAATAAGATTAAAGATAAATACGAATTCTTAATACTATAACTCAATATTTTTCACATACTTTCATCATAAAAAAATGAAAATCGGTTATAATTCTTAAAAAAATATATTTTTACAATTTCGTTATTTGAAGCACCCTTTTTTAAAATGAACCCTAATGACAAAATGAAAATTTGGAGTCATATATTTTTCGAAAAAGAACAAACCTACCCTTTATTGTAGAATTCTAAGATCCACTTCATCTTTTTGATTTCGAATTGCAGAATTACCAAATTTTGCGAATGTTCCGGAACTTCCGGAAGACCATAACACTTAGAGCCGCACATTGTTCTGTACATCGCTTTGTTACATTCATTTTATGTTAAAAATATTTTAGAAAGAACCGTAATGCTTTAGGAAATGATAAAATGAATTTACCATTTTATCGGATGTTCCGGATACTCCAGAAGGCCATAAAATGTCCATATCTCGAAAGTGTGGCGTAATACGAAAATTTAAATAACATATTTGAAATCAGCGGCACAAAATTACTTGGAAACATATAGCTTAGCAATGGAAATTCCATTTTTAGACTTTTTCCCACCTTTTGTATGGGATGAAATCACTGTGCGATGTAGGCAGCGCGACCCGGGTAAGGAAGGTGCATGCTGAAATCTTACCCTACTACAAAAAATGGAAGTATTCTTTATACGGTATATAATTTCAGACCATTCATGGAGTTCCCAATTATTGTATAGTAATCATAAATTAATTTTTCCATCGTGGCAATGATAATGCAGGTCTGTCTACAATTGCAGCAGGACCACAATCAGCAGACATGCAGACAGTTCAGATACAATTTTTGTTATCATTTTGTAACACCCTTTCGCAATATTTTTTATGCTATTTCAGCTTCACATTTATGCGGTCTTAGCCCATACTACAGATTCTACTATAATTGTTTTTTCCTTCTTTATCCAAAGAAATTTAATGATTTAAGAACTAAAATTGTTTATGATCCTACATTTTCTATTGCACAGTTATAAAGAATTATCCATGGGCCTAGTAGGAATCAAGATTTATCGGAGAATTCAAATTTTCTTCCGTTTTTTCTCTTTTTTTTTGTGGATTTGTTAAGTTTCCCTTTTTGGGCAGTAATCATAAATCATAATCATAATCATATGAAATTTATATCAGCTTACTGTAAGCTTAAATTTCCTTTGTCATTCTGCAGCCTGCTCGGTGATAGACTTTTCTTCATTACATCACTTTAGAAATTTTCGACATTTCAGAGTTTATATCATCTCATTACAACATTGTATTATTTTCATCATATCATCATTGCATATTTTTATAATCATAATAAAATTATTTATTAAAAAAATAATAATAATAATTGAATTTCACCTACTTCAAGGTTACAGGAAATTGATTCCAGATAATACAGATATTTTATTGCATTTTATCTTAATGTAGATCATTGAATATAAATAAAATTATTGAATGCTCTTCAAATCTGCTGTTTATGTTTATCCATATGTCATGAATACATACATATTTTTTTAATTTTTAATTCATAATCAAATGTTTAATGTTTTATTTATTTGCAAAATGATCTTCACATTCCAGAGTAACATTCATCTGCCACTGATTGAGCTGTCAAAATGCAACAAGCTGCATATTATTATCATATGCCTATTAGTACTGTTTTAATTATATCATCATATTTTTTTAAATTTACAGGATGACGAATTCCAACTATGACATATTAATTAAATATTCTAGTATATTTCATTGCTCTATTACATACAACATGAATTGAATATTATCATTATATATATATAATAAATACTGGGTTGGGAGGGAGCATCAGGGTATCATTCAAGCTGAAACTGGACGATGGTTTGATTGACTGCCTGAGTCTAGGAGGGAATAAATGGCATCATTTTCTATATCCTACCGATTCGTTTATGATGCTGTGAATTCTACTCCATCAGTTTCAGTTAGATTGACGCGCCCTTTTTAACAAGCCATCCTGTAGAAAGCTCAATGAGTATTGTGAATTGGTTTATTCGATTTGTTGGATCGTATCGTTGGAAGGAAATTCTTAATTTCCCGTGGATTTCGCGTGAGCGTCTCTGCTTACGGGTCCACCCCTCCGTTTTTGGCCCTTCATACAGCGATATTGTGAAGATCGGTGGCCCAAATTGATCTTGCTATTAAGTGGAGCTGCATCCAAGCCAAGGGCACGAAGAGATGGTGGCTACCATACATACATACATACATACATGTGTGTGCGTGTGTATGTATGTATGTATGTATGTATGGGTACGAGTGTGTGTAAAGAAATGAATTAGCTTAATATTAAATGGTTTTGAAACCGGTCAACTGGTTCCAGAGATATGGATAGGAACAAGTTCCAGTGGGTAAGGCTAACTTTTGAAGATATTACTAAACAGTTTCAAAGTCTTAAATCACATGAGTATTCGATAACAAGAGCACTGGTCATACCCGGACATGCTGCGGGTACCTCCGGAGAAGTTGACAGTTTATTATGTGGACCAAAACATATAATGTAACTATATATTTAGACAAAACCATGTAAAACTGAAACTGGGGCAGAACGCACCGTGGCGTTATGCATACTAAATATCTAAATTTATAGTCGATGTTCCAAAGAAATATACTTTTAATATCATATTTGTGAACATAAAAAAAACATCCAACATAGTAAAAATCCGTCCAGCGATACTGCAGGTAGTGAGCAAGTGCATCTGGTCACCAACAATGGCTCCACTTCCAGTTGAAGGCTGTACACGACGATGCTGACGAAGTTTGACTGCGTGGTAATGGACGACGAAACAGGAGTTCCGGGACAGGAGTTTTATACGGCAAAAGGAAGGGGAAAGGTAGCAGATATTTTCAAGCACACGAAACTGTCAAAGTTCGCAAAGAAATATCTGGTTTGGCAAGCCATCTGTACCTGTGGCTTGAAAAGCAGCATTTTCATAGCTTCCGGGACTGTCAACCAAGAAATTTACGTGAAAGAGTGTTTGAATAAACGTCTGCAGCCTTTCCTGCAGAAACACGGTTGTTCCGTACTGTTTTGGCCGGATTTGGCATCTTGCCATTACGGTAAAAAGGCCATGGAGTGGTACGCCGCCAACAACGTGCAGGTGGTTCCCAAGGACAAGAACCCTCCCAACACGCCAGAGCTCCGCCCAATTGAGAAATACTGGGCTATTGTCAAGCGGAACCTAAAGAAGACCAAAAAAACTGCTAAGGACGAGCAGCAGTTCAAGGCAAACTGGCTTTCTGCGGCGAAGAAGGTGGACAAGGTGGCTGTACAAAATCTGATGGCAGGGGTCAAGCGTAAGGCCCGGCAATTCGGATTTGGAAAAGCGGAAGGCTAACTGAATATTTTTCCTGAATTTTATACTAATTGAACTTGAAAAAGAAATTTAATTTGATTTTTTAAATAAACGATTTCACCGATTTACACGCGTTTCCCCTTGACCAAATTTTGACCGTATCACCCTTTACAATACATGTGAAGTGAATCTGTTGTAAACCACGGGTGTTAACGCGTGATAAAAGCTTATTTTAATATTACTATTATTTACATGTGAGGTGCAATCGTGACAATTTCTTCAATTTTGATCATATTTTGGTGTATTTAGTGCCTAATTGCACTACAAAATCATGAGTTATGCTGTTTTATTTAAAAATTGATAAAGTATCATTCCATTAAAGCTATAGCTTTGAAACTTTGAGCATATTTATTGAGTAGGTCATTATACCCCACCCCACTTTTTGTACTGTTCTCCCCTACATCCGAATTAAGAAATAAACCAAATCAAGACATCAAATGCCCATAAACACCTTTTCTCTCCTAATAACAGGATCAAGCGAATATAAAAAGAATATTAATAATGTAGGAAGAGTCAGATCTCAGCAGAGGCGGATGAACTCAGGTTTTAATACTAACGTTATATGGAGTGCGTATATTTCTAGTGTTATCCTTGGATATTCGGGATATCTCAGACCTCAATTTTCATTTTTATTTTAAATTTGGTGATAGTTGAATCCAGTTCGGATGACCAATACCATAACTACTGAATGTTAATAGAAAACTATAGGACCATAATACCTTTCATTTAACGGCTATTGCGTCCAATTCCTTATTCCTAAAATCCATGTTTTCCGAAACTTTGTTCAACCATATATCCGGAACTGTTCCAAAAGCCTTTAATAGGATTCTATCGGACAATTGAACCTTCCTTTGGCGTTTGTTGCATCCAATTCAGTGATGTTGTCATCAAGACAGCCGATATAGTTCAGTGAAAGTTTCGATCTTGTCGTGTTCGGTTTGCCAGTTGAAGTGTTCCATACGCGTATCTTTTTTTCGCCGAAAATCAGTGGAGAGCTATCTCGGCACGAAAGTAACCGAAGCCTACCCCGAAAGAAGAGGGATATCCTACGTTTTGAAGATGATGAGCCAGAAGCACGGGGACACGCTGCTGAAATTCACCCAACTTGCGGACGGTTTCCCGGTCAAATTCACTGAACTCTCCACAATAAACCCCAGCAAGTTTGTAATCTCCTGCGCGGAGACTACGATTCAGCAAGCGTCATTTCTGCCCTACGCTCCAACATAGCCAAACACCCATGGATACAGGGCATCCAAAAGCATGCCCCCCTCAAACGCAACCTTTGTCTGGATCCCTGGTCACTGTGGAATTAGAGGCAACGAGGAGGCAGACCATCTAGCCGCCTCTGGATGACGAATGCTCTTCTTCACCAGAGAAGTCCCTGGAGTCGACCTTAAAAAGTGGACTTCAAAAATCATCCACGCCGCCGGGAACCGAGAATGGCTCACCTCCAACAACACCACCATCCAAATCGTAAAGAGCGACACATATAAATGGCAGGACCCACCCCTACACCGAGATCAGGTAATTCTTTCCAGACTCAGATCCGGCCACACCAAGCTATCCCATAACATTAGCGGCCAGGGTCCCTTCCGGATCACCTGCGAAACATGCAACGTCCCACAAACCGTGGAACATTTCATCTGCCAATGCCCCATATACGATGAAGCCAGACTAATCTACGATGTACCTCGCAACATCCGAGACGCCCTCGGCAACGAATCCACCACATCGGCAGCACTTTTCGCCTTCCTGAAGGAAACGAACATGTACCCAAAAATTTAAATTAAGCCAAACCCACTCTGTCAAGAAAGTCTGTATAATCCTATCCCCTCTTTTGAAGAGATGAACCAGCCTACGGGTGAAAATCTTTCAAATAAAGAATAAAAAAAGTCATTACAGTTTCTAAACTCTAAGTTTTCCGGAATGTTGTCATACCAAATCACCAGAATCTCCGGAATGTTGTCCTACCATATCTTCAAGTAGCCTCAACGGAACCATACAACTTTTCATTTGACAATTGTTGTGTCTAATTTGGTCTAGCTATTATCTCCAGAACTGGTTCACCATTTCTAAAAAATATTAAATAAGCTCTATGGAACTATAAAACCTTTCATTTCACAGTTGTTGTGTCTAATTTTGTCAAGTGGTAACCAAGATACACGACTTAGTTCTTAAAATCCATGTTTTTTTAAACATCTCTCGGTCGTATCTCCAAAACCAGATGAACATTTCCACTAACATTTAATAATGTTCTATGGGATCACAATTCCTTTCGTTTGGTGGTCATTGCACGAAAATTGGACCGGCGGTTGCTGAAAAATAGGGGTTAATTCCCAAAATCCGTAAAATCCGAGTATTTTTGAAAATTGTTTCGACCATATCACCAGAACCGGATATCTGAATCCAAAACAATTCAATAAAACCATTATTTCGCGCTCAATTTGGTTGATTGGTTGCTGAGAAACCTGAATTAGTTCCCAAAATCCGTGCATGTCCGGAACTTGTTTCGTCAGTATCCGCGAACCAAGATATCCGATTTCAAAACCATTCAATAGCGTTCAATGTGACCGTGAAACCTTTTATTTGGTAGTTTTAGCGCTCGGTTTGGTTGAGTTGTTGCTGAGAAACACGGCTTACTTTAAAATGTTACGATATCTACACAACCATGATCATTGGATCTTCTGGAAGGTTAACAAACACTATGAAATGATCTGAGATGTTCTAGGTCCTCTAAACTGTGTTGAATTACGGAACTTAGGATCTACAGTTGTAACTGTAGCTTTTTTGGCTATACAAAATTACGATACGTATTGAACCATGTACATTGAACCTTATGAAAGATCAACAACTATAATCTGGGAGGTTCTAGGTCTACAGCTGTTATTGTTTTTTTTGCTACTCAAAGTTACGATTTGTATTCATGTATGTACTATGATTGAAAACATATCATAACGTTGTACAGCCGAAAAGCTACAGTTATAATAACAGATCCTAAGGTCATGATCCACGACAGGTTTGATGACTTAGAACATCCCAGATTATCTCGTAATGTTGGTTGCCCTTCCATAAGATCCAATATCGTACATTTGAACATCTGAAAAAGCTACAGTTTCAATTAAGTTCTGAACCAAACGAACAGTTTTTTATGACTCAAAATATCCCATCAACATCCCAACATTTATCATAATATCGGTTGACCTTCCAGAAGATCCGTTGAACATGGTTGAATAAATATTGTAAGTCTGTCTAGCCGTAAAGCTATAGTTACAACTGTAGATCACTAGTTATGAGCTCTAGGACTGTTTGGATGACCAAGAACATCGCAGATTATCTCATAAAAGGTGTATTCGATAAAAATGGCACACAGAAAATCTTCTGTAACTTATCGTATGAGTAAAAACCTAGAAATTTGAGTAGATCTTATCCATAGTGTATTATTTACATCTGCCAAGTTTCATAGTTATACATTCAGTAGTTCCAGTCATGTCGTCGAAACAAGAAATTGTCCGTGAGAAAATTTTGTGCACTCACAATCAAAATCTAGGGCGTCCCACCGGTGGATTGCTAAAAAGGCTTGGAATTGCAAATAAAGGTGATACGGTCAAAATTTGGTCAAGGGAAAGCGTGTAAATCGGTGAAATCGTTTATTTAAAAATCAAATTAAATTTCTTTTCAAGTTCAATTAGTATAAAATTCAGGAAAAATATTCAGTTAGGCTTCCGCTTTTCCAAATCCGAATTGCCGGGCCTTACGCTTGACCCCTGCCATCAGATTTTGTACAGCCACCTTGTCCACCTTCTTCGCCGCAGAAAGCCAGTTTGCCTTGAACTGCTGCTCGTCCTTAGCAGTTTTTTGGTCTTCTTTAGGTTCCACTTGACAATAGCCCAGTATTTCTCAATTGGGCGGAGCTCTGGCGTGTTGGGAGGGTTCTTGTCCTTGGGAACCACCTGCACGTTGTTGGCGGCGTACCACTCCATGGCCTTTTTACCGTAATGGCAAGATGCCAAATCCGGCCAAAACAGTACGGAACAACCGTGTTTCTTCAGGAAAGGCAGCAGACGTTTATTCAAACACTTTTTCACGTAAATTTCTTGGTTGACAGTCCCGGAAGCTATGAAAATGCTGCTTTTCAAGCCACAGGTACAGATGGCTTGCCAAACCAGATATTTCTTTGCGAACTTTGACAGTTTCGTGTGCTTGAAAGTATCTGCTACCTTTCCCTTCCTTTGCCGTATAAAACTCCTGTCCCGGAAGCTGCTCGTAGTCGGCTTTGACGTAGGTTTCGTCGTCCATTACCCGCGTCAAACTTCGTCAGCATCGTCGTACAGCCTCCGGGATCGCGCTTTGGCCGTCGTATTTTGTTTATCATCGCGATTTGGAGTCACTACCTTCTTGTAAGTCGATAGTCCGGCTCGTTTTTTGGCTCGATGCACGGTTGTAGACGATACACCCAGCTTATTTGCGGCATCTCGGAGAGATAGGTTAGGGTTTCGCTTGAAACTACCGGCAACTCTCTTTGTCATCTCAGCGGCTTCCGGTTTTCGATTTCCCCCCGATCCAGACTTCCTGGCTGTCGACAAACGTTCCCCAAACACTTTAATTACATTTGTAACGGTTGATTTGGCAACTTTCAGCAATTTTGCCAAGTTTGCGTGCGAGTAGCTCGGATTTTCGCGATGCGCGAGCAAAATTTTGATACGCTGCTCTTCTTGCTTGGACGGCATTTTGACAACTGAAGAGTGAATTCCAAAATCAAAATAGGAGCAACATTCTACACACACACACCTTCAAAATGAGGGGTGTTCAGGTTTTTTAAATGCAAAATTGAAAGAAATACGTCAAGTTGATATTGACCAAATTTTGACCGTATCGCCCTTTACAACTGTGTCTCGTGTAATAAGAACCTTCAAGGAGCGTCTGAGTGTCCAAAGGAAGGAAGGGAGTGGTCGTAAAAGTGGTCCAATGGACAGTAAAATGGCCAGGAAAGTCACAACAATTCAAGAACCGTCCAAACATGTCAATTCGAGATGTCGCTAAAAAGTCTAAGGTGTCAGTCGGTTTTGTGCAGAAAACCATGAAGCGTGCTGGGTTACATGTTTACAAAGTGCAAAAAGCCCCAAACCGGAATGAAACCGGAATGATCTAGCATCCTGCCACTACGCTCGAAACGTATTGGAGTGGTACCGAGCCAACGGAGTCAATTTTGTGCCAAAGGATAAGAACCCACCAAATTCACCGGAACTTCGTCCAATTGAAAAATTCTGGGCAATTATGAAAACGGAACTTCGCAAACATCCAAAACTATAAAAACAGAGCTAGAATTGAAGAAAATTTGGGTAAAAACAACAAAAACACTGGGAAAATCGGTTGTACAAAATTTGATGGGTGGAGTGAAAAGGAAGGTTCGGGCATTCGGAATGGGAGACGAAATTGAATAAAACAAATGTTGTAAATCAAAACTCATTAGTAGTTCTTCATTCCCTGAAAATTTCAAGAAAATCCGATTAATGTATGTTGACCTTACAGAGGACTCTAGGAACATGGTTGAATACATATCGTTAATAAGTATAGCTGAAAAAGCTACCGTTACTATTGCATCTATCTCAAGTTCTGAACTCCAGGGCAGTTCGCTTGTTCAAACAAATTTGGAGAACTTATTCAACTTTCTAAATGAAAAAGCTGAACAAGTGCTCCAAATTTGTTTGAAGAAGCAATTATTCAGCATAGATGTTTATTTTGATTGGAAACAGAATGGCACTTCTTTGCGGCTAAAATATTTACCTGCACTTAGTAATTCAGAAAAGCACCAAAAATGAAAAAAGTGCCACTAAATATTAAGGCCTGTGCCAACAAATAATGTGTGATCAGCATTAAAAATTAGAATGAGCAATAAAGATGAGAAAGATCTTCGGATACCCAATTGGACCGGTAAATCAAATAGGGCAACAGCTATTAGTGATATGTGCAATTAAATATGGCAGTATTCGCCAAATTATGAATTTGAGCACTAAACTATTCGCATATGTCTTAATTTGTTGGATTTTCCCATAAAAAACAGTAAAATGAGCAATGGATAAATAAATATCCATTGCTCATTTTACTGTTTTTATGGGAAAATCTAACAGAATTAAAAGATATATGCGAATAGTTTAGTGCTCAAATACATAATTTGGCGGAAATACTGCCATATTGTGATGCACATATACTTATAGCTGTTGCTTTATTTGACAGATTTACCGGTCACAATTAGATTATCCGAAGATCTTTTTCTCATCTTTTATTGCTCATTCCTAATTTTTTAATGCTGATCACACATTATTTGTTGGCACAGGCCTTAATAATTTAATGGCACTTTTTTCATTTTTTATTGCTCAAATCTCTCTTTTAATTGATGATTAATTATGCTGCCCTTCTTTGCAACGTCTCATGAGAAAGCACAATATGATGCTATTGATGGAATTCTCTCAAGCGAATGGCAAAGAGAATAAGCCTTGCTCATGAATATGGAAACACAATCAAACATCTTCGAGAACTATATGACTGGGCATTTGAACAGTCAGTATCCCAAAACTGAATTTCTGCTTCAAATCAGCTGAACGGCATGCAAAAATGTCAGAAGAACTTGTAGATTTATATAGCTACGTAAATACAATACCTGGTACACAGGTTCATTATTTTGTACAAATTTCAGCTAAAAGGTTTTTTGAATCAAAGGATAAACCAAAGAAATTTACTTTGTTTGGGAAAGATTTATAAATTATAAATATAAAGCTATGTTATTTACTAATACGTTAAAATGTAGGGTATGTGTCCCTTGACTCAGCCTATTATGCAACCATCGATTACATTTTTGATTATAACTCTTGAAGTTTTCAAGCTGAAGGCGAGATTCAACTAGTTCTACACTTGCTAAGATAAGTTTGATAAGACATTTGGTAGTATATATCACGAAAAGTTACACAACTCTTTTTATAAGGTAAGAAACATTCAAGGTATATGGATTTAATGTCGGTCTACAGGCACCAAATTGGGTCTATTCATGGATGCAACTTCATCCCATTCGATGGATTTATCACTAAATGCAATCTTTGTACGGTTTTTTCTTCTTATTCTATGAATTAAGGCATTGCCAGCTGTATTCGGTTTACTTAACACAAAATTTTACAAAACAAACTAAAGTAAAACTGCTTTGAAACACATAAGTGATGTTCATGTATGATTTACTAACCGTTCAATAATGAAAACATTATAATTCACTATACAACGACTTAGTTCCTTCGGTTTGTGTTTAGATGAGCCAATTGAATATAAGCAACCGCAAACACATGTATTTCCACTTGAAATTTTACGAATAACTACCTTTTTACTAGGTTGTTGATACAACAGGCCATAGTTGGGAACATTCAAAAAAATATGTCCCCAACATTGGGTCTACGATTTTCTTGAAAAATAACTGTTGTTCTAGCTTTAGGAACAGTTAGTTTGTAACGTGTAACTATTTTCTGCACATCCAGACTGCATTACTTGCTTTATCGATTCAATTAAGCCAAATTTAGATCACTTGAAGATCGTGTAGATTCTCTGCTCAGCTTAACCAGTGAAATCATGATGCCCCAAAAGTTCGAGAAATAGAAAATTACACGAAAGTGAACAACTATAAGTTGATTCATATTGTCTCAATTGCTTCGGATTACATCGGTCATCCTAATAGCAACATTATTTTGTTGATTATTGCTAAATTAATGACATATTTAGTACATAGGCCGAATGAAGGAGCTAGGCTAACATTACATCCCCTTACCCTACATATAAAAAATTAATACAATAAAACCCATATCAAGCAAAAACATATGAGTTTTCATAAACATAAACAGTATATTGAAAATTCATATAACGTCATATTTGACTGATCTCTACATGGATATGTATCAAATCTTATCAAATTATAATTTTTTAATTTGATAAGACTTGATGCATATCCACTGAAAGACGATTCAAATATGATGTCCGCTATTTTGAAATATTTAACAGCCCCCTCTATCACAATTTTTAAAAAATAAGAATATCCGAATAAGCAGATGAATGGCTTTTACTTAAACGTATATGTTTGGTCCTGTTTTACTGATGTAAAGGGAAATATCATGTTTTGGACCCTTTTCAAATGTTAGCCTAGATGAGTATTGTTTTTTCCAAAGATGTTCAATACATTCAACCATTGCATCTATTTTAAAGAAATCCATGTTTTGCAAATTGACTTTAAATTTTAAAACATTTATTTTTAGCGTGTATGAATTGATTTTAAAATGTTTACTTTTATTTTTCATTGAAGTTAAAACGATTTTACTAGAAGTCACACATACATCACTTTTTCGTAAATCTTTTCCTTATTGAGTTATGTTGATTGAAATAAAATCGATCAAAAAACTTAAGCCTTTTTCAAGTGCCAGTCTAGATTTTCTTTTTTTACCTGGAATCCCAGGCAAGCAAGGGAGTCTTCAAACACATACGAAAGAGCTGTGTCTATTCATCTAGTACCCGAAACTGTCATCGAGGGAAGCGACAAAAAAGGCAGATAGTACATTAAAAAATGCATAGAAGAGAACTAAAGTGTAAAGCCAATGCACCAAAACAAAATCAGGTTGTTGATAGAGATCAATATTGACGTCCAATAAACCAAGTTAAACTAGTTTAGGCTAGTTGCATTATAAACCTTTTATTTTGACTAGGGCTCTTCTAAGCCCGTATTCCCCTATTTATGTGTGTTTTTTTATCAACCATGTTTTAACACGACACGCTGCTACGACGAAGAGCAGTCTCTTCCACCACACTTGAGATGCCATCTCCTCGTTAGTGCGGTTAAGCTGCTAATGAAAAGGGGTACTTATTGTACATCCTTCTGGGATCCTTGACACACCTCCAGAACGAATTAACAGGCAGCGAAAAGATGAAAAGAGTAAAGCCGTGATTAAAAGCCTGTTTGTAAATGAAATGTGATGAGAGTACTTTTAAATTCACTGCCGCTCTAGGTGAGCTATTCTACTGTTTATTTTTAGTCTAGTTGGCCTCACACGCATCAATTTAATTGTATCAAAGTTAATCTATGGTACATCATTGATAATTAAAAAGTAATTGCTGGGCTATTGTTCACTTTTTCGAGATAGTATGAGATTGTAACCCAGCATCAGAGCGAACTGTTAGCCCCTGCTTATGATTTTGAATTTTACATTGGTTTGAAATTAAAGCTGCAATTATTTTAGAGTTCCCCCTGACTACACTCCTGGTACCTGCAGCCTGTTTCACTCGTTTCATGTGGGTTCTGAATTAATGAACCCCATTCAGTCCTTCGAGAATACAAACCACAAACCGTTCCCAGCTAGACTGTTTTGGTTGATCTCAGGCAATGTAACCAATCCATTCTCCGGAAAGTTCAGTAAGTTTACACGTTTTGCCTATGACTTACCTGGAGATGGCTTACATTTCAAATTAATTTAATTAATACTGCTGACTAACGTTTCCGAAAGCCAACTCAATTGCACCGGTTATTTCAGATTGCTTGATGCAGTACAAAATGCCCACCGATCCGTGCTGCTATCTATACGGGTGTTGGTGCTCTTTGTGCGCAGAGTGTCGTCAAGTGCAGCAGCATCCAAGATCCGGTCGTTACTGGAAACGAGCAAAGAAAGATGCAAATGACAATTAGCAGACAGTTTGCAGTTGGTGCAATTTGCAACGGTTTGGAGCGTTCCTTTCCTTGAGTGGGTGGCGATTCTCATCGTCAATGTGGCGTTCATAAATTACATGACGTTTCTACAGTGGAGAGTGGATTCTTTATGGTTTCTAATTCTATACATTTTCTACAATAATACATTTTACATAATGAATGTTTCTCGTGAAAATAGACACAAATTGGCTGTTTGTCAACCAATATATAATTCTTGATTTTTGATACGTAACAAGCTTATCAGAGACCCTGACTTTACATGAAAAAATTAACGGCTCAGGATCCATTGTTAAATCAAAAACATTTAGCGCTGGAGATTTGATGTCTTCGTCCACAAAAAGATCTTTTTAAAAAAATTTAAATCTTTTTTGAAGTTTTGTCTACAAAGAGATCTTTTTTAAAAAAAAAAGTCAGGTAAATTGTCAAAAACAAAAAAAAAACTCCTTATTCATCTGATATTCATTTTCCGCAATTTGAAAGATTATTTTATTTCAATCAATCTTTCAAAAATCTTTCTGTAGGCAGGTGTAATTCATGATGATTTATGAAATGTTTTTTAAGTAAGACAAGTTTGAAAACATTTTAGGGAAAGTTTTTTTCATAAAAAATCACTGACTGGTTTTTAACGATAAAATTACGAAGTTTTGTGTAAAAAATGTTTAAAAAATCATTGTTTTATGACATATAACCTAAACAGTAGCAAATATCAGCCAAATTGTGTAACTTTATTTGTAACTTGATTTATTTGAGGGCAATTAAAGGGTGATACGGTCAAAATTTGGTCAAGGGAAAACGCGTGTAAATCGGTGAAATCGTTTATTTAAAAAATCAAATTAAATTACTTTTTCAAGTTCAATTAGTATAAAATTCAGGAAAAATATTCAGTTAGGCTTCCGCTTTTCCAAATCCGAATTGCCGGGCCTTACGCTTGACCCCTGCCATCAGATTTTGTACAGCCACCTTGTCCACCTTCTTCGCCGCAGAAAGCCAGTTTGCCTTGTCCTTTGCTGCTCGTCCTTAGCAGTTTTTTTGGTCTTCTTTAGGTTCCGCTTGACAATAGCCCAGTATTTCTCAATTGGGCGGAGCTCTGGTGTGTTGGGAGGGTTCTTGTCCTTGGGAACCACCTGCACGTTGTTGGCGGCGTACCACTCCATGGCCTTTTTACCGTAATGGCAAGATGCCAAATCCGGCCAAAACAGTACGGAACAACCGTGTTTCTGCAGGAAAGGCAGCAGACGTTTATTCAAACACTCTTTCACGTAAATTTCTTGGTTGACAGTCCCGGAAGCTATGAAAATGCTGCTTTTCAAGCCACAGGTACAGATGGCTTGCCAAACCAGATATTTCTTTGCGAACTTTGACAGTTTCGTGTGCTTGAAAATATCTGCTACCTTTCCCTTCCTTTGCCGTATAAAACTCCTGTCCCGGAAGCTGCTCGTAGTCGGCTTTGACGTAGGTTTCGTCGTCCATTACCACGCAGTCAAACTTCGTCAGCATCGTCGTGTACAGCCTCCGGGATCGCGCTTTGGCCGTCGTATTTTGTTTATCATCGCGATTTGGAGTCACTACCTTCTTGTAAGTCGATAGTCCGGCTCGTTTTTTGGCTCGATGCACGGTTGTAGACGATACACCCAGCTTATTTGCGGCATCTCGGAGAGATAGGTTAGGGTTTCGCTTGAAACTACCGGCAACTCTCTTTGTCGTCTCAGCGGCTTCCGGTTTTCGATATCCCCCCGATCCAGACTTCCTGGCTGTCGACAAACGTTCCCCAAACACTTTAATTACATTTGTAACGGTTGATTTGGCAACTTTTAGCGATTTTGCCAACTTTGCGTGCGAGTAGCTCGGATTTTCGCGATGCGCGAGCAAAATTTTGATACGCTGCTCTTCTTGCTTGAACGGCATTTTGACAACTGAAGAGTGAATTCCAAAATCAAAATAGGAGCAACATTCTACACACACACACCTTCAAAATGAGGGGTGTTCAGGTTTTTTAAATGCAAAATTGAAAGAAATACGTCAAGTTGATATTGACCAAATTTTGACCGAATCGCCCTTTAGGTGAAGATGTATGTCAGTGATGTAGCGGTAAGTGTGACTGCTACTTGCCACCCCAATTTTAAACTCACATTCATCTGATATGCAAGTTGAAGTTGTACGCTCCCTCAGGTAGCGAACCATCCTAAGGCAGATAGCCAATATATTACAGAGAGAAATATAAGAAGGAGAAAATTCGGAATGGAAAATTGTCAGATTTTTATTAAGTCTTTATGTATCTTGAAATGTTCTTAGGGCAAGATTTTCACTCATTCTCAGTTTTTTAATGAATATCCTCAAATGCACTATTCATAGTTAAATCAAGTTGATTGAATATTTTCAAATGATTTTCCATATGTCTAGACCGCTACGTTTTATGTAATTTTGTTTAGCTTCTTGCTTCCTATTTTTCAAACCAGGTTTTTAGAAAATATTCATCGTTTTTCTTTTTAAATCGATACTTCTTTTGAGATTGTAACATTCAACCATTTTTTTTTATTTCTTTATTATCGAGATTTTCAGCCCTTGGCTGGTTCATCTCCCATTTTAGTCACTCAAATGCCATTTGGGCATTTTCGTAACATGTCCGAGAGTGAGATTCGAACTCGTGACTCTGGCGTGAGAGGTATGGATGTTAACCACTACGCCGGAGTCGCTCCCTCTTTTTTCGTTAAATAATTTAGTTACTTATTCTACGTTTTCTTCATTAACTATGACAATTTGCCAATAAATACTAAAGAAGATCGATCAAAAATTGATCATTGGAAATTCGTTCTTTTTGGACGACCACTTTGATTTTTCCAGCTGAAGAGTTTGTTTGATTAGAATTGGCAGCCAGCGGTGCGTATATCAGCTTCCCTTCGTCGTATACCATAAATTTTGTGTCCAACTTCAAACACAGCTTGGAAATTGAAATGGTCTTAATATTATTCCAAAACGCATAGTATATTGTTGCTGTTTCAGTAATTAATTGACTGGCTGCGAACATCTGAGGTCGTAGCATGGTATCCATTGTTTCAGTTACATACATATCGTTCAATAGCGTTAAATGATCCGTACTTAATAGAATGAATATTCGGGAAATGTGAACTGCGGAATAATGTTCGATGCTGTGCAAACATGGAAAAGAGTGAAAATCAAAATGAACAACAAATTGAATGAATGGATCTGGCACGATAACGACAGACAAAGGTTGGTGGTCGTTGTCGCAGTTGATATAGAGTGATGTGAGAGAGAGAGAGACAGAGAGAGAGACATATCTTTGTATTCATTTGAAGTAAATCACCCGTACATGATTCTGGCTGCAATAACATCCTTACTGTTGGTTTAAATCGTTGCCAAAATTTGAATAACTTTGATGTGCATCTCTGTACAGAGAATAAACCAGGAACACAGTTCAATGTATTATTTGCTGCCGACTTCTGTTAAATTAAGCACACTGTTTACGGATCCCACTGCAAACCCAACAATTGTATTTAACATTCCAGCGATGTCTCAAGAATGGGAAAAGGATTCTTCAGTTTCCTTCAAAGCGAATATCACGTCAACATATTCCTATCCATTTCCTACTTGATTTGCATTCGGGTGGGGCCAGCGCCCGTATTGTCTTAGTTTCGGATGTACCAGTTTTTACACATTGAGGATGTATACTAGTCCCAAGCAGCATCTGTTGGCTCTCTGTGTAATAACTGCCGATCTGACAATAACGGAGTAGCATCCTTTTTTTTTACAAGGATCGGGAAATCCTGCTGATTGAGCCTGCACTTGGTCATCGTGCACTGTGTCAGAGACGCAAGCCTGCCTTATGGTATTACTTCGTGAAGGGTCTTGGTCATTTGGCTACAATAGAGCCATTTAGCTCCTACTCCTTACCACAGCTATTTTGCTCTCATCTTACTTGGCTTAGCCATGCAGCTCCCATCCTCAACCTTATTGAGATGAGTAGTCCCCGACGTTGGAACTAACCTAATCAGACGGAGCATTACCCGCCGGTGGATCCGGAAAGCAAACGACGGTGAGCCATTTTGTTCCCACATGCTGACGCAATCCACTCGAGTTCTTCCCGAATGCAGATCTACCATACAGTCCATACAATGACATACCATACAATTCTCTCAACATAACTTATCACTCCCTTGCCGTACGGTGTACGTGGCTTTATCGTTGGATCGTGCGTTGGAAAAGTCCATCTAGGATAACCTTCAGTTTTGCTGGAGCCATTGATAGGTCTTTGATCTTCGCCATGACAATACGGTACGCGTCGCCCCAGGGGTTAACATCAGCGGCTCGGCACAGCTCCTTGTAGCAGTTCGCCTTTCTCAGTCTTATCTCTCGTTTTAAATCGGTCCTGCCGCTCGGAACACCACCCTATGCACCTCTCAGTCTGCTGCGATTTTAGCTTTCTGGACTCGCCTTGGATAGCATTCTCGGGGATCAACCATGCTAATTTGCTCATTAATTCCAAACCTTTTAACAGCGCTGCAAAACGTGTTAGCTATAAACATCGGAAGTCTTCGCACAGTTACCGAGAAATGGTCCAAACATTATCAATGGGATTCAAGGGGGTGCCATCCAATGGCTTTTATGCGACAGAAACGGGAGAAACAGTAAACTGACATAATTGGTTGTACTAACATGATTGAAACTTAATTGAGTTGCATTCGAGTAGCTTCAACTGTTTTTTTTTTCATAAAAGTGCTTAGGATTGTTATCTTTCTGAAACGTGTAGTTATTTTTCAGTTCCGTTTTCAACAACGGCTCGTCCAATTTTTTTACACAAAATCTGCACATAATTCCATTGCAGCCATAATTCCATTGATTTGAGCCAAATTTCCTACAGTAAACCATAATAAACAGCCTCAAATCATATCATTCCTTCGACTGTGTTTCATGGTTTTTTGTGGGTGTCTGTCCTGCAGCCATTCATCACTTTTTGTCATATTTTAAAAAGTAATTTCCTGATGAATGAAGCTCGAACTCTGATTTATCCGACCAGACGTTTCAAAAACACCAGTGGATTCTAAATCTAATTCCTTGCGGGCATTAGTCGTTTTACCTTGTTGACTTTGCTGATGAATGGTAGTTTTCGATCAAAAGGGCCTCTTCATGCCATTCTCAGCAATCCGTTGAGAAATGGTTTTATAAGAAATCGACAGGTTCAGCGTTTCTTACTCTGCACGTATATTGATACATGGATCTTTTTTAATCTCATGAATTATCCTAATATCTGCTCGTGCTTCAATTCTGCGCTTACGTTCTCTTGCTGATCGATCACCATACTTTCCTGCTATTTATACTTCAAACTGATCTTCGGAACCCATACTTTTCGGTTTATTTTGCATTGGGATTCGTTTCTTAGACAATCACGCACGATGAAATATTCCCGGGTTGTGTCAAAGTTATTTAGATGACTTAATTTTCTTTTTCGCTAGTGCATCTTTTTACCCTTCTTACATCAATAGAAGGGTATTAAGATCGCTTGAAAACTCGACTTTTTATCCGAGGCCCACAGGGCCGAGTGTCATATACCATTCGACTCAGCTCGACGAACTGAGCACATGTCTGTGTATGTATGTGTGTGTGTGTGTATGTGTGTGCGTGTATGTGTGTGTGTGTGCGTTACAAATAATGTCACATCGGTTTCTCAGCCATCTGAGAACCGATTTCAGTTTTGTTGACGGCAAATGGAAGCTACAACATTCCCATAGAACGCTATTGATTTTGTTTTTATTCGGACATTTCGTTACGAAGATATGAACGAATCAGTACTTGAAGGCCTATTATAATAGTAATCAAATAGATTAGTCTCCAATTACATACTGAACTATTTCTGTACCAATTTTAGTTTTGTTGATGCCAAATCAAAGCTATGAAATCTCCAAATAACTGGTCAAAATTTCATTATGATTGGATAATCCTTCAAGAAGATATGACCAAAACAATACCTGAGAGCACATAATTGTGAGATGACAATATACTCGTTGCAGTGCAAAACCGAACAAGACCAATCACACCAATCGATGCCGCTTGCATTCTATTGTGTCGCATCTGTTGCGTTGTATAGCACATACAGCGGACTAGCCACACTATGCGACTGTATAGAATTAGAGCAGCATAGATTGCCTCGAGTGGTCTGGTTTTGAACTGCTACGAGTATATTATACGAGTACACAAAGTCTCCATTTACTATTTTCAACGAACATGTACTTAGTAAGCATCTCACCATCGGTGGATTAATGCGGTTTTTATAACTAACATAAACTGGTCATTAAAGACTATTAATCATAATATTTTAATCACATTGCTAAACAATACGTTCAGGGTTGACCAATAGCTCATTTTATAAACTGAATGTATGGCATATTGAATATTTCAGAATCTTCTTGGAATTTCTGATGAAAATATGTATCCAGTACAATATTGCCCACATTTGAGTTTGTAATTCTGGTGAAGTGTAAGAAGGGTTCAGTCTCACCATCGATGGATTAATGCGGGTTTTTTAATATCTTATCGCCATTTGGGCATCCTTTTGATTTTCATTTATGATTAACTAATACTAATTTATTTGTGAATAAAGCATGATGAAGTTAATAAATGATAGCTGAGTGAACTTGAACATGTTTCATTTGTATATTTTTCATGACTAACTGACATTAATTGGTGGTTAAGTTATTTTCGGGTAAGTGGGTCTTTTTTGTGCCACTGTAACTGGAAGTGTATTTGAAAGCTCTATCATTCAAGACGTAAACTTTCCATGCGTAGAAAGATCTGCTTTGCGCCGATACTCGACCGGCAATTTTAGTAATATGTCGGGCAGAAAAGACTTGTGGCTCAAATGAAATCGCCGTTCCGAGCTCTTGAAATAATCAGACAGTCAACCACTAGTCCAAATTAAGTGATGCTATTCAGGCCCTTGCAGGTGGAAATCGATGAATCCGTTCCGCCATGACACGTATTAGTGTTTTGAATCGACGGTATCACATTTCCAACGTTCTAATGACAAAGGATAAGCCACCTAGTCAACACATAATCGTACATGATCTTTCGAACTTTCCATCATGGTCCCTGAAATCATCCAGATGATCAACGTCTAGAAAATTGTAAATTTATTTTTTTAGCAAAGTTGCTAGTTGGGAGCAAAATTGGAATTGTGAGTAATTTGACTTTGAACCAGTTGAAAACACTTGACATACATACATACAGACATACATGTAAAAAAAGTGTATCTACTCCTCTGGCTCACATAGTTTTACCACTTTGTGTAAGCACCTTTGGCTTCAATATCTCGTCGGCATCATCGTTACATCGACTCAACAAGCTTTGTAGTTGTTTCCAGGGTGATATTGTCCCATTCTGTTGATATTACCTGCCAAATTTGTTGGATGCCTGTTGTTTTTGCTTCTGGACCTTAATTTTCTAAATGATTACCTTGTAACGCTTTTCCTTGAACCACTGCGAAACCAGCTTTGAGATGTGCTTCGGATCTTCTGCTTGTTGGAATGTATATCAGCGCCCCACTTTTAGCTTTTGTGCAGACGCTGGTAGTTTTCTCTTCAAAATGTCCAAATAAATCTCCTTGGTCATAAATCCATCAATAAACTCAAGTTCTCCAATGCCGGATGTAGCCATATATCCTCACACCATGACTCTACCGGCAGAAAAAAATCCGCAAATACTACTTTTTCAAACTTTTTTTTTGCATACTATACATACAAGAATACATAACGTTTGTATTAAAAAACAACAAGAAGCTAGAAAGAATGCTGCAGAGGAAGACCTAGGGAAAAGTAGCTACATCACTGCGTGCGCTTGGCCGGAAGGTCGGTTCAAACAGTCAAACAGTGAAAAAGTACCTGGCGAACATGAACATATATGTCAAAAAGCGAAAGTCGCATCCACTGGTTTCGGCTGATTAGCGGCTGAATAAGATGGCAAACTCAATTTTCCCGGAGAACCGCAACGTGGCGGTAGTGATGGACGACGAGACCTATCTCACCCTGGATGGCAACGACTGGCAGGGCACTTCGTATTTTACTTCCCCCACGAAGGAAGTGAGCTCCGACCTCTGCTTTACCTAACATCCACTCGTCCTGTATGACTTATAGACCTCGGAGGGGAAAGGCGGAAAGCGTTGTATGTACTGATCCCCACCAGTGCGGTTAATGGTAAACCCCATTACGGTCTTTCTACACTGAAGTCGTATGCCAAAAATAAACCCAAAAGGAGCGGGAGATAGATTCTCTCCCATGTAGGGGATTTGGGAGTATAAATAGACAGTTCGTTAGAACTATTAAAAAAAGCTATCGGTAGTATATGAGCACGATCAAGTGCACAAACTTTTACCAGTCAAGGTGGTGCATTCGATCATGCCTTGACCTACCCCGCATGGGGATGCTTGGTAAAAGTTTGTGTTCCTGTTTCGAAATACTACCTCACAATGCCCTCCGCTCAACTTCAAACTACTTCTATTCAATTTTAACAGCCTGTCGTGAGCTTACGGAACTATCAACACTTTCTCTTAACAACTTTGTTCTAGTAAAAATTGCTGTCTACTCCTAGAGCCTCATGGTGATGAGAAATTATTTCCTTCTCAAAACAACATCATTCAATGGGAAATTCATCAAAAACAATTATCTGTCTTAGCTTTTTTTATCACCATCCGAAAAAAAAAATCATTTTTTTAATGCAAACGTTATCAGCACAAACTATACTAAATTAGCAATTTCTTTTCTGCTAATCATCATCACTTCCATGACGAATCCTAGAGGGTTTGAGCTGTTTAGTGGAATACCTTTAACTAGAAATAAGAAGAAAAATTTGTATTTTCCATTTATCACTTCCATATTAACCAGAGACTTTGAAAGGAAAGTTTATTTACCATTAATTAAAAATATTGATAGTTTCATTAGCATACGGCAGTCTGAAAATTGAAGAGTTGTTTGAACTGAGTGAAGGGCAATTTCAATGAAAGTATAATCAAGTTAAGCACTTTTTAACCAAGCTACCCCATGAAGGATAGAAATATGTATAGTCGAGTACCGATCTTTTCGGGTAAACCGTGAAGATTGATCCCCGCAGAGTATGGGATTTTCACAAATTGGGGGAAATGAGGTCTCACTCAGTTGTTTCAAATGATAAACATCTACAGTTTTCAACAGAATTGTTGTACTGAGTGGAACAACAAATCTGTTTCATTAGATTCAGGTTTAGTTGGGAAATCAACCGCTAAAGGCGCTTTACTTTTGAGTTACTAAATATGAGTGCTGTGACGCGTTGGGATAAGGGATAATTGGTTTCATCCTAGGATAGGATCACTCTTCATTAAACTTATACTAGAAAACATCGTCCCAACTAGTAAAGCTCTCGAGGTATAGCTATCACAAACTGGAAGATTATGTGCACGCTATTGCAGTGCAGTGATCGAATTCCGAACTTGTGTGACCACCTTTAGGATGGGTTTGGCCACTAGGAGAAAACCACAATTAGTAAACGACTATTTTGCCACAATTTTGCTACAGTACACTGAAGAAGTCTGCACATTGTAAAAGAAATACGCGTATCTGTTAAGATACGCAATAAAGGTAGTAGGAATTAAATGGAAAATACTAATCTTTCTTCTCATTTTCTTGTTACTAGGACAAGTTTACTGAAAACTGATATGTTCTAACTGGTGAGGCTCTCGAGATATCCTAGGATGAAACCAATTACCCCATATCCCAACGCATCACAGCACTTATATATAGTAACTTGAAGGTAAAGTGCCTCTAGCGGTTGAATTCCCAATTAAACCGGAATCCAATGAAACAGATTTTTAGTCCAACCCAATACATCAATTCTGTTAAAAACTGCAGATGTTTATCACTTGAAACATCTGAATTAGACCTCATTTCCCCCAATTAATGAAAAGCTAGCTGCGGGTGCCATAAGCCCATAAGCTGCGGGTATCGATCTCTGCGATTTGCCCGAAAAAAAACGAGTGTTACCTTTAGGGGAGGGCTACAAGGAATTTGGTTTTCAGCGTAACGCAATATATGAACGTCACCCAAATAGATGGGTATTTTGAGGATGCAAACGAGAACAATCTGAAGCTCCTTCAACGCTGTGAATGTGCATCGATTTGAACAGAAAAATTTGAATCAAATCACCCCATAAGGCTGGCGATAATGGCAATGATAATAGAGGATGATGAATTTGGATGACACCAAATTATTGCTTGTTTGAATGCCAATTATGCAATTTGAATTTTCCATATTGGTGATGAAGATAATGAAAATCGATGAGCGTGTGTTATTTTCAAATAATTGCACACTTCACAGCGAATTTGAATTTGGTCAACCAATTAGCTTCTGTATTTTTAGTTTATGTAATGACTGCATTGTTATTGAAATGTGATTAATGTTTTCCCACAACAAGAAAACAAGTGCAATGTTCAGTATCAACTAGTATAAACTTCTACCATCGAGCTCTATCGAGTCTCACGTTGTCTATGTCAGAACAGAGAAAACATGGAAAACACATCATGACTTGGCCGGCAGGCTTCCGTGAGGTAAACCACATTGCTGATTTGATTGCTTTTCTCAGCATTGCCCTCAGTCTGTATCCTATATGAACGATAGGTACCGCCACATCAAAAACCGGAGTGATCAACGGCAGCAGCATACACTGAGTGAGAGTACCTGTTTGGAATCGTTGAGCAAAAATGCTACGCATGGATTATTTTCTGCTTTGCGTTGTCGTCGTCGGTCGTCGCTGATGACGAAAATCATATCACTTTTTAGATTAATTAGAATCTTCCACCACTTTCGAGAATAAATGGGCAGGCAATTCTTCGAACGATTCCCAATTAGAGCGTACAGCTGATTGCACTCAGCGCAAGAAGGTGCATTAATTAATCATTTTGTTCCGTCACGAATCGTGGTTCACGAAAAGTACAAGTACACGGTAGATGGAAAATCACAACCGTCAGTCGCTACCATCGCACCTCCGTTGCACACAATGTACCTATTGTTGGTAGCTGCTGCCGCAAAGTGCTGCAGTGCTTCAACTACGGCCCGAGAATGTATAATGAACGTCGGTGGTTTACCTTAAGCGGAAATTGAATATGGCAGGAACGACTTGCGAGCTCTTTCCGATAGTCTAGTCAGTCAGTAATAAGGCGGCATTCCACGGTGGTCGATTTTCAACTTCTTGATTGTCTTCTTTCAGTATTTCAGTTACTGGCTTTCACAATGAATACAGATGCACTAGTATAGGTTTTAGATCCAACGCAAGAATTGGAAAATACTACCAAATTACTTATTTTCTGTAGTAAGGTTTAGGCTTGTTCACCATTGGAGAGAGGCTCCTCCAGTCTACATGTTGTACTCATCAGCACATGGACCGGGACCAAAGATTTCACTTCCCTTTCGAAGGAAGAAGAACCCAGAGAGTTTTTTTTTCTTTCGCCTCAAAAAAATCTCACCGACCTCGGCTGGCATTAAACCCAGACCAACTGGGGCACCAGTAACAGTCACGCTTAATATAACACGTCAATGAACATCGCAACCCGAAAAGAAAACATCGAACATGAAAATTGATCAAATTGAGCAATAGTTTTTACGTTGGAATAATGAAAAATATAATTAAGACCTTTTGCTCATTCGAGCCTTTTTAAGCCGTATATTTTCCAATAGATCGTTTCTGACAAAGCTCAAGCTCTTCAGTCTTGATGAGTTTGATGTCTTGGACAGGCAAAATATTATGCGCACATCTTAAAAGACTGTTCGATAAAGAAAGTGGACACCTGTTTATGAATGGTTTAGGGTTAAAACTTAACGAGAAACTGTGAATTTTCGCGCAGTGTGTAAAAACATTGTTTACTTTGGTCACACGCTTGAAATTTTTTTTGGACAATGCATACCATTGGAAGGCATAATATAAAGCATGCTGCGATTCTTAGCCTCTTGCCCAGTATCTCCTATCCCTACCTCGCCGTTGTGTCGACTGGGGTATAAGTAACCTTACCAAAGATCGGGTAACATACCCTGGTGGGAATTTGATCATAAGCTGACAGAGAAGGGGGCTACTCTCGACGAAGGGTGCAGTCTATCTGAGCGTCTGTTTGTCATTTCAAAGGCGGCTCAAAACAGCGTCTGTTCTCCATGTTAGGAGCGGCTGATCATCGTCCTTGTTCCAGCGTGGGACTCTAAACAGTGTTGCGCACTTTGGTCCTCCGGTGAGACAGGGGGTTGGGTAAGGCAGCGCTAAAAAAATCCAAAGTTTCAAATAATACAGAAGTGAATACGGCCCAGAACAATTGGCAAAGACCTAGGCGCCAAAATAAGAACTGCGATTGGAAAATTGGAACATGGAACTGCAAATCGCTCTGCATCCTAGGCTGCGATAGAGTAATCTACGACGAGCTGCATCCATGTCACTTCGAAGTCGTAGCATTGCAGAAGCTTTGCTGGACAGGATGTCAAATTTGAAGTGCTGGGTAAAATGCGTCAACGAGTGATCGGATGGTTTCCGATCAATGCGAAAATTAGCAACCTGAGGATCAAGGATCGTTTCTTCAACTGCAGCATCATCAACGTACACTGCCACGAAAGGGAACCCGATGACAAAAAATAGCGTCCTACGCGCAGCTAAGGGGCTATTCATAAACCACGTAGACTTTTTTGGAGGGAGCGGTGGGGGGGGGTAGATCAAAGTCTACGCTCCATACAAAAATTTAAAACAATGTATGGAGAAAAGTCTACGAGGGTCTGAGATTTTCAAAAATGAGTCTACGTGGTTTATGCACAAGCCCTAAGCAAGTGTATTGGGAAGAAAAAGTCGTTATTGGTGACATGAACGCTCACGTAGGACGGAAGGCAATGCACAAAAATTGCGCCAAACAGCCTGCATACTACATTGAACGATAACGGCCAACGATGTGTGAACTTTGCGGCCTCTCGTGGTTTAGTAGTTCAAAAGTATGTTTTTCCCCGTAAAGACATCACCAAAGCCACTTGGAGATCACCTGGCCAACTAACAGAGAATCAATCAATCTAATATTATCGACGAGAGATTCTTCTACAATATCATCAACGTTCTCACCTACCGCAGTGCGAATATAGACTCCACTCCAAGATTCTCGACGGTGTACATCACGCGTCGAATTCGGACGCTACCATCTAACATTGAGCTACTGCGAGAAACAGGAGTTGCCCAGGAATACGAGCAACAGCTGGAGCAGTCTTTCCCACGGAAGAGCAGCTTGGTGCAGCTACTCTTGAAGATGGCTGGAAAGATATTCAAACCGCCATTTGTTGCACTGCAATAGCGGCACCACGTGCTTCTGCACCGAATCAAAAACATGATTGGTTTGATGGCGAATGCAAGCAGTTGGTAGAGGAGAGAGATGCAGAACGGGCGAGAATGACAGCCACGCAACAGGCAATATTACATTCTTTGAAGGAAAACCTTGCTAACGAGACACGCAAATTCTACGAGAAGTTTAACAACTTGAGGACAAGCCGATATGTGCAGAGACTTGGAAAGTAAACGTCTCACAGTTGAATGTGAGCTCATTGAAAGGTGGAAACAGTACTTTGACGAGCACCTGAACGGCAGTGTTACTGTTAACGAAGCTGGCACGGTAATAAATCTAGGAACATGTGCAGAAGATAAAGGATCCCGACCCCAACCCATCAGGAAGTTGAGGAGCAAGAGCTACGGTTACAAGAGCTTTTAAAATAGGGATATGCTATACTGGAAAGGACGCTGCACTCGGTAATGACCAAGATTTGGGAGGAAGAGTGTTTACCGGAGGATTGAATGGAATGTTGTAACGGGTCGGGTGTTTTAGCCAAGAAAATAGTCATAAACCTCACTTAAGCGGCAGGTAGACGATTAGTCTACTGTGAGGAAAGCTGTTCTCAAATAGACCCGTCCCGGCTTCGAGACCTCAGGGCGAGTTCAACCAAACTCAAATGGCGGCACAGCGGTCCTGAATTCCGAAAAGCAAAGCTGACTCAACAGGGGAAAGACTCAACACATCGGCAAAAGAGGTTTCCTATGCTGGTTTGCCTCTACTTGCCTAGAGGGAACAAACTCTACGATTCGCGGGAAATTCCATTTAGATACCTACTCAATCTTTCACGCTTCAGTCCCCCTCAACACAGACCTAGGGCTGATAGTTTGGAATCAATCTTCATATAGCTTTGCAATATGTGGTGTTTTTAATTCATGTAGGGTTAGTATGGTATGTACGTACAATGTGGTGGTTTTCTAATAATTCTAACCTGTCAGGCATATCAACAACGGGTGGCTAACGGTTCCTCGGTGCTCCGGTGGGTGGTAGTTTCTACGAACGGTGTATGGTTTCTTCGACACGGGGTCGTGTCTTCGACGCGATTCCACCACGCGGCGTGCGTCTTGGGAATCGACTTGCTCGATGTGCGAAAAACTTGTAACGCAACGGTGTAGCTTTTTCGGGTGTGAGGTGAAGCTTTGGTACCACAGCTCGCTGTAACCGGTGTAAACTTACCGGCAGGTAGCGTTCCGGTGAAAGTGGTCGGTGAGGGATAGGTGTCGTTCAGTTCGAGCAGATATGCCGACACGTGGATTCCGAGACTTGGTCGAGTCCGCTGGACGACCGGGATTGGACGGTCTGAGCTTCCGCCCCGAGGGGTACACCCTTGTTGAAGAGTTATCCACAGAGAACAGACATCTAAGCTGGAGTGCCCTCCGTGTGTAAAGTTTTGTAACTGCCATTTTAAAATTATAAATCGTTTCCGTAAGTGTTGGTGAATCGTATGTTGATGGCGCCACCTGCGCGCCTTGAGATTTGATAGGCTGTCAGTTTTAGTTAGGTGAAACCTAGACTAGGCGGCGTTGTTTTTCCAACGGTTTGCTTTTGAATATTTACACAGTAAATTGGAGCAAAAATGTTCGAGCTTGGATGTCTGTTCTCTGTGGGTTATCTTTCAAACGGTTATTTTACATCAGTAGCTGACTTACTAGCTATATCATTCCAGCGAATTACCTGACACAACTTCTGTCGCCACACACGCGGTTCTGACTCACTTCACTGTTTTACTTTTAAATGTGGACTTCACTGTAGGAATTATCATTAAATACGTTATTCCAGTCGGTAAAATAAATCTCTTTCCTGTTTTTCCTATTTTAGCGTACTTCTGCCACATCTATTAATTAATTAACTGTTTTTTTATTCGTCCTACTTCTACCTTAACGTTTCTTAACTGCCACTTCCCTATTAAACTTCAGCGTCGATTGCACTTCGACCTTTTTAACTTCAGCGCCGTGGATTTAATAAGGATCTAATTGGTGAATCTTCGCTTTTTGACTCGATAGCGATCCGAAGCCTGTCTTGACGAAGTTCGGGACCATAACCACTCGGACGAGTTTATCCGGTAGCTTAACTCTCCCAACCACTTATCATTTGGTCTCCCTCTTCTGACATTCTAACCGGTATGGAACCAGAGACTGGGAACGTTAATTGCTCAAGTCAGGCGAGTTTGAAATAATAGGGTTGGCTATAATTATTATTGTCTTTACGAATTTTAATTCAGTTTATTTTCTTTCACTTGTAACACCGTTACGAGGTATCCCATGTCCTATCTATAAAAAGGGTGACAATCTAGATTGCTGCAACTATCGTTCAATCACGCTGCTGAGCATATACAAGTTGGTCTCGCAAATTTTATGTCACTGCCTGTCACCAATTGCAAAGGAGCTTGTGGGACAATACTAAGCGGGATGCATTGGAGGGTGTGGTTCGAAGAGCTGAAATAGACACGAGTGGCACGATCTTCAGGAAGTCTGTCCAACTTTTTGGCTTCGATGAAGACGTTGATGTCGTAGCACGTAATTTTAAGACGATGATGGAAACTTTCATCAGACTTAAGATGGAAGCTGATATGATTGAGCTTGTGAATAATGCGATGAAAAAAAAAAAAAGTTTAAAAAGGGGCTCGTGAGAAGACAACGTTAGCCACCCACCACAAGCTCAGATCGACGGTGATGAAGTCAAGGAAGATGACGAATTCGTGTATCTGAGCTCATTGGTGACCACCAATAACAACACCAGCAGCGAAATACAAAGGCGCATTATGGCTGATAATCGTGCCTACTTTGGACTCCAAAGGACGCTAAGATCAAGCATAGTTCACCGAACTACAAAGTTGACCATCTAGCCATTAATTAGAACGGTAGACCAGCCACGAAACATGGACATTGTAAGTGAAGGACCAACACGCCCTTGGTGTTTTTGAACGGAAGGTGTTGCGAACGATCTACGGTGGATTTGAGATGGAAAACGGAACGTGGAGGAGGCAATTGAACCACGGAATGGATCAATTGCTGGGAGAACCTCCTATCGTACTAGAATTTCGGACGACAGGCAACTTTAAATTTTAAATTGTCGAAAATAAACTGATGGGCATAAGAAGAAGGAGATGCGCACAAAGAACAAGGTGGATCTATCAAGTAGAAGGCGACCTGCGGACCCTTCGCGAACAGCAAGGCTGGCGAAGACCGAATAGAATGGAGACAACTTCTGTGAACAGCAGAGGCCATACCAGCCCAAGCCTATCATCAAACCTGGTCATAAGGTTACGGAAGTACGTATTCGTAAAAAGACCAGCACAACCATCATGCATCCAGAATACATTTTTTTGTAGTTCTTCAGCTGGTTCAACAGTGGTCCATCCACATTTACACACACCGAATGAAAGGTCGCTCCGCTATAGCTTTTGCACACAAAACCCTCGGCATCCTTCGCCTTCTTCTGACAGCGATGGCAAAGCATAGTTATATTGCACAGTCGATGTTTTCGGTTGATAAACGCCTTTTGGTATCCAAGGATCGAAAAGTTGGCGATTCGCGGGAATTGTGGAATAAAGTTGCCGACGATAATGGTCGTTGACAATAATCACTTGCGAATGCTCCAGTCAGTTACCAAAATAAGTAAAAAGACGCGATGAGTATGTGCACTTCAAATCGACCAATATTTTTCATTTGGGCCTAACTAACAAACGAAAACAATGGCTACTTCCGTGAATTTCTCGTGGCACAAAGGCTACCCAATTCTATCGGATAGGTGAACGCTTCCTCTTCGAAATGGCCGTGGTGGATTGATCAGGCGAGTTTTTAATAACGAGAAATTCGAGGAAAAGCCATTGTTTATGTTTGTCAGTAAGGCCCTAATGAGAAATCTTTGTAGAAATCACACTTCTAGACAAAATAGTAACAAAATAGCACCATGAACAGATACAGGGAGTTATAACTATAGACACTCAAGTAATAGACAGGACAACGTGAGTCTGGCACAGTTGATGTATCCAAACAACTGTCAAATCGTATGAGAAATGCGAGGAAATGTTCGTTTTGGATACAAAATGGCGGCACGTTGTCCGGTCTATTACTTGAGTGTCTATAGTTATTACCTTCCCGTCGGTAGTGGATATAGATGTTAGCAACCTGGTATTTCCACGAAATTTACGTTTTAAAGGGTGTATTCGATAAAAATGGCACACACATATATACTCATCAAAATTAAACTGATTATCGGATTTTCTTGAAATTTTCAGGGAATGAAGAACTACTAATGAGTTTTGACTTATGACATTTGTTTTATTCAATTTCGTCTCCCATCCCGAATGCCCGCACTTTCCTTTACACTCCACCCATCAAATTTTGTACAACCGATTTTCCCAGTGTTTTTGTTGTTTTTACCCAAATTTTCTTCAATTCTAGCTCGGTTTTTATAGTTTTGGGATGTTTGCGAAGTTCCGTTTTCATAATTGCCCAGAATTTTTCAATTGGACGAAGTTCCGGTGAATTTGGTGGGTTCATATCCTTTGGCACAAAATTGACTCCGTTGGCTCGGTACCACTCCAATACGTTTCGAGCGTAGTGGCAGGATGCTAGATCAGGCCAAAACAGAGTTGATCCTTTGTGCTTCTTAATGAATGGCAAGAGACGCTTCTTAAGGCACTCTTCCGTGTAAATCGCACCGTTTATTGTTCCGGAAGTGATGAAGGAGCACTTATTTCACCACATCCGCAAATCGCCTGCCAGATTAGAAACTTCTTTGCAAATTTCGATAGTTTCTTCTTTCGATCATCCTCCGGAACATCGAACTTCGACTTGGCAACGAAATATTCTTGTCCAGGAAGTTGACGGAAGTCTATCACGATGCAACCGGATTTGGTGAGCAGCTTCGTGTAAAGTTTCCGGGCGCGGGTTTTCGCAGTGATGTTTTGTTTTTCATTCCGGTTTGGGGCTTTTTGCACTTTGTAAACATGCAACCCAGCACGCTTCATGGGTTTCTGCACAAAACCGACTGACACCTTAGACTTTTTAGTGACATCTCGAATTGACATGTTTGGACGGTTCTTGAATTGTTGTACGACTTTCCTGGCCATTTTACTGTCCATTGGACCACTTTTACGACCACTTCCTTCCTTCATTTGGACACTCAGATGCTCCTTGAAGGTTCTTATTACACGAGACACAGTTGTATTTGCAATTCCAAGCCTTTTAGCAATCCACCGGTGGGACGCCCCTGGATTTTGATTGTGAGTGCACAAAATTTTCTCACGGACAATTTCTTGTTTCGACGACATGATTGGAACTACTGAATGTATAACTATGAAACTTGACAGATGTATATAATACACTATGGATAAGATCTACTCAAATTTCTAGGTTTTTTACTCATACGATTCAAAAGTTACAGAAGATTTTCTGTGTGCCATTTTTATCGAATACACCCTTTAAGTCATTGTTTACAATTATTACTTTCGACCTTTTGACGATTTTGTCTAGACTTTATGGCAGTTGCACAATAGAACATTATGCGGACTAAACTAAAGTAAACCGGATATCTAATAACGGGAATAACAGTTATGTTATAGGTAAACCACTCGAGAAACATTACGAAATTACCAGTAAAAGTACCCAATAGAGATAGTAAAGTATTAGTGGTCAAAGTGCAATCATGTCCATCTACTGTTGATTAAACCCCGCAGAAACGCAACATTTATAATGAAATAGACGTGGAATCCGCCAATAAAATCAATAATTTATCAAACGTGAAAATCCATACAAAACCATTTGAAGGTCCATACAAAAAACTTGACAAGGGGGAGGGGGGTTATAAAAAGTAAATTTTTGCTTGACGTAATTAATGGACGTTCCCTATTCTGTATTTAAAACAACAATAAAAATGACCACCATTCCCCGGCTAATATTTTTTATGGTTGAAAACACACTAAACCTTTATTGATTGAAGAAGAATAATATTACTTTCAAGTCAAAAAAGCAATGAAATATATAAATTGTTGATTTTTTTGACATATATTTAATTTACAGAGCCAAGTTATTATTTTATATACAAAATAATTAAGTATGATAAAAATCTTATATCAAAGTTAGAGGGATAAAATTGATAACTTGCGGTCGTCTCGAGGTTAATAAGAATTACAATTTTCTTGGATGGGAAAATAACGGTGGGAATTTTCAACAAAACCTGCAGAACAATAGTTTTCTGATGTCTAGAGCCTCAAATTACAATTTATGAATTAATCGTTTTTAATTAGAAAAAAAAAATAAAACACTCACTCGAACACACGTACACACAAACATTGACGCACATAAACTTCATAAATTTAACCTAAACATATAACTTAATCAAACTACAATCTATAATTGGTGTAAGTCAAAAACACATATATAAGTTTCATGAACTCCACATCGTGTGCAGCAAAAATGTCTCGAATCGGTACATTGGGTTGTCTACCTCGAGCCCGAAGGGATTTCTGACTCCACTGTGCTCAGCACAAAACCAAATTGCGTGATCTGGTCCTTGTCTTCATTCACAGAGATAGCTGTGTCCCAGCCCAACACGAAACAAATGAGCGTTTGATGTACAATGATTTGACATGAGGCAAGACATCGCCCGAATGAAGTCTCGAGCCACATCCAGTCCCCTGAACCAACGTTTCTTCGAAACTTTGGGATTGATAGAATGTTGCCTCAAATATCCTTAGCTCCATTTATACTGTCAGCTAACGAGCGATATCTGACGAAAAATATTGAAAAATCCATTGAAGGCTTTTTGTCAGTCATAAATATCACCTTCCATAGCGCCCACCTATGCAAGCGAGTCCGCTTTCTCACTGCCCGGAATCAGACAATGAAGGGATCAACACAAAGGTGATAAAAATAGAACGTAAAGATAAAGCACTAAGAAGACCTATATTTTTTCATAATAAAATAATAGGCGTGCCTTATCGGCTATTCGTGAAAATGAAGGAATCATCCGATGTGAGCAAGGCAACCGTTTCTAACGAAAAATGTATTGCCACCAATTCAGCAACAAAAAACAGAACAAGCAGCTTGAAGTTGTCGAGTGGCGCTATAAAATTCATTGTATATCTCAAAGCCAGGAAACTCCTCCGACAAAAACTCGTCCGTTAAAAACGTTTCAGCGGGATCAACTTGGTCAAAGTTTGCAACAAATATTACCGAAGCACCCATAGGACAATGATGCTCTGGGATTTCATGTAGTATATTGTTGAATTTGCAATTGTTTTAATTCAAAATATTTTTAAAACAAAAAAAAAACATCATTTTCTGCCAACAATTAAATTCTTGGAAACTCAAACTAAATCGCTGAGACCATAATTAAAATTTTTTAACTTAAATTTTTTTGTTGTTGTGTTAAATATTTTTATTATGTCAATATAACCAGATTTCAATGGTTTTATTTTCGTTTAATTATTATTCAATAAAATTAATTCAACAAACATTCCAGCTGCAGATAAGTTGAGGTTTGCCCAATGATTGTTTTGACGATAACGGTGGCAATCTCTTTGATGTGAAACAACATTCACCATGAATCCTAGAGAGTTTGAGCTGTTTAGTAGAATATTTGTAACTAGAAATGAGAAGAAAAATAAGTATTTTCCATTTAATACCAACTACCTTTGCTTATTATTTGCGTAGTTGGAATTAAATGGAAAATACTAATTTTTCTTCTCATTTCTAGTAACAATAACCTGTCGTATGCGCCAAGAATTTCTTCCGTATATGCATTTCGTCTCTCAGCAAGAAATGGTATAGTTATTAAATTTTCTATTTCCTTCAATATTTCAACGGAGTATTGATTTTCTGTTTAAAAAAAATTAACATACGCATTTCATTACAAATTTTCAATTTCTTATCAAAATAGCAATTCATGGATTGCTCAAAGAGTTCAAAACCAAGCAATAAATATACAAGCGCGTCGTTAATCTCCTCGACCTACATAAATATTATTTCCATCGGCGAGTCCACTTTAGTTTTCAATAAAGCGTATACAGTGAGGCTACGAAATTGACGCATGCGTTAATATTGAAAGCATACATGTACACTGACAATTGTAAGATTGTATTTGTAACGGAGTTTTTTTTTCAAATCTATATTTTTTAATTGATTGGAATTGTTTATAAACACATACAGTGTCTTCTTAGAATTTGGTTTTAGAAACAACAACGAGGATTGTTGAAGCTACTAAAGCTACTACTTGAAGCTACTACGAGGATTGTTGAAGCTAATAAAAATATATGAAGTTACAAAACATTTCAATAATATTTTTTTTAATTCAAAGAGGTCAATTTTCTCAGTGTGCAAAACTGTTTATAAATAACACATAAGCCCTTCTGAAAAATTACTCTCGTTTAAAAACGTCCGTTCCTCAAGCCACAACACGTATACCGAACACATTTGCAAGGTTTCGGCCAAATCTAAAATACTGAAGTTTTGTCATTTACTGATATGGCGTGGAACCGCGCTATTCCAAAAATTCATAATTCATCCTTCCGGTCAACGGTAGGACTACGCCTTTCTAAACACTTTTCAAGCAGTAGTTCAGCTTCATCATCGTAGCTCATCAAGCTAAATTGTCAATCCATGAAGTTTGTCTACTCAAACGGCCGACCATCTTCCCGTACAGACCAAAACCTTTGGCACTGACTGGTCCGGATTCAGGGAACGAAGCGTTTCCCGTGGTGCCCCCGAGAGCGTAATCAATTTCTCTTCCATCTTTGCGCGTGCTGCATCCCACAGTGCCACGATGACACAGTTTTGAAAGATCCTCAAACAGTCAACGAAAAACTTGCTCTTCGGTTACTACGACACCGGTGACCTCCTCTGCCTGCTTGGATAGCAGCAGCAAGTGAATAGGGCGCCAGAGTGAAAGCGGAAACTTGCTAATTCAGTTTTGAATAATTAATTGTACGTGTAGAGTGAGCGATAGTGTTTATTCAGTTTTGAGAAGAAGCAAAAGTTTGTCTTCTACCCGTTGGCGGTGTGTTTCTTCCTGCAGTTCAGATATTTATCAACTTCCGAAAGCGAAAAGTTTAGCTGCAAACTTGCTCCCAATTGAGTTTGAATTTTGATGGTTGATTATACTGCCTGTCCCATTTCCGGAAGGGAACTTTTGTCATTGTTGGTGGAAACTTAGTCTGGAACTATTCAAGGATAATTAAAAAGTGTGTATGAGATTTTAAGGCACAGGATAACTGAGACCTTCGAAGCGAATGTCCGGCCTGGTCTGAAGCAGTGAAGCATTTTCCCCAACACATGCGCAGTGACGTTCATCGACCATCGACGAAAACAGTCAGCTGGTCGGTGGAACTCACCCAAACATGCATCGACTCGTGATCGGTGAGTGACGGCACTTCGGTGCAAAACTCGTTCGTTCAACCACCGCTGGTTTAGTGCAGTAGTTCAACTGGATCCATCAACATACCGCTCGCAAAAAAAATCCCAACTTTGAAACAACGCAAAAATCTCCGTAGCGCGTGAAGCCCTCCACCCATCAACCCCGTTAAGTCTCCGACACAGGCAGAGCACTTTCAAAGGAAGAAAACTTAATGCTACCAAACCCCACCTCCACCCAGCAGCGCCAGTATTAACCATCCATTCTCGGACAGCAAACAATTCCAACTTTGTTTTTCAACGACGATATGCTGAGGATACTCTCTATACAATCAAGAAAGTCAATCTACTTCTCCCGTGCCGCTCTCAACGTTCGGTCCGGGGATACGAACACGGCCTGCCTCGATTGGGGGGGTTTTCGAGGCAGGCAAAAAGGCATATCCGTAGCTTGTCTTGTCTCATCACCAGCTCAGCTCGTTCGCTGCTGGTGGGTAGTCGTTTTTGGGTTCTGGTTGCTTGCCACCATTTGCGAGCGGCCTGAAACGAACCGAGCGAGTGGTCCTGTGGAGCGGCAAATAATTGACATATAACTAAGGATGGAAGGGCGAAAATTGAGGAATCTCCGGGATGTTTCCACCCGACTGGCCAGGTGTGGATAACTTGCTAGCTGTTGACCAGATTGCATGGCACGGATCGGGGCCATGACACCACTTTTCCTCTGCATCTGGATGGGCAGGATTGGGCAGGATTGCAAGCGAAGCATAAAATTGTAATAAATTTGGTCCGTGTCGTTACCGTCCACGTTGGGATCCAAATCGGGGTCGAGTGCTAGAATGCGCATTGTTGCCATTTCCGATGGAGTTTCAATTCAATGAGGTGTGCCCATAAGACACGGCTTGAACTGTGGGGTTATGGGCGGATCAATGCCGGACTTTTGCATTTTCTCTGTTATGCGCGTCATAGCACTTAACGAAGGCTCTGGTTATTTGAAAAACCTCTAAGTGATATTTGTAATCAAAGTTCTTTTGCTAAACATGTTGATATTTGTAATGCAGGACGAGCACCAACATTGGGCTTCTGTGCTTTGTTAGCAGTCTACATTATGGGATGAATGTGACTCTCAATAAAGGGTGTTTCGATCAAAATTTGGTCAACTTAAACTTGACGCATTTCCTTTCATCGTGCATTGAAAAAGTTTTGCGCAACCCTTATTTTGAAGATGTGTGCGTGTAGCATCATGCCTCTATTTTGATTTTGAGATTAGAACTTCAGTTATCAAAATGTCGTCGAAGGAAGAGATGCAACGCATCAAAATTTTGCACGTGCATGGCGAAAATCCAAACTACTCTCACGCCAAGTTGGCGAAATTGTTGAATGTGGCTAAATCAGCTGTTCGGTGAACGTTTGTCAACAGCCAGGAAAGCCTGATCGGGAAGAAATCGGAAGCCGGAGGCCATACCGACAACAAAAAGAGTTGCCCGCTGTTTCGAGCCGTACCCAAACCTCTCCGTCCGAGATGTCGCAAATAAGCTGGGAACTGGGCCTTCAACCGTAGATAGAGCTAAAAAACGAGCTGGACTGTTGACTTACAAGAAAGTGGTGACTCCAAATCGCGACGATAAACAAAACACGTCGGCCAAAGCACGATCGCGAAATTTGTACACACCGATGCTGACGAAGTTTGATTGCGTTGTTCCGTTCTATTTTGGCCGGATTGTTCCGAATTGTTCCGTTCTATTTTGGCCGGATTGTTCCGAATTGTTCCGTTCTATTTTGGCCAGATTTGGCATCTAGCCATTACGGAAAAAGGCCATGGAGTGGTATGCTGCCAACAACGTTCAAGCGCCAGAGCCCCGCCCAATCGGAAAATATTGGGCCATCGTCAAGCGGAACCTTAAGAAGACTCAAAAAGCTGTTGTGCGCAAGAAACAGTTCAAGGCAAACTGGCGTTCTGCGGCGAATAAAGTGCACAAAAAGACTGTACAAAATCTTATGGCAGGTTTCAACGAAAGACAATTCGCATTCGGTATAAAGAAAGCTTAACTGAATATTTCTTCTGTATTCTTTACTAAATGAACTTGAAATAGAAAAAGAATTTGACAGGGTGGCGTCACAATCTTAATATACAAATTCCCGAATTTTTCCTGAATTTTTCCCGCATTTTTGCCTTATTTTCCCGACTGTTAAGATAAGTTAATATAAATTACGCGTAGCTAAATCTCTGAGCTCCCAAACTAATTACAGTTTGGTTTACCACCATATATTTATTTATTTAAAATACGCCTTTTTGTGCGACAGGATGAGCCAATTTTCAACAAATGTTGTCAAATTTGGTAGCTCCTTCTTGGTTCTAGCCAAAATTTGTCCAAACCATTTTCTTTTCTCTGGAATCCGGCAAGCAACGTCAGACGGCATTGAGCACAGCCGCCCAAATTCTTCTTTCACCATGTGTTAACACCCTGACAAATGCAATTCGCCAAACTACAAACACATTCGCCACCACATGAAAGATAAGTTCATTTCTGGCCTCACCTGTTACAGCCGTGTAGCCAGATCTTCTAAGGGCATCTTCAACGGTGGTTCGAATCGTGGTTTGGATTTATTTTTCTAGACCAAACGTGGTGTTTGTAAATTTTGTTTTATACCGGATCTATTTTGCATCATTTCAGAACTTATATAAGCTTCTAAGTTTCTTACTGAACGCACTATTTAAAAAATTAATCTAATGAACTTCAGAAGAACTTGTGAAGATTGGGTGGAAATATCTATAATGAACATGCCAGAAGTTGATTAAACTTCTCGGCAGTTGAATAAAATAATTGGAAGTTTCCAGATAACCATGAAGTTTGCTCGCTGTCTTTCGAGAAGAGAAATGGTGGAACTTTAGAGAAGTTATTTGGATTTCCGAAAAATTATTAACTTTTCTGGAAACTTGGTTGAACTTCCAAAAAGTTCGCTGATCATCCATGGAATGGAATGGAATGGAAACTTTCTGGAAATGACGGAAACTTAGAAAATCAGATTTTGCTTCCCAGAAGTTGTTTTAACTTCCAGCAGGTACATATTCTTTGATAAAAAGCAGAATTTTGGAAAGTTCCCCGATCTTGGTGGAAGTTTTCTGAAATTCTTGGAAGATCGCAGGACTATTGAGAAATTTCCTGAATTGCAGAATCACCTAAGCATCCGGTAGATTTTTTTTGAGCTTCTGGAAAGTTCCCTGAATTTCTGGGAAATTTTCTAAATTTCTGGGACGTTCCCTGAACGTCTGAGATGTTTGCTGACCTTTTGAAAAGTTTCCTGATCTTTGGGGGAGTTCTATGAGCATTTCCTGAAGTTCTGAGAAGCTTTTTGAATTCATGAGAAACCCTGAACTTCAAGGAAGTTTCTTGAACTTCTACATGTTCGCTGAACATCTAAGAAGTTCTGAATATGTCTAGCAAGTTTCACGAAATTCTAGGAAGTGCACTAAACCTCTTAGAAGATCCGCAAAGCGTTGAAAAGCTTCATGAATTTCCTGACTGTTCTCTATTGGAAATTCTCTATTTTTTTGGCAAGTTTCTTGAATTTTGAGGAAGTTCCCTGAACATCTTGAGTTCTTCTATGAATTTCTGAAAAAATACCCAAATTAATCTGATAAGTTTTCTAAACTTCTGGAAGCCCCCTGAATTTCTGGATAGTTACCTGAACTTCTGTGAAGAACCATTTACTTTTGGAAACTTCCCTGAACTCGTGGTAAGCTCCTTGAATTCGTGGACAATTCCCTGAATGTTCCAACCTGAAACGAATCTGAATTTCAGGAAACTTGTCTGAACTTCTAGGAAGAACTTTTACTTTCTGGAAAGTTCCTTGATTTTATGGTATGTTCCTTTGACATCAGGGAGAAAAGCTAAACCTAGGGAAAATCTAAGTCAAATCTAAAAAGTATACCGAGCTTCTGATAAGTTCCCTGAGTTTCTAAGTGCACTGAATTTACAAGATTTTGTTCGAACTTTTGGGAGATAATTTTTGTCCATTAGTTTCTTCACCTCTTCCGATATTGGAGGACGTAAATACTGCGTAAGTCTTGACAGATTTGCAAAAATTCCTCAAGGTCACCAACCCCCAAGTTGTCATCGAGAGAACTAGCTGAGGACATACGCCAACACCCATTAAGCTTTAGTGCACCTATGTAACACTAAGGCCAACATATCCAGCTGCATCGCAACTGCTGGAAAAAGTCATTAGTTGACTCTAGTTGTCGCATAATGTCTAGGATCATATCCCTTGACATGTTAAAACGTTGCAGAAAGTGCTTCTTGTCATAGCTTGGCGTGGCTCTATCTATCACTATCAGCACTATCTAATATCGTTTAAATGAGATGCATGCATTCACACACCTCACCAGGGTCACCACCACTCAAACCAATCCATGGTAAAAGTTTGCGAAAAAATCCTCGGTCTCTGAAGAAAACAAAACTTCGATCTCTGGATATTGTAAGATTGACAAGATGATAGGTGTTGGTGGGTTTAACAACAAGAAATACTACACCGGTTCGGGGAACGCAAAGTTGGTCTGTTTTAGCTGGTTCTTTTTAACTTTGCTGATGCAAATCAACTATAAAGTTGTTAAAATAGACCACCGCTGAAGATGCTCTAAGCGGTACGTTTTGAACAATGAGATCGGTGGACCGAGTAAATGACAAAAACGTTACTCAAATCATTTGAAAAAGGAGTGAGTATGGTTCCTTGCATATGACAAAAATTCCCGATGGCTTTTGAAATTCCCGCCTTTTTCCCGCATATTTCCCGATGATTTTGAATTCCGCATTTGTCCCACATTTCCCGATTTTCCGAGCTCACCCTGGACTTATCAATAAATACTTTGATCGACTCACACTCATAACTGTTTGACCAAATTTTGATCGGAACACCCTTTACTATTTGAAAGGAATAACAGTAACATGACTTAATCAAATTTAATGTGAGCTTAATTCCACTTCTCTCTGATTACTTATTATTGGCTCAACAATATAAGCAATTGTTCATGCTCATTAGAAATTTTTATGAAACCTTCTATCGTTCGAACCATTTCGAACAAAATCCCTCTTTTAATAGATTCAGTAATCGCATAACTTATGGATCATTATTTACGAACAAGAAAACATTTCACACATTCGATCGAAACCATTTACGAACAATACGCAACCCTCTCTCAGCAAATATTTAATTGACGAATGGATGCTTCGTCAACCATGCTACTGATGCTGCTTGACCTACATCCTCATCATCAAAAAGGGGGAGGGAAAAAAAGGTAACAACGGCAGCCACTTTCCAACATTGCCATTCCTGCCAGCAAACACAGCACTTCCATCGTATCGATACGTGTGGGAGGAGGGCAACCATATCCATTAAAATGTCATCGGTCAAGTGGTCTTTGGTTCGGCTGAAAGTTCGCGTGGTCACATGAAACGTGTGCTGGTTAATTATTATGGAGCGTTCCTGGAACTGTTCTCGATTTTTACACTTTACACACTCTTCACATTTGACACTTTTCAATTTCTCTCTGACCCATTAATAATACTAGATTAATTCCGGAAAACGTAGTAAAAAATGCGTTTGCTGGGAATTACGTAATCGAAATGGTAGATTGGTTGCGTAAAACTCATCAAATCAATCAAAACTAAAAAAAAAACGTTTGTATTGGCTTTGGATTGGATTCGATTTGGATTGCATTTGGATTCGATTTGGATTGGATTTGGATTGGATTTGGATTGGATTTGGATTGCATTTGGATTCGATTTGGATTGCATTTGGATTCGATTTGGATTGGTTGGATTCGGATTTGGATTGGTTTGGATTGGATTTGGATTGGATTTGGATTGGATTTGGATTGGATTTGGATTGGTTGGATTGGATTTGGATTGGATTTGGATTGGTTGGATTGGATTTGGATTGGTTTGGATTGGATTTGGATTGGAGTTGGATTGGATTTGGATTATTTGGATTGGATTTGAGATTGGTTATGGATTGGATTTGGATTGGAGTTGGATTGGATTTGGATTGGTTCGGGTTGGTTTGGATTCATTTGGATTGGATTTGGATTGGATTCCCTTCAAACGGCACACGAGGCTAAATGCAGTGTATGCTGTGTATGCTCTGTCTGTCTGTCTGCCTGTCTGTCTGTCTGTCTGTCTGTCTGTCTGTCTGTCTGTCTGTCTGTCTGTCTGCCTGTCTGTCTGTCTGTCTGTCTGTCTGTCTGTCTGTCTGTCTGTCTGTCTGTCTGTCTGTCTGTCTGTCCTGTCTGTCTGTCTGTCTGTCTGTCTGTCTGTCTGTCTGTCTGTCTGTCTGTCTGTCTGTCTGTCTGTCTGTCTGTCTGTCTGTCTGTCTGTCTGTCTGTCTGTCTGTCTGTCTGTCTGTCTGTCTGTCTGTCTGTCTGTCCTGTCTGTCTGTCTGTCTGTCTGTCTGTCTGTCTGTCTGTCTGTCTGTCTGTCTGTCTGTCTGTCTGTCTGTCTGTCTGTCTGTCTGTCTGTCTGTCTGTCTGTCTGTCTGTCTGTCTGTCTGTCTGTCTGTCTGTCTGTCTGTCTGTCATGTGCCCGGATAAGCTGAAGATCATCGTAGAGGGTCTTTTCCCGCAGCATGATTCGACGACGTGGCCGCCTACACCATATGAAGATGAAGACCGAGTAACCATTGCAGGTATGCAAGTCTCCAACGACGAGCTGTCATAAGTGGCGAAAGGTCTGAAGCTGAAGAAAGCTCCGGGTCCGGATGGCATTCCAAACGTGGCTCTAAAAACTGCGATACTGGCGTTTCCAGATTTGTTCAGGATGGTGCTGCAGAAATGCCTAGCAGATGGTTACTTTCCGGATAAGTGGAAGATCCAGAAATTGGTGCTGCTGCCGAAACCAGGGAAACCACCGGGGAATCTAGCATCGTATAGGCCCATATGCCTGTTGGATACACTGGGGAAGCTTCTGGAAAGGATTATACTTAATCGACTGACGCAGTTCACGGAGGGCGAGACCGGCCTATCTGAAATGCAGTTTGGATTCCGAAAAGGGAGATCAACGGTGGATGCAATCAAGACGGTCATTGAAGTTGCAGAGAGAGCGTCCAAGAAGAAGAGGTGTGGCAATCGGTTCTGCGCGGTAGTAACGATCGACGTCAAAAACGCTTTTAACAGTGCCAGCTGGGAGGCCATCGCCACAGCGCTGCATGGTATGCGGGTCCCCACTGCTTAGTAGAATCCTTAAGAGTTACTTCCAAAACCGGATTCTGGTCTACGAAACGAACTCGGGGCAGAAGTCGATTAGGGTTACGGCGGGCGTTCCGCAAGGCTCCATACTCGGCCCAACGCTGTGGAACATAATGTACAACGGAGTCCTAAAACTGAAGCTGCCCAAGGGCGTGAAGATCTTCGGGTTCGCGGATGATGTCGTCCTCACGATAACCGGAGAGTCGCTGGAAGAAGTAGAAAATGCTGGTGGCAGAGTCGACCAACGCAGTTGAAAACTGGATGAATGCAGTCAAGTTGCAGCTTGCTCACCACAAAACGGAAGTGATGCTGGTCAGCAACTGCCGAAAGATCCAGTGGATGCAGATTACCGTAGGAGGGCACGTCATACCGTCCGTGCGGGCTTTAAGACATCTAGGAGTGATGATCGATGACCGGTTGAATTTCAACACCCATGTAGACTATTCCTGCGAAAAGGCGGCTAAAATGGTCAGTGCGCTTGCAAGGATCATGCCGAACATCGGTGGTCCGAAAGGCAGCAGTAGGCGACTTTTGGCGGCCGTATCATCCTCGATACTGCGGTACGGCGTTCCAGCATGGGGAGCCGCGCTCAAAACGAAACGTAACCGCAGGAAGTTGAACAATGTGTTTCGTCTGATGGCAATTAGAGTCGCGAGTGCGTACAGAACCATCTCATCGGAGGCAGTTTGCGTTATCGCCGGGATGATTCCAATCTGCGTAACCCTAGCAGAGGATATCGAATGCTATCAACGGAGAGGAACCAGTAATGTGAGGAAGACGGCGAGGCTAGAATCCATGGTCAAATGGCAGCAGGAGTGGGACAACGCGGAGAATGAAAGGTGGACTCACCGGCTCATCCCCAATGTGTCGACGTGGGTGAACAGGGAGCATGGAGAGGTGAACTTTTACCTCACACAGTTCCTGTCCGGGCACGGATGTTTTCGCCAATACCTGCACCGGTGTGGTCATGCGTCGTCACCTTTCTGCCCGGCGTGTGCCAACGTAGGGAGACTCCAGAGCACGTGGTGTTTGACTGTCCGAGGTTTACGGAATTGCGAAGGCGAATGCCTGTCCCAAGGCCGGATAATATCGCAGAGCGAATGTGCAACGAGGAAGATACGTGGAACGCGGTGAGCAGAGTTGTGACGCAAATACTGTCAGAGCTACAGCGTAAATGGAGACGGGACCAGCAAACAAGCGCCGGTTCTGAGGAGTATCCAGCTCAGTGAGCAGTGTTCGGCTTCGGGTCGTCGTGGCGCCGGTGAACCGGAAGTCTTCTGCCAACCGGAATCGTCGGGCCGACCTCGGCACTCGAACAGCCAGCCTGCTGAAGAAAGAAGAAAGAAGAATAAAGAGCTTCGGGTATGTAGGGCACCGCCAGTGTGGACGTCATCCACCACCGGAACTGTCGGACCACCTCTACAACCCGAAGACGAAGTCGGCGCAATGCGCGTTAGCGAAATTTTAGAAGAAGTGCAGCCCCCCCGTAGTAGTCGCAGCATTTTGTGGTCCCGGGGGGATCAAGGTAAGGAGGATAAGGGATCCGGATTTTCCGGGAGGCACATTTTTAGCAGGTCGGGCAGGAGCCCAACCCTGTTCGCCTGAACATTGTGCGGTGTCTCAGGTGTCTGTCACACAGATTTTAGATGGCCTTTCAACCCCCGTAAAAAAAAAAAAAAACAGACAGACAGACTGTCTGTCCTACCGGTAGGGTGCCAAGATCAATCCAGCGCTGCAGGTAGAGCCGGGCGTCCGGTTCACTGGAGCCCCGATGACCCAGTCCGGTGCTGCTTCGCGATCTACTCAACTAGTCCCTGGCAGTGGATCTAGCCTACTCCGGCGGAGTGTTCCCCGGCAAAAAATTTTCTCACGAAACCGATCTAGGCAATGGCGCTGGAACGTTGATCATTACGCCACTTCCTCTGCAGTTCGGACTGTATTTGACAGCGTTCAATTTCTCTTCTTCGTGGCATATTTCGCGTACGACATTGTCGGCGGTCATACCATGCATATCCCTGCGCGCTTTTTCGAATCTAGGACATTCTAAGACGACGTGCCCCGTTGTCTCTTCTACATTTCCTCACTCTGGACAGCGAGGCAAAGGTGCCTGACCAAATCGATGCAGATATTTCCGGAAGAAGCCTTGCCCAGGAACTGCGTCAGATGAAAGCTCACTACACCATGCTTCCTGTTCGCCCACGCAGACACATTCGGGATGAGCCGGTGGGTCCACCTTACATTTCCCGCATTGTCCCACTCTTGCTGCCACTTAGCCAACGAGCCCGTTCTGACGATAACCATCACGTTTCTTGCATTCCTCCGCTGATAGCATTCCTCGGCCAGGGTGATGCAAATGGGCATCATCACAGCGATAACGCATACTGCCTCCGATGAAATCGTTTGGTAGACGCTTGCGACCCGGGCCGGAACTCCATATCTCAGAGTTGAGGTTGTAACGCTTGCCTGCGACCCAGGCTGGAACTCCATACCTCAGAGTTGAGGTTGCAACGCTTTCCAGAAGGCGTCTCTTGCTGCTCCTTGGCCCGCCGACTTTTGGCATGATGAGCTTTCGACCACTTCTTGGATAGGGAATCTACCCATGACCTGTATTGCCGTTATCTGGTCTCTGTCCGCCACCCAATTGCCGTTTTCGGGGGGAACCCAGTACGGCTTGAAAGGACCAAGTGCTTCCCTGGGTGAAGGCCAACTTCTCCGAGGACCAAAACGTTGTCCTACAGCAGGATGGAGCGCCGTGTCACACGTCCAATCGAACCCAACAATGGTTGAACGACAACATGAAGTTTTGGCCGAAGGATTTGTATCTCCCTTGCGCGCCAGATCTTAATCCGTTGGATTATTCGATTTTGGGCATATGTTGAAGCACGAGCCTGCAAAACATCACACCCTAGTTTAAAAACCCTGAAGTCAACCATAACACGCACATGGCAGTCAATGTCGGAGAATTACGTCCGAAAGGCATGCTCTGGCTTCCGGCGTCGGCTCGAGGATATTAATAAAATGGAGGACACATTGAATAAATGTGTTTAAGAGGACTAAATCAAGATAACTGCACTCAAAAATGTTGATATTATTGCTTGAATAAGTTGAAAACGGGATTTGAAAAAAATAGAACAAATTTTCGCATTATTTTCTGCCGCACCCTGTACTAATATCAGAATAGGTATGAATAATAATCAACCATAAAACATGACCTCGAAAAACGACCATTCAATTGAAATATTAAAACTTCTGTTCGAAACCATGGGTGAATAAATCCTGCCACTGTGCTGTCACACATCACGCACAGGACTAAATTATTAATGTTCGCACCTAGTTCGTCCTTCCAGCAGTGTGCATTTGGTTCGCTTCACTCTGCAGTCGATGGTTTTATGATTATCGTGCATTATTTACTTTGTCGCTCGTATACTGATTCGGTTTAGTTCGAATAAGTTTCATCCCCACCAAATACTGTTGTCATAATCTGCTTCAACGTATTCTATCAAAACATGCGTCACAAGAGTATTTTGGTTAGTTCTGATAAATAGTTATCAGTAGAGTAATGTCATACCACGCACTAATAAATTTGTTCAAGAATATCATAAAAAACCTTAATTCGTTGATGTGATAACTATTGACATATTTGATGTTTCAACTTGAATTTATGGAAGTATGCGCATTTTTATACTGACTTTAAGTGCACCATCCTATCCTGACACATTTTTTTGATTTCCACTGAGCCCCAACCGAAGGCATCAATCGATATTCGGATACCTAAACGTCTACTCGCTGAAGTCTGACAGGCCACCGCAGCAGTCGTGTCGGGATGTTCTCAATCGCTAAATCTATATATAAACCGACCCAACCGGCGCAGTTACAGCTGATTGATGGGTAACTTGCTGGCAGGTGATTGAAAATCGATTGGCAATACGAACGATGTTATTGAATCGATTCACCATTGTTCATTGTGAATTCGTCCTCGGAGCATAAAGTTTCCTTATTGCCGTATCTCACTTCCACGAGGTCATAAAGTTCAAACACCGAATAAAAGCAGTGCGGACATAATTCCATCTCGAATAAAATCCGTCGCTTTACGCTTCTTATGGCACCATTCACATAATTTACTACCAACATCGGCACCCCTTTCGGCGACAGCAGCAGCAGCAGCAGCCAAAAGCCCCGAATTCAATTAGATGGCACCGCTATTAAGTTAATGCCACAATTTCTACAGTTCACACGCTTGCAATGCCGAAGACGGCGCCGAGCTTTACCGCTGGTAGGGGGTACAATCTAGCCTTTCAGAATGCCAAAAATATACTCTGAAATTCCACAGTTGTAGGGGTTGTTGATGCTTTCCGTTGTTTTGGTGATATCTGATAAAACTTGAGGTTATTATATCAGCTCTATATGTGCCATATGCGAATGACTAACCAGGAATATTTCTTGTTTTAACTTTTGTTCTAGGTAGATTCTTTGAGCTTGGTTCAAAAATTTGATATTGTTGTTTTGAGATATCTTTAATCAGCTTTAATTCTGAAATGGTTTGATAAATCCTGTCTAAAATCAATTTTGGTTGTCATGGATGGCCATGTGCCATAACCTACCAGGTCATTATCAACAATCACGAATGTCAAATACGCTTATGTTGCAGACGTTGCTACTGCGTTTGTTTACCATGCATGTGTCTCACAGTTTAAAGTTATGTCCATTTAGAATCATCTGTATTTCTATAACGGTTTGACGTACAAATAAATTTAATACATTGAAAGAAAGATAACTCACTGTACTTTTAGGAAATAATATCAATACAAATCATTCCTCTTCGTTTCTAATGAAAATTTGCACTGTCTTCTTTATTCCTTCCATCAAACGCTGCACACCTCCGGAGTCAACTTCCTTGGCACATTTGTTCCACATTTTGGTCATCTGAATCGCGTCCCGAGCCGTGTTTCCACTTTTCTTAAGCTTCCGCTTGTAATTCCCTTTGCTTTGCTCAGTGGAAAAGTTGTCTACAGGGTCGGAAATGAATATCGGATCACCACTCTCACTCCTGGCAAGTTAACTGTCAACGGAACTCACGACCATAGAGTGAGTTCATGACCAAAACTCAGAGATCGACAATTCTCGGTGATATCCAAATTGTCGAATCTGCTCAAAAGCCACAGGATTAAATCTAATTCAGAACGAACCGCTACGGGAGGGAGGTATGGAGACTCCAATTGAGCTCGAGATACGTTAACATAATTCTCAACGGTAGTGATTTTTCAGATACTATGAAAAGCTTCCCTACTAACTTTGCATTGCATTTTAACTAGTATTACATTCTAAAATTGGTATCTTAGACATAATTTCTAAATGGTTACTTAATCTAATGTGACGTCACATGCTACTTGCGGTTTTTCGTGTGGGTTTTTCTGACGGTGATTATGGTTCACAGCGGTCGAAATCGGGAGGATAACATGCGGCTGTTGGGTCGAGCGCTTCACTATGTGTAAGCCTAATGCGTTCTATGGGCTCGGTTTCTGGTGACGGTAACGGAGGTTGGCCGACCAAAGGCCGTTGAATTGTGAACATTGGTATAGGCCACGAGAGTCAATTCAGCGGGAACAGATGTTGACCACGTGTGTCTGGTGACGGAAACCGGAAGCGGATCAAGGCCACCGTAGTTTAACTAAAAAACCACGAAAGCAGAACTAGGCTGCAAGGGTCGGACTCTGGACCACGAAAGCGCTTGGTTGTATGTTGATGGCTTTTGGAACGGAAGATGGGATACTAGAGTCGGCTAATGCGTGAACAATGTCAAATCCTTGGCGTTAGGGATCAACAATGCCGGCGTGGCTCCCGACCACGTGAAACATAGGTCCGCTGCCGTGCAAGATGGCTGTTGAAGATAAAGAAAAAGGCCCTTTTGTGGACCTGTCCACTATTGTTAATGACTCTGGCATCATGGCTGTTACATCCCCCATAACCACCTGTAAAACCACACTTTTCACAATCTTACTATCTATATCTATGGAAAAATAACCTTTTTCTTCTGGAAAATATCGTTCCGCAGTAGTGAACTTTGGAAGCGGGTTAACGGTGTGTGGCTCTACTCTAATGACGAAAATATTATAGTTTTAACTTTTTGTGCCGATTTAAACCCTCCTGAACTCATCACATATATACACCTATAACTACTCTTTACTCACCAAATCGTTTCGGGTGCCCTACTATTTGGAAAACTAGGCATAATATAAATAAAAATCACAACACATTTGTTCTAACAATTGTTACCTTACTGCTATATGTTTGACGCGACGCGCACTGAGGTTGCTCACTAAGGCGGTCTGAAACGAATTGAATCTAACTCCTGCTAGCAATCCAAGCTTCAGCACAAGAAACCAAAAAGCGATACGATACGAGTGAACCCGATGTTCCCGTATTTACTTATTTTTTTCTACACCATTATTGTCGTTCCCCTCGCCCCGCTCATGAATGATCACTCTCGGGTGAGTGCTGTTTGGTAACCGTTTTGAAAATGTGTGTGGTGCCTATAGGAATCATGGAATAAGGGAACATGAGACAAATTCAGGGTGGAATTCCGGGGTCGCCTAGATAGCTGTTATACAGTTCGCTTGTGATAAAGTTACAAGCTTATAATGTTGAAACCATCGGTAACACGCTTCATTATTGCCCAAAATCTCTCGATGGGCAGGAGCTGCGGGCAGTTGGGTTGGGTTTATGTTTTTTTCGATGAAATCTACGTTATTATCGCGGTACCACTGGATGACTTTCCGGCTGTAGTGGCTACTCGTCAAATCTGGCCAAAACTTCACGGGACCTTTATGGGCTTTAATGAAAGGTAGTACGCGGTTTTTGAGGCATTCTTCCTTGTACAACTTCGAGTCCATCGTCTTATTCGTCACGAACACTTTGGTCTTTGCTCAGCAGCTGCATATCCCTTGCCAAAGCATCAGTTTTTGGAAAATTTGTCCATAAAAGCAAACTTAAACTTCACACGAACATCTCCTCATGCCAACGCCTTGTAGAATTTTTGGCCAGGAAGCTGTCCGAAATCCATTTTGACGTAGTTTTAATCATCGATGAGCAGGTACGTCTTAAAAACCTGCTGGTACAATTTCCGAGCTCGAGTTTCGGTGACGAACCTTTGCTTCAACGTTCTGTTTGGTTGCTTGTTTTTGTGCGATTTCATTATCTGATAGTCCAGGGTATGCTCTGACGGTTCTCAATACCTTCTGGTTCAGCTTGCGGTCATATGTTCCACTACGACGCTTACCTTGAGGCACTCGATCCGCGCTCTTTCGCTCCCTGAAACGTTTGAGCACATCATACACGGTTGGTTTGCCGATTTTCAACGTTGTTGCGATTTTTATTGCGGACCACGTTGGATTATCAACGTAGTTGTGCAGAATTTTCTCTCTCCTCTCGGCTTCCATCTGGAATAACTTCTGACTCTCAGCACGAAACACAGTGAAATTTATACCACAGAAAAGGGGCGCCTAGGTCAACAACAGTGGTTACTTTCCGTGCGGTTCCCGTTCCATTTATCTGAAAACTTCTAAAAATTCTGTTTTCAATAGAGCATACTAGGTTTTGTAGCGTTTCAGACGGAATTGAGGTTCAGGGTTATAAGACGGCAGCTTCTAGTTCACCAATTGTTCCGACCTGTCAATTTGTTCGAACTGTTTTAGATGAAAATTTTGATCAGGACTACTGACTGGCAAGTTAAAGATGTCAATGCCTCAATCCAGAAACCATTGCAAAGATCTCTTGCTGACAATCAAACTACAATGCTCAGCTGCTTGCGGTCCTTATGCCGTCTCGAATGAACTAAAACGTCTACAGCAGACGTACAGTTTAAAGAGACGTTAATAAAATGAACCTCAATCTTACTGATATGAATTGCTTAAACACGAAGTTTTCCTGAACAGTCTCTTCAGTGAAAAAAATTAATACGGCGTCTAGCGACTAAAGGGTGTATTCGATAAAAATGGCACACACATACTCATCAAAATTAAACTGATCATCGGATTTTCTTGAAATTTTCAGGGAATGAAGAACTACTAATGAGTTTTGATTTACAACATTTGTTTTATTCAATTTCGTCTCCCATCCCGAATGCCCGCACCTTCCTTTTCACTCCACCCATCAAATTTTGTACAACCGATTTTCCCAGTGTTTTTGTTGTTTTTACCCAAATTTTCTTCAATTCTAGCTCTGTTTTTATAGTTTTGGGATGATTGCGAAGTTCCGCTTTCATAATTGCCCAGAATTTTTCAATTGGACGAAGTTCCGGTGAATTTGGTGGGTTCATATCCTTTGGCACAAAATTGACTCCGTTGGCTTGGTACCACTCCAATACGTTTCGAGCGTAGTGGCAGGATGCTAGATCAGGCCAAAACAGAGTTGATCCTTTGTGCTTCTTAATGAATGGCAAGAGACGCTTCTTAAGGCACTCTTCCGTGTAAATCGCACCGTTTATTGTTCCGGAAGTGATGAAGGGAGCACTTATTTCACCACATCCGCAAATCGCCTGCCAGATTAGAAACTTCATTGCAAATTTCGATAGTTTCTTCTTTCGAACATTCTCCGGAACATCGAACTTCGAACGAAATATTCTTGCCCAGGAAATTGACGGAAGTCGGCCTTGACGTATGTTTTGTCATCCATCACGATGCAACCGGATTTGGTGAGCGGCTTCGTGTAAAGTTTCCGGGCGCGGGTTTTCACAGTGATGTTTTGTTTTTCATTCCGGTTTGGGGCTTTTTGCACTTTGTAAACGTGTAACCCAGCACGCTTCATGGTTTTCTGCACAAAACCGACTGACACCTTAGACTTTTTAGCGACATCTCGAATTGACATGTTTGGACGGTTCTTGAATTGTTGTACGACTTTCCTGGCCATTTTACTGTCCATTGGACCACTTTTACGTCCACTCCCTTCCTTCCTTTGGACACTCAGACGCTCCTTGAAGGTTCTTATTACACGAGACACAGTTGTATTTGCAATTCCAAGCCTTTTAGCAATCCACCGGTGGGACGCCCCTGGATTTTGATTGTGAGTGCACAAAATTTTCTCACGGACAATTTCTTGTTTCGACGACATGACTGGAACTACTAAATATATAACTATGAAACTTGGCAGATATAAATAATACACTATGGATAATATCTACTCATATTTCTAGGTTTTTTACTCATACGATTCAAAAAGTACAGAAGATTTTCTGTGTGCCATTTTTATTAAATACACAAAAAGCGGCCGAAACCAAAATGTCCAACCTTCAAGATTTCAGCAAATCTTTACATGTTGGTTTTTCCTCAAATCGTACCAATATTATGCGTAGCGTGAATTTCTTTTTGTCAGAAAAGAGGCACTATCTGGCCACAAAGGGAGCTGGTGTGAGATTTACTTTCTTGACCTTTTTGTTGTACTTCAAGTGAATCTGAGCAACTCGCATGCAGGTGATTGGAGATAGCTTGATTGCTGCCACAGGAACTGTCCATTCTAATCCGTTTGTACGATACGGTTCATGTCACGGTTAATTATCGTAGAATTTGCTCCTTTTTTTTTGAATGCTATACTTTTCTACTTTCTTCAGCAGTTTTCTCATAGCAAATTACGATCTGTGAATTCGTCGAGCTATTCCAGGGCTAGCCTTATCGAGATTGAGTTTACAAATTACTGCTTGCTCCGCTTCACTTGAATATTTTTCTCGTACCATTTTGCTGAGACATCAGACATCAGATGCAGTACATCAGACTTAAGGCTGAAGCTGGTATGATTGGGCTTGTGATTAATGCGTTGAAAACAAAATACATCAAGGGAAGAGGCTCACGAGAAGATAATGTTAGCTTTCTAGCACGAGTTCAGATCGACGGTGATGAAATCGAGGTAGTAGACGAGTTCGTGTATCTGGGCTCATTGGTGACCACCGATAACGACACCAGCAGAGAAATAGAAAGGCGCATTATGGCTGGCAATCGTACCTACTTTGGACTCCGAAGGACGCTAAGATCGAACAAAGTTCGCCGAACCACAAAGTTGACTAGGTTTCATTCGTTGAAGGGGGATAAGGTCTCCTTCAGAGTTCCGCTCATATTTGTAGACATCGCTCTTCTTGGAATTTGGGACAATCAATAAGGATGTGTTGGCCGATGTGACCAATTATCAGGCGGATAATTGTGCGTCAGTGTAGAGGGTTATTATAATCGGGCCAAGAAGAAGAATGAGATTTTAATCTTAGAAGGGCGAGATGTCGACTATTGAACCACTTGTGGTTCCAGCTGTCTCGAATTACCTCTGTGGACAATCTAGACGTCTTATGCGGGGACGAATACCTCCTCTGAGACCCATTCTCGACCCTCCCCGGCTAATCGGTCCGCCTTTTCATTGCCAAGGACACCAAAATGACCTGGATGAACCAGAAAGCGACTCCAAAAGTTTCTCCGCTTCTTGGAGCCAGGATATTTCACACAAGAAGAATTTATTTCCTGGATACAGCTGGCAGAGTCGCTGAAGATAACGGAGGGGGTGTTTAATTTAAAATCTAGATTGGAAGCTTCCATCAAAGCATAGGCTTCGGCACTAAATATGTAACATATAGAGGGTAGAGAAGACCTGTTGTTAGGAAGGGTTATTGTGTGTGTGTACAATCTAACACTCATTGGCCGGCAATGGTATTCTGGAAGAAATCTGTTTACAACAATCCCTCAAGTGATACTTGGAAGCAGCTTTAATCCGACAGCTAGAAAGTGATAGCTCTACTGCAGATCCAGCAATCCATTTCATAATGTCTAGAGATTCACGCCCATTCCGAGGTTACTTCCACATACAATAAGCCCCACATGTAAACATTACCGATACCATTTGGATAAGGGCACTGCAACACACATCCAGATCCGGAAATGGTAAATTTCCAAACCAGGCACGTATTCAGTATTATTTAAAAATAAGCTTATTGTTATATAGTTATAATCAGATTGATCTCACCTATGGCCGCCTCCTTAATGAGAATATCTTGTTATTCGTAAAAATTAAAAAAAAAATCGACATTGATTCGTAATTAATTCCATGCATTCGTGAAACAATAAGTTCAAAAATTAACGTCGCTAATCTGCCCTTTAGACACGCAACCTGCATAACAAAACTCTGTACACCACGAGATGAATGCATCTGAAATCATGTGCCAGCCTTTCACGCGCGCATGCGCAACGTTTGTGCCCAATTTTCGTTTGTTGCTTCTGACCAGAAAATGACCGTTTTGTACATTGCACTCAATTTTTTTCACTACACTGTCTGCTAAAATTAAAATCCCCGCTATAAGGCGACTCTATATCGAACTTCAAAACTGCTAATAATCATTAATTCACGCGCGACAGCGCGGAAAAACACTCTAAGTTAATAACTTATGTCCGGATATCACAGAACTACCACTAATAAACAAAACTAAGCTGATGTAGGGCGAAGCACATAAAACAAAACAAAAACGGGAAAATACTACCAATACTCACACATTCCGGGAGGGAATCGATTGTATTCACTACGCTGATAGGCAAAATAAAGTGCCCACCTCTTCGTTTTTTCAATTTCTCTCATTTACTTGGTTCAAATTAATGTGAACACAGTGTAGTTTTTTTTCTTATTTTATTTTTTATTTTATTTTTAAGTTTCACTTATGGAATACTGAAAAAAAAGGAGTTTTATTTAAAGAAAAAAAATCAATTTGTGTTGAAAAAAAACAGTGACAAAATAAAGTGCCCACTTCAGAAATCGATATGTTTTCATTGGAAGACCCCTCGATTGTTTATGTTTTGATATTTTGACATGTTTTGAAGCAAACGGCTCAACCTGGTGCATTTGTATACGTGATCGCATTTGATTCAATTGGAAAAAAAAGGGAACGCAGTGCTTTTGAAAGCAATTCCCTTGTGTATCCGAAAATTGGTCATTCATGATGTGCAAAACGGTGAATCCCACCGGGCTGTCGCTAAGAAGTAGAGTATCAGTTCAAAATTCTTCTGAAGCTTAAAACGTTTGGATCAGTGGTGGATCGCCCTGGCAGAGGCAGGAAGCGGAAAACGGATGCGAGAACGGACACCAAGATCATGCACGAAGTCGAGAAGAACCCGCAGGTAACTGTCCGCGAGATCCAGGAAACCCTTCAGTTATCATGATGGTTTCCGGTCGAACTGTTCGTCGCCGTCTCGTAGCACAGGGGTTGAATATCAAACTTGCCCGGAAGCGCCCATTTATCAGCCAAATGGTTTAAGTTTGCTAAGGAGCATGCTGATAAGCCCCTAGAGTTCTGGAAAACGGTTCTCTGGACGGACGAATCAAAATTCGAGCTGTTCAACCGAAAGCGGCGGGTTCGTGTTTGATGCAGATCGGGAGAGGAGCTTCAGGGAGCGCCACATCCAAGGCACGATGAAGCATGGAGGAGGAAATGATGATCTGGGGTGTTTTTCGTGGGGTGGAGTGGAAGCATTGTCAAAATCGACGGGATAATGACGGCAGATTCTTACATCAACATCCTGCGAGAAAATCTGGAGGTTTCGCTGATCCAGACGGGCCTTGAAGAGAAGTTCGTATTCCAGCAGGACAACGACCCGAAGCATACTGCCAAGAAGACTAAGTCTTTCTTCCGGTCTTGTCGGATCAAACCGCCGGAATAGCCTCCACAAAGCCCGGACCTCAATCTCATCGAGAATTTGTAGGCGATTCTCGATGCCAGGCTGACAAAACTGGTGTTACCAATAAAATTAACTATTTTGAAACCCTGGAGCGCGCCTGGGAAAAGCTAGATCCAGCACCTAAAGAACCTGGTCGAGAGCATAGTCGAAGCGCCTGCAGGAGGTCCTGAAGGCCAAAGGAGGGACACATCAATTATTGAAATGCTTTTATTTTACTTTAATTTATGTTTTCTGTAGCCTAAATGAATGGACTTTATTTTGTCACTGTTTTTTTCTAACCACAAATTGATTTTTTTTTCTTTCAGTAAAACTCCTTATTTTTGCAGTATTCCATAAGAGAAACTTAAAAAGAATATAAAAAATACGATAATAAAAAAAATACAGTGTGTTTACTTTAATTTGAACCAAGTAAATGAGAGAAATTGAAAAAACGATGAGGTGGGCACTTTATTTTGCCTATCAGTGTATAGTACCGTAATCGATTAAAGCTGCCTTGTTTGAATCCAAGAAAGTTTAGTGGAATACCTGTGTTTAGAAACCAGAAGAAAATATAGTATTTTCCATTTAATTCCAACTAACTTTATTGCTTATCTTGACAGATACGTGTATTTTGTCAACAATGTGCAGACATCTTCAGTGTCGTGTACTAATAACTCGACTGTTGAGTCGCAAAAATCCTTATCGATTGAACAGGTAAACTTTAATTTTGTGCATGGAACTAATCAGTTACCAAACAATAACGGATTTAGCTTGCAATGAAAGCTAAAGTTTAATAGAGGAAAAAGGAAAAAATTTAAGGTTTTCATAGAAAGTTAACCTCCAAATCAGAAAAAAAAATTGTTGAAGCTGTGCATTATTTTTAGGAGTTTTGAATGCAGCTCAGCTAGGACTAATAAAACAAATTGGAAACTACCACCTTAAGCCATGAAGGATGACCGGTCTTCAAATATAAACATATATCTGAGAAGTTTCATGGGAGCTTGTGTACTGTTTTGCTGCTGCCATTATGTTTGAATCCTGCACTGGAGAAGTGATCAACGACTCGGAGATCCTGAGCGAGTCGAACGGGTTGGTCGGAGGGCGTCCTTATGCTAGCGAATTGACAAACTACCGAAGTAGAATCAATAGGTGAAGACTCCCTTCCTGGATCATGGACGGCATCTGTTTTAGCAAAGGTAGGAGTAATCGTGAAATAACAATCGCGAGCATTTCGGTAAGTCAGGCGGTGTCACGCTTGTAAAGTTCGGGAACCAGGACGATGTAAATTAAAAAAAAAGGAGGAGAAGAGGTAAGGTTTCTTTAGCTGATCATATTAAGTTTAATAGCGATTAATCACAGATAATATTTATGATAATAGAAGACATTTATGACGTTTAATCACATTTATTTCCAGGGATGGTTTCAAGCAACAAAAGAATTCTTCATGTTGGTATGAATTGGTCAAAAATGTCCAAATAAACCTTCTTGGTCATAATTCAATCAATGAACTCAAGTTCTCCAATGCCGGATGTTGCCATAAATTCCTACACCATAACTCTATCTCCAGAAACAAAATCAAAGTCATGCACAGTTGGTTGAAAAACCAATGTTGGTAAAGTAACTCACCACCCGGAAATACTCCTTTTTCAAACATTCACCGGTTCGCCGCAATTTTTTTATTCCAGTCATCACAGGTCCATGAAATGTGGTCCTGGGCCACCTTCAATCTTTTTTTCTTTGATATTATTTCCAGACAACCATGGCTTCTTAGCACTTAAGACCTTTCTTATGAAGACGATTCCGTACGCATTGTGATGTCAGTTGAATGGAAAACTCGTTTTCAATCTGTTTCGCAATATTTGGAGCTGATAGGCCCCGGTCCAGTTCCACCTTCTTAACGATAGTTCTGTCAATTCCGCCAGCTGTCTTTGAACGGCGCCCCGATCGCTTAGTTGGTGAGACAGAACCACTCGTTTTGTACATCTGCACAAACCTAGCGACCGTATCTTTGTGAAGCTGGATAATATCACGGTAGCTTTTGCCAGTTTTGTGATGTTCAATAATCAAATTTCGGATGTTGATCGAAATTTGTGATTTTTGGGGCATTTTGCATCAAACAACTTCCAATGTTGCACACGAAACTGAAATTTAGGGCATGAAAACTTCAAGAGCACTAAATGACAACTAGACACAATGTTTACATTCAAGGAAATTGCAGAATACACACTAAATCTATGTAAACACACTTAAATCGTAGTATCCGTTTGGGGGTGGATAAACTTTTTTGTGTGATTTTTTACCCTTTTTCATAATTCATCACATAAAATCTATTCATAATTCATCACATAATATAACGCCGTATCGTCGATGGCAATGTGATAAACAAACAGAAATTGATAAATCATGGAAGAACACTTATCAAATTAAATTTAACTCAAATCAAAACATCAAATCAAATTAAACTGATTTTCACCAGAAAAAAACTTAATTGGTTGGGGAGGTGGATAAACTTTGTTTACCATACTGTACTAAGTTTCTCAGCATTTGTCGTTTTCTGACATTATCATCATAATTACAGATATTGCCGCAGAGATGGCACTGCAGTCTATTTTTGTCAAATGAAGCTCTCGAAAGTTACCACCTTGGGCAAAGTTTCTCATTGTGACTTTTGTCGTCTTTTAGTTGCAGATTTTCCAGCAGAGATGAAGCTGTAATCTATTTTTGTCAAATGAAGCTTGAGAAAGTTGTTGTAACGTTTTGCGTGTTTTTTTGCTTTGTTTGTTTTGTTTGTTATTGATTTGTAGAAAAAAATAATTGAGCATAAAATTAATCTAATGATGTTTTTAATAAAAAGGCTCGCGTTGCTAAAATCGAGCTATCCATGCGACCAATTCGCGTTTATAGGTTTATGATATAAAAGCTTCACGTTTATATCAAGGTGCTGAATTTGTAATAGGCTTAAATTCGCCATGCTTTCCGACGCCATACGACATAGACAGTTGAAAATAAGGAATAGTTGAGAGTAGCCATTTTGAATATTTGAATAGGGCTCAGATTTGAAAAGAGTCACAGTTTTTTGGCTCAGACATTTCTTTCTTTCGATCATTTCGCTAAAGCATTGGCTGGAAGGCAGAAGTGTGCGATTTAAGTTAATAGGGGGTTTTAATTTTTTTTAAAACATATTTTTTCCATCTGTATCGATGATGGGTGTTCTTCCTAGCAAAAAAATATTTTTTATGAATCTCAACTATTTTTTCTCGATTTTTAAACAAGAAAAATCTAATAATTTTTATTTTCACAAACCGACATGCAGTTTAACAAAGTGACATTTACTTTCAGTAACAGGGCTCCGGCACTTAATTATCAGTCACAGGGCTCACAATTGTGACATAAATGTCAACTTATGTATGCTAGAAATCAATGGTTGGTTCGTTGGTTTAGGTAGTCTGTTTTTTGTAGCGTGTTTCATGGTGAAATAGGATGATGTTGTCTTGCAATGAACGTGTTTTCATAATATTTTGAAATTGTTTTTTTCAATAGTTACGCTCGTCAAAATTAAAAAATAAATTAACTGCCGGTATATTGTTATATTTGCTATCGAAAAATGTTATAATCCACATACACCTATAATACCCTATTTCGTTTTATTTGTTTCAATCAGTAGGTAAAGTTAGTGAGTGAGTTTGAAACATTGTAAGTGGTGTTAACCGTTTCGCGTTTCTTTCTTTGTTTAGTGGACTGAGGTCCTTTTTGAATCACCAATTATGCTTGTGTTTTTTATTTAAAATAATTTTGCGAAAAAAGGTAAATATATTGAATCGAAGGAGCGATTTAACTTAATACTAATGTAGATTCGTGTTAGACGTGCAGCGCGCTGCGCTTTTTTCGTTCGGCTGGAAATATTCATCGTCTATCAGTGACCATCCAAGGCTACGTCGTGGTGCTAATTGAATCCCGTCTAAGGATCACCGAAACCCGTGTGTTACGTGAAGGCCCGCCTCAAGAAGGCAGTTAATCGGAAAATTGAGTGAAGTCACCAAAAATAAAAGTAGCGAAGTATCTCCCATCGGTCGTCCAAATTGCACGCTGAGAACCCGATCCAAACCGAAGGATAGAGGTATCACCGATCCCCGCTCGGTGGAACGGATAGGTACGCGAAGCCGGGTCGCTTTGTGTGTCTCTATTCATGAGGGCGAATCGCCCCAGAGACAGAAACGGCTTTCTTACGCCGCCATCACTCTCGTGGAACAACATCGGAAGCTTCTGTTCCAGCCGTCACTCCCTCCGCATCTCTAGTTCGGCCATATTGCACACACGGGTCATTCTGTCATTGCGCAACCAAATCGCAGCGTGGACATCCTGGTGTCAACCATTGCACCGCCGCCATTTCGTCGCCATTTTCGTCGAGCATGCCACAACGGAGTCATCGAGGTACCAACGGGCCCAATCAGTCGCCGGTCTTCGGAAAAACCTGCGCAGGTACGTTTAGAGCTAAGTTACATGGCCATGTTTGCTCTTCTCTTTTATTGTCGTCGAAACCGTCCAGCATGAATAAACGAATTTAGAAATAAGAACAAATTCGATAAAGTTGCGATAAAAGTTAATGGCCCTTTTGTTTATGCACGGTAGAGACATCTACAATTTGTGGATGGGTACGTGAAACTAAGCCCATCCGTCAAGATGCTAGGGGGTTAAGTACAACTTACGCGCTCTCCCTTTGACTGTTGGGTTTTGCTTATCACCTCGATTTGGTGTCACTGTAACCTTATATGTTGACAGTCCGGCTCGTTACTTTGCTCTTTGCACTGTTGTGTAGGACCCGATTTGTTTCCGATATCGCTGATAGATAGGTTGTGATTTCATTTGAAAATGCTGGCCACTTCTGCGGCTCCCTGGTTTCACTTTCCTCCTGATCCCGGCTTCCTGTCAGCCATCAGATGTTTTTCGATCACTTTTATAGCATGCGTCACGGTTGGTTTGGCAATAATATGTGTACATTAATTGTTATGTTATGTATTCTCCGTGCGAGGAGTAACGATTATGATGTAGAAGGAGATGTTCGCTCATCACCATGAGGCACCAAGAGTGAACAACAATGTTTTTGGCTAGAATGAAAGATGTGAAGAGAAAGTGTTGAAAGTTCCGTCAGAGTGCGGCAGGTAGGAAAATTAACAGATGTTTTTGAAAATTGAGCGAAAGGGCATGTATCCAATGGTACTCGAACCATGGACGTCAATCTTTGCCTAACATCCCACTGCGGGGTAGGTTGTAGCGACGGAACAACTTTAGGTGCAAGTTTGGACTATTGGAAAGATTCAAATTCGTCACGGCTTCACGACTTAAGCATAGTGATCAAAATCGGGCTTAAAGAAATGACACTCGACTCCTTCCTATTCTATTGTACCGGTAACAATAACATTTCTGTAACAGTTTTCTGCCAATTGCATTCCTAACGTGGCTGGGTGGCTCAGTGGTTGTTCCCGTTCTGCTTACTGAGCAAATGGTTGGGAGTTCAATTCCCAGGCTTTTCCTCTTGCCATTCGTCACTTGATTCTTTCTAATCACCAACAGATTTGAAATAGAAAGCAGTCTACTGCGCTTTCAAAAGTCCGTTTCAAAGTAAATTTGGACGTATTCAAGTGACCATAACTCAAGAAATAAATAACATACAAGGTCGATCAAAACGTCAAACAAAAGGGTATTTATTTAGCATTCAAACGATATAAAACAAGTTATTTCATTTCACCGTTTCAAACAAACTGTTGCACTTTACTTGTGATCGATGCCATCATGATCTGCACAGTCGCTGGTGACACTTTACTGGCGAACTTATTCCACCTTAAACGCATTTGTTGTGCATTTGTCACTTCTTTACCTTCATCCTCGAAATTTTTGCTTGACAATTGCCCAATATTTTTCGATCTTATTGAACTCAGGGCTTTAAGGAAGATAAATCTGTTTGGCAACGAAATTAACATTGTTTGTAGCATACCATTCTAGTACCTCCTTAGGGTAGTTGCAGTTGCCAGGTAAGATTTTCGTCCGGGGATTTGTTTATAATTTTGACATATGTTTCGTCATCCATTAACCATAAAATATCGTCAAAACTCATTCGTATAGTAGTCGCAACAATCAATGTGCAACTAGCGATTTGAAATTGGTTCACTGCTGTAGAACCCCTAAGTCCGAAATACACCTTGAAGTCTGCACCTTGCAATAATTCTTGCGCTTTTCTGTACCTTTAGGTACTAGTATCTTTGTTGTTGTTTTGATTCGCTATGTAATTTTGACACAATATTTGAGGATTTGTTGGTGTAAGTTTCGTTATTAGGGGCGAATCATTTAGCTTGGGATTGAGCTTGGGACGATGTGCTAGTACTTCCTGAGCCAAACAATATATTCATTTTCTTCAAGACTATCCACCCAGCTTATCGTGCTCGCTTTTTGGCCACTAAATTTTGTTTCAGGGAGCGATTCGGATGTTTACTGGCACAAAAAGACTTCTTTCTCTTAAAAGGATGTTTTGCACGGTGGAAAAGTTGGAATCGTATTTCTTTGCCAAATCACGTATGGAGACGCCTGGGTTGCCTTTTACGTACCTCAACACCTTTCTCCTCAGCTCTTTGTCCCTAGTGCCACTTTTATGATAGATGCGCTGTGCTCTATCCTTGTGAATATACTTGCAATGTTTGATTAAAGGACACACCGTTGACTTTGAGAATTTTAACACTTTTGCTATTTTTGAGGCAGACAACGCAGGGTTCTCTAGATGTTTGTGCATATTTAAGTTTCTTTTCTCAAGTTCCATGATCCGTAATTTCAAGATGCGTCGATCAATCGAGAAAAATTTCTTCGTCAATGAAACATCAACGACAGCCTGTGAAAAGTTTTTTTGTTCCAACCACCAGGGACGTGGTCGTGTATTAAACAGTGCGTCCAGATTAACATTGAATCGAGCTTTATGATCCGCATCACCTTTACCATAGTGCATCCATGATCTCAAAATAATATGCCTCATTTGTAGACTTTTGATTTGATTGTTGAAGTTTCGACTGAGGTGAATTTGAAAGCTATGTTTTATTAATACGGCAAGTTTTAGTAATTTTTCGTAAGATACTTTTTGAGTAGGATACATCGCAAAACAATGAGAAGAGCCCAACAACTTATACCCTCCTATTTTGATACAGATATTCCAATGGAACTACCAACAGCTGATAAACGCTTTTTTTCTGTGGAATTACTGAGGGAGTAAAAAAAGGTGAGGTGTAAACAGCGCTCTATTTTCTGCTAATGCCCTCTTTTGCAATGCTACCGAAATAGAAAAACTAATTACCACTAATGAAATGATAAAGATCCGGCTGCTTCCAAATAGCTCTAGCAAAAGGTCATTGCTGGGATATCCCAGTTCCTTGCTATGGAAATCAAATCTTGTTGAATGTACGTTGACATTGTATTGCACCAGTTTGGAATCGCAGAAAAAAAGAGTAGGTAGCACTCCATCATCGAACAGGATCTCGAATCAATCCTTGTCGTCCCGTACCTAGATGCAATTCACGCCTTTCTTCAGTTCTTGCTCCGCGCCAATCTTGCTTTGAAGTTGCTTAATGAAATGAAACAAAAGGGACCTTTTCAATACGGTGGCATGGCGGAATCTGCTACAGACCTGGAATGATGCTGATGAGCACGAAAGAGCGAATGGCGGAACATGTGCTAAGTATGCAGAAAGGTTACATCGAAAGGGCATATCCTAAGAGTGCACATGAGTGCCCTTCTCGATGAATGCATACTTCAATGATGGAGAGTGCAGTTTCGTGCCTTTTCGCTCAGTGGAAATCGTCGGATGGAAAAATAACTAGAAACCTAGTCCTTCCAATTCTTTTCAATCAATTCACAATGACAATTTTGCAAATCACACCAATTAATACGAACCAATCAGATCAGAACCATCTCGTAATTGTCCATTTGTGTTCGACGCAGATCGGGTGCCGAGATCCGTCCAACGTGGAAGAAACAGCTCGCCAAAAGGAAACCTACCAAGTCACACCCTGGCTACAAACCGGTCTAGAATAGCAATCGGTTGCCGCTACCTGCCCACCCACATTTCCTCCCTTCGATCTCTCCAATTTAACAAACGGCCATTAGCGAGGAAATCGCCACCCACCGTTGATAACGAGGACAACAATGCCGGTAGGTAGAAAGCTAGGTGCTATCAGTGGGACTAAACTGTCATGTCGGTTGTCGCTTATTGTCATCGTCGTTGCCGTTGGAGCCCCGTAACAAGAACAGATGAAAGTCGCATCATTAGGGTATCATTTGTTTGTGTTTATAGTTTACGATTCTGAGCAATCGGACAGCTCATTTGCGAATTGTTTACAACTGCCTCCTCTGGTTGAGAACGCTATTCTCTGTCTCTCCCTCCAATTAGCTACTTTTGAACTTTGGGGCAATGATTCGTTTTCTGCCAACATGGTATGATACAAAACTTCCCTGCCCTTCACTATCAGTCTGACCTTCGTCAATTTGCTGGGAAATTCTGCATGTTTTATTTATATCAATTCTGTTCATGAAAATATTAATACTCTTCGATGGGTACCTTCCATCGCGTAGAAACACGAAGGACTATGCAGACTGCCAAGCAGCAAATAAGAACGTAACACCCTGTTTATCCGACCGAAAGCTCGTTTTTATTCCTCGCTTCATTTCACTTTCTGCTATTCATATCTACTCCCTCCCCGTTTTGATCGACGGCTCCCTGCCTGCGCCTTTCAATCCAGGTGAGATGTGCTATTCCCCATCCGTTTTCTATCGTTTTTCTTCTATTGCAAGGAATCAGCGCTCAAAACAACCATAAACCAGCCGATATGCCTTATGAGAAGGCAAGCTTGTCGGACAATAAAGATGAAGATATATGCAGATTTTGTATACAGACAGTCTATGGACACTAAAAAGAAAATCACGAAATGATTGCCCAATGTGATGTCTTGGCGTAGTCACAAAATATAGAAATAAAACTGAAAAAAAAATCAGAGAACAATCAATCCGTTATGTATCAATGTACCAAGAGATTGAAGTAGGCAAAGACTTGAATAAAATGATCACCAAAAATTCATTTTTAATCGGATTTTCTCCAAGCTTTCCGGTGATAAACAAAAACATTATGGTTAGGTTTCTATTTCAGTATTTTATTGGATCTCAACAGGCTTAGTCAATAGTGGGACAGACTCCTTGTGATACTTTTACCCATTGTTGCATCAAAGTCAGCTCGTTCTCAAATACTTCAGGCATTAGACGAAGCTTTGCCTCCAGTAAAGTTATTCCAAGAACTTCAGTAAAGTTAGTAAAGTTCTTCCTAGAAGATCCGGAAATTTCTTTCAAGAACTTTATAGAAGTTCTTCCAAAAAATAATTTGTTTGAAGAACATTAGAGAAGTACATCACGAACGACCAATTTTCGGATACACAAGGGAATTGCTTTCGAAAACACTGCGTTCTCCATTTTTTTTTCAATTGAATCAAATGCGATCACGTATACAAATGCATCTGGTTGAGCCGTTTGCTTCAAAACATGTCAAAATATCAAAACATAAACAATCGAGGGGTCTTCCAATGGAAACTTATCGAAAACATATCGATTTTTGAAGTGGGCACTTTATTTTGCCACTGTTTTTTCAACACAAATTGATTTTTTTCTCATTTTCGATAATCGAGTTATTTGGATATAAGGTAATCAATAAGAAATATAAATACTACACTCTGTTCACTTTCATCTGCTCCAGTAACTGATACTTGAAAAAACGACTCTTGGGCTCTCAATCTCTGCTCTATCAGTATATATGATATAACCTATCACCTCACCTGATATATATATCATATATATATCGAGTATATAGTATGGGATAATCAATATACGTATATATATATATATATATATATATATATATATATATATATATATATCTTTATCTCTTCCGCTCTCACATGAAAAAATACATATGGATGTAATAATCGAGCATCTGTAGGTCATGTGAAATTCAACCGAGCAAACATTACAGAATGTGATTTTCAAGTCGTGTAAATTTCAAGCTTCATGTGATTTTGAAATTATTTGCATGCTCTTTTTATGTGCATGAAAATAAATTGAAAATTACAAAATAATTTTAACTGTGTATATTTAAAAAAACACAACAAATGCAAATCGAATAGCACAAGTTATATTTTAATGTATCCAAGAGAAAGCGTTGCTAAAAACGAGTTTGCTTCAAACATCGGCTGTGAAAGGTTGTTTCAATGCTTTATTACGCATTGTTTTCTTATCGGACATGAAACGTTTCGTATTGTTTCAGTTATCTATAACTCGGCAATACGAGTGATCGAGTGAGCACAAAACAAAAAACATCAAAAATGCTTCCTGGCGAGATGAGGTGATGGGCCGGTGGTGGGGATCACAATTAATTATGATCCATAATATTGATTCACCATGCGCGCCGTGCCACAATATCCTGGAGCAAAAAAAAAACTATTGAATTACACAGTTAAAATTATTTTGTAATTTTCAATTTATTTTCATGCACATAAACAGAGCATGCAAATAATTTCAAAATCACATGAAGCTTGAAATTTACACGACTTGAAAATCACATTCTGTAATATTTGCTCGGTTGAATTTCACATGACCTACATGCCTCGATGCTCGATTATTACATCCATATGTATTTTTTCATGAGAGAGCGGAAGAGATAAAGACATAGAGAGAGAGAGAGAGAGAGAGAGAGAGAGAGAGAGAGAGAGGGAGAGGGAGATTATTCGCTTATTGATTACCCCAACCAATAACTCGATTATTGAAATTAGAAGATTTAGGCTGAGGCGATGGGTTAATCCGTATAAGTACCAATGAACAGATCAAACACAATCGATTCTGAAGCAGCCATAAAATCTGCTTCACACGGCTCGGAAATTGAAAAAAAATCAATGTAAGAAGGTTTATATTAACACGATCATGTAAATTCATATGAATATGCATTAGACAACCTGTTCAATGTGATCTATTATCCTTCCAACGTATACTAATGTATGATTAGATGAAAATACACGTATTTTTCAATGTTTATCAATGCTCCAGATATGTGCACGAATGTGTATTTAAAATCCAACAAAGCAATGGATTACATTGATATATGTTCACCATTTGTACGTTTTACATCACATGTAATTTCCATTATTTTTTGCTGTGTATGTGGAGGCTTCAACAACATCTTAAGCATTAATTGGCTCTCAAGCAATAATAAAATTAACCTTGTTTTCCAGACGAAAAACTACCATAAAATTTTGTGAGTGGCTCCAATAGTATCCTTATTTTAAAATCGGGTCTAATCAAAAATCTAATGTTTAAATATTGTATCAATCGCGAGATTTCAGCTTATCGTTTATAATAACGAACCCAGCTGCCACCTAAACCTGTTATCCAACATCCCAGTGATTTCTCGTGAAAGTGCAGAGATGCCTCGGCTTCCAATAAAACTGTAGTTCGTATGGTATAGACATAGGACGTACTTTCCAAAGACTTCGCAGACAACGACGACTACGGTGACTGCGGTGGCTCATGCGACTACGGTGAATACAGTCTCGCAAGCGCTCGCAATTAGGTTGCAGAAAGATTCCGGAACCTTTGGCCAAAGTAGGCTCACTTCGACCAAGACGGTGGTTTGTTGATGAGCTGGTATAGCGGTTGTGAAGCCGGTTCCGATGCACAGGTGGTTCCTCCTGACGTAGCCGGTCGTCGACGACAAAGCCGCCCTTTGTCGAACCGTCGAATCTCTCCTTTGTATTAAGGGCTTTTGCCCGAAAGTGATGTCCTGTTTTACACTCATGGAAAGGAAGGATCTAAATCCTTCACAATTAGATGTCAGTTACTAGAAAGCCTCCTCCACCGTATCGTGCAATAGCAATCCTTGACTCGCCAGCAATTCTATTTTTAAGCAAACGGATAGAAAAGTCCTGAATCGGCGTAACTGATGGTTGACGCTCCACCTTGATTCTCACTTCACACGAATGTTTCAATAACTGGACACTTCTAGTCTACACGCTCGCCTGTAACTAAGTGAACAATCCCTGTTCACTGAGCATCCAAGAACCCTACAGCTCAACTATGAGTTCGTGTCACCATTCTTCTATGGCTATAGCTTGTACGCCTTTTCCAGCCATCATTCATGGTCGTAATTTCTGCCCAGTTAAAAAAATTCTTAAAAAAATCGCATTTCATTTATTGTAACAGAATGGTTACACACGTCAACACATTCCTACTTTTTCCCTATTTGACCTGGAATTTGGTGAGGTCAGCGCCGGTATTTCCTTAGTTTGAGATCACCCGTTTTTACTAGCTTGCTAATCCCAAGCATCATCTATTGGTTCTCTGTGTAATAACAACTGATCTGGAAATAACGGTCTAGCAACCTCGGGCGGTTATTCATGCTCATTATCTTGCGCATGCTCATAGAAACGGATGAAAAATTTGAATAGAATAACACAACTGCATCTTCTCGCACTGGTTTCCTTACTGTCTTTCTTTCTTACACGCTTATCAAATGACTGGTCTGAAATTCTGATATGAGTCGTTTCGTTTCGCCCGTAGAATATCGGAGCATGAACTTCATTAAAATCTCTTGGATACGGAAACAATATATGAAAATACTGAATCAAATTGAAAGATATGATTTAATACATTCTCACTAATACGAAACTACAGCACCGTAAAACGGGGTAACATTGATCAGTGAGGTAACATAGGTTGGATGATAGGTTTGGTTCATACAATGTATAGTTCTCATAAGCATTTTCCGTTGATACACTAACTTCCCATGAATAAATTTTCTTGATCTAGTATTTTTTGGCTACCTTGAGCTTTAACATATGCTTAAATATTCAGTTTTTTGATTGACAAGATCTGAAAATTCAATTGAGCATAGCTTTTTGAACTTTAAGCAAGCGGGGAAATAGCACTCAACGTTTGTCTAATAGTTAACATTACAGGTTAAGAGATATTTGAAAAGATTGTAATAAAAAAGTTAGTCCCAAGTAGTTCAAAAATAATCGCATGGATGTCCAATTTTTGCACTTTTTTGATTTTGTGACAAGCAGTAACAAAATCGAGGCAATTTCACGTAATTTGGCTTTTTCATTGAGGCAAATGGGCAATCTGACAAATATTAAAACTGAATAACAAAAAATTTAAATAAACATGAAAATTCTAAAAATGAAATCAAAACTTAGTTTGGTGGAGGGAAGGAAGGGGAAACGGCCCTAGCTACACCGTTGTTGCATGACTGGTTACGATTTGTCTGGATTAAAAAGATGAAAAAACAGGAAACATGGAAAGACCTCACCGTAATCGTCATCATCTAAAATCACACTTCAAGTTCTTGTTATGTTTGGCCAGACAACCACAAGTCGTATAACAGTGTTCAAATAGTATCGTATATTTCTATATTTTTAGTCAAAATTGCAATTAATTGTGACCTTTATCGTGTTATGTTTAAGTTAAATCGTAAAGAGTGCAAATTTTCGACTTATATACGATGTGTCATTTATTCATCGTACTGCGTGACGAACAAAATCGGAGAAACATCGCAAAGCTTTTTAAATGGGATTTGTTATTACAAATTCAATCACATAAGGTATTAAATCAACTCGTTTAAGAAAACAATGGAATTTGCACGTATATGGCCTCCACTTTTGCACGTATAAGCCATATATTTGTATTTTATACGATTTGTTTACTTACATATATGTTTGTATATCATAAAGACAACTGTCAATATACGTGCATTTTGGTTGCTGGGTGGTCTCACACTGTCCCTTATTTTATGTACGACTAGATATTTTTTAACTTGCTATCATTATTGTTATACATTTTCAATCAATCAGGGTAAGGTTGTTATATTATTAGTTGTATCTTTGTTGATAATTACTTTAATGATTTTTTTTTTAAATTTAGCAGTTATTCCATTCAAAAAGGTATACGATCACTCAAAATTGCATATTAATTAAAAGTTTTGTTCTTTTGAAAAATATTAGAACCGGATATTTTAATATCGTTATTTTGGTGATTGTTTCTGTGTTGGGTGACCCAAAAATTAATTTCGTAAAACTAATTTCTTTTCAAAATATCATAACTTTTGAACCATTTTGTCGATTTTTTGAAGCGCATACGCAAATAAGAGGTAATTGAATATTATTTTTTTTAAAAATAATGAAATATATTTATATTGCAATAATTATTGTGAAAACATTCATGACTCGCATCTGTCATTTCAATCATGAAATCATGAATAAGAGTCATGAATTCATAAAATAAGGTAAGAGTTCGTTTCATAATTTCTAATTCATGAAAACAGAAATGGATTTGTTTCCGTGTACATGCCAAAAAAAAGACGCTTCTCCAGTTCAATCAGAAAAGGCGCAGCAACAATATAAGGCCATGCTAGAGATGGCTGGTTTTGATTCTTTATTTGTTCTAGACTTTTTTGTAACGTTTGTATTAAAAATATGAACTGATTTTAGCTACTTTTATGCAATTACCCTGAAACTTGATAGTGACCTATGCATCGTCAATCGTAGCAACTATGTAGTGTACAGAAACAAATTGACAGTGTTATAAGTGGATTTGCCGCACCCATGACGAAATCGAAAAAAAGCTCGATGGTTTATTCATATTGTCCACTCCACTCCGAAGTTGCAGATATGTAAACATTAAGGTGAGTTCATCCAAAACTTCCAAATTGCGTTTTAAATTACGCTACAAATCTCAATTAAAGGTTGTACGGAATCAAATTGCACCACTTTAAATGGCTGTAACTTTTTATCCGTTGGGCATTTGCTATCGAAATTTTGGGTGGAATTAGTTCAATATGTATTTGTTTACGTTGTGTAACTTTCATCAGCAGATGTGTAATCGTCGCGAAGATGGAGTTTGAAGAACAGTGCATTCGGTGCATTCTCATCGTGCCATCAGCAGGAAGCTGTGAATGGCATATTCTACGGTGTCTCGTGTTTTAAATCGGTACCACGGACGTTTGGTCATCGATTGGAAAGAAAAAAGTGGCAAAAATGGATCTCCGTTTAGTGTTAAGGATCACAAGCGGGTAGTTCAAGCTTTCAAGAGGAATCTCAACAGTTCAGTTCGAGATGTGGCGAAGAAAATGAATCTAACCAAAACTTACGTTATGGATGATGAGACGTATGTAAAAGCAGACTTCTGGTAGCTTTCGGGACTCCAGTCTTTAACTGCTCATCAAAAATTGGATGTTCCTGAGGACGTTAGAAAGCAGACGATGTCAAACTTTGCCAAAAACTATATGACTCATGTGGAAAGCTCAGCACCCCATTTGTGATAACTGGAACGGTCAATGGGCGGGTGTACCTAAAGGAATGCCTCCAAAAGCGTATACTTTCTGTTCTTAGGTCACAATTTTTTTTAGCATCTTGCCATTACTCGAAAGAGGTTTTGGAGTGGTACAAGGCTAAGGAGGTTAATTTCGTGCCGAAGCATCTCAACCCCTCGAACGCACCGGAACTGCTGCCAATTGAAAAGTACTGAGCCATCATGAAGCAGGCACTTCGGAAGCATCCTAAGGAAGTTAAATTGGAGGAGGATATGAAGAAAAAATCGATTGCCATGCTAAACAGGTTGGTCCAAATGTTGTACAGGACCTTATGAGTAGTGTAAAGAAGAAGGTTCATGCTTTTGGATGTGGAATTGAAATTGAATAAAACAAATATGGGAAAATATTCATAACGTGTTTTATTTTACTCCCTGACAGTTCGAAAGTGATTGGTTAAACGGGCAAATTTTGCCGAATATTTGTGTGTGTCGCAATTTGATTCCGTACACCCTTTAGTATCAGGTCGTTGGTACTGCATTTCTTATTTTGAGCTTGCTGTAGTTCAGGGAAGCCTAAATAATAAGATCGCAGTTGTTTGTTGCTTTCTAGTTGATGTCTACCCAGGTAACCAATAAGTATTGGGAACGTCCATTAATTACGTCACGTAGAGATTCAACCCTACAATTTGCATTTCAGTTTATGTATGGACCTTAAGTTTCTTGTATGGATCATACGTTCAAACCCCCCCCTCTCCCCTTACTGCGTGCAAATTAATGAACCTTCCTTACCATATGCAGTAAGCAACCCTAAATTTGCATGTCAAACGTTGCAGCTGTATATTAGTAAGGCCTGTAATGTGAGCCTGTAATAAGCATTTTGAATACAAAATAGCATTAATGAAGCATTATCATAGCATTGCAGTAAAGCAGCCGTATATTGGGCCAAAAGTGGCATTTATGTTGCATTTGAGGCGACTTAATTGCTTGATGGACTGCCGTAAAGACTCTTTGGAACTGCTTATTGGTTTCCTGGGTATGCATCGAAAATAGCGAGTTGACAATGTCTCACATAGGAGTCTGAAGCGTTTCTCCGCTAGCTAAGTGAAATCAACAAAAAGCTTAAAAATGCTAAGACCGAAAAAAGCAAGTCAAAAACATCGTTTACAGAACCGCCATAAAACTAACCTTGTAGCTTGGGTGTGTTTACAGTAAACTTTCCCTTCCCCAACCATTTTCACGAGTGATCAGCTGAATCACGAGAAAGAGCAAAACAGATCATAAAATGTGCATAACGTTAAGTGCTAGTTCCTCTAAAGTATGATTGCTTTATTCTTTCTCCCAGCATATCAGCATCTGAGCAGCAGCCAACACCGATTTGCATTCCTGTAGATATAGTGAAAACCTTTTGCATAACTCTACGGCTGCCGGATCGATGGAAAGGGATAGAGAGAGAGTAAAATATTGAACGAACGTGATGATTAGACCAGAAGGTGCTTAGGATAAGTGCTCGGAATGCTGTGAATAGCTGCCATCCTACATATGAGATTGGAGTTCATAAACGAGCTTCGTCACCGAGGCAGCGTTCAGGATTATCTTGACAAAAAAAGAGAGGATAAAGTTGTTCCAACAAGTGAGCGTTTCTGCTCCTGTACCAGTTTGGCTCGTTAAAAATTTCGTTCAACTCCAATCCCCGTATTCTATTCATGGAATTGTTCTGAAATTAAGCTCAGCTCTTCTAAATAATTAATGCAGTAGAATGTAGAATTGCCGAGGCACGTTCGCTGTCATCTAGGGGTCTGTTCGGCTGATCGGCGTAATTGAATTATACCCGTGAAAACCGAGCGTCACAATCGGATTTTGTAATTTTACAATGAATATTCAATTCCGATTGTGTAATTGATTTAAATCAGGAAGGGTACATTTCCCATCAGTTCTTCGCTGCCAGATGGAATCTGTGTGCAATCAAAATCACATTATCACAGGAAAATTTCTCTTCTTCTGCTTTGCTACGGGTGCTATGAAATATTCTCGCTTTCAACCGTCGGTCCACTCGATTGAATCTGTCACACTTGAGTGAGGACAATGTTCTATCAATTTCTTGAAATTTTGAGAAGGTGTCAAATCTACTGTATCTGCAGACATCTCCCATTGGAATGGAATGGAGTGGATTTCTCCATCTGCTGTGAAATTGAGATGTAAATCCCATCATGGTGGGATTACATTCTAAGAAAGCACACAGACGGTCAAATCCCTCGATATAAACAAGGCTCATTGGAAAGTTGAATCAAACTGAAAGGCAGAAAAATATTCGCCCAATAAAAACCAACGCCTCGCATAAAAAGCCGTGCATTTTCCCCTGCTGTGGCATTAGGGCTTAGAAAACTCTCAACACTGTGTGGAAAGCAGAGAAAAAAAAGAAACAATAATCTCAAGAAACCGAAATGGCAACAGCTTGAATCTTGACTCGCTCGCCTGTTGATTCACCTCACTTTGGTCGTCCGTTGAGCAGTCCGTTCCATCCTTCCTGGTCTTTTCACCCCCACCATTTGAAATGGGGAAAATGGACCGTAAAATCGCTATCGTTATCATGTTGCTTCTTTTTTTTCTACTCATCCTCGTTCTTCGTTGGCTGGTTCACGCGCGTTTCTCAGTAGACAACGCGGGAAAGGGTTTTCTGTGATTATTGTCGAAAACCATACTTTCGAAAGGATTGATCGGACGGAGGAAAAGGTCTCGGGAGGGTTAATGGGTGTTATATAGCAGAACTTAGATCACTTTGCTGGGAGAACATGAATTATTGTCTGATACAGAGTGCACCTAGCTTCAGATGTTAGGTTTTTTTTTGTTCATTTATTATCGAGATTTTCAGCCCTGAGCTGGTTCATCTCCCGTAGTGCACGGATAAAAAGAAACTCTGAATTTTCTGCGTTATCTAATGCACATAAAGGGAATGGTAGTTTTGGCAGAAAATAATGGGATATTTTATGCAAAATTTAAGCCAAATAACGCCTGAATCAAGCCTGTTGTATGAAAGATTGCATACATTGTTGTATCGCGCACCAAGAACTACAACCAATTGCGTTGTTTTCGCCTCCTTTGGCTTGAAATTAAACGAGCGGAAATTTTACGCGCTTGTTCAAATTAATAATTTTTTCTGTGCAGGACTGTTGTAAAGAAGATAGCAAACAATGTTGTTGTTGAAATATTCCACGTCCGTTAACATTCAATTTGTTTCTGTGTATGTTAGGAAATGTTACTATACACTGTTTATCATTTGGTAGCCCTGAGATGTGCCGTTCTTAATGAATGTGGGTATGATGAAAGAACAACAGTAATGTTGGCTGTGATGTTTATGTTAGTATCATCGAACAGCTGAAGACGATTTTCCTTATCTTCACAGAAAAAAATAATTAATTTTAACAAGCGCGTTAAATTTCCCCTTGTGTAATTCCAAGCCAAAGGAACGTAAACAACGATATTGTTTGCAATCTTTCATACAACAGGCTCGATTCAGGCGTTATCTTGTATAAATTTACATGAAATATCCCATTATGTTCTGCCAAATCTAGCATTCCCTTTATGTGCATTAGATAACGCAGACAATTCAGTGTTTCTTTTTATCTGTGTTGTTACAGATTGTTGAGGATCGGCTCGGGGATGTAACACCAATAGTTGATGATAATTTTAATAATTGACCTGAAAGCTGCAATAATTCTGATCTATATGAAAGTCTCGAAAACCTATCAAAAAACTAATGCTAGATAAGTATAGGAAACATTAAAATTTCAGCGCTCTGTTTGCTATTGTACACTCTTAGAATTATATGCCAAGTCTTGGCTTTCTGAAACCGAGATCCGCCCAGCCGACATCTCGGTTTGGGTAGAACTGAAAACTCATATAGTTAGCTGGGAATCTCGGCATGAGCAAACTGATACATCGGTTAAAATTCGAAACACACAGAAATGAGGTTAACCAAGATTTTTAGCTTTTTATCGAAATATGGAATATTTCAAGCCTATAGGCCATACCATGCAAATATGGTGTTTGTGTCGAATCCGGTTGGCACAAGAAGGCGTGGAATACAGCGAGCTTGATGGGCGGATCAGGTTAACCAAGACATGGATAGCGTGAGGCGCATCCGAGGATGGATAAAAGTAGCCATAAACCGAGTGAATTGGCGTAGAATTTAAGCAAAACAATGCATCAAGTCCTAAGTAACATTGGGAGCCTCTCTTTGTCGACTTTCTCTTTGCGTTCCTACGGCTATGTCAAAACATGTTTAACTATTTTCAACATACAGTACGGTAGTATAAAGTGTGATTAGGAATCCAATACGCCGAAAACATCAGCAACTCGTTTTGGGTTCTCGCGTAGAGAGAACTCTCTTAATATAAACAACAAGCTACAATTATAGAAAAATTTCCAAATTTCGATTTCAGCTAAATCGGTCGCAGAGAAGTCTGCACAGACTCATATGGCTGCACAGATAAAAAGAAACACTGAATTTTCTGCGTTATCTAATGCACATAAAGGGAATGCTAGATTTGGCAGAACACAATGGGATATTTTATGTAAATTTAAGCCAGATAACGCCTGAATCGAGCCTGTTGTATGAAAGATTGCAAACAATATCGTTGTTTACGCTCCTTTGGCTTGGAATTACACGAGGGGAAATTTTACGCGCTTGTTAAAATTAATTATTTTTTTCTGTGTGGAGTAAACTCTACAATTCGTAGTTTCTTTATGTATCCTAATTAAGTGACTGTAGTTAGTTTTATGATGACTAATAATGCACAATTAAATAAATTGAAAATGCTTCTTGATTGAACTTAAGGCAAAGTTGTTTGATTCCCAATTTAATCTGTCCAGATTTTGTCGCGAACGAGCCTTACCTATTGGACGGCTTCAGCTCAATTTCTGGCCATTCGAGCTTTGTACCAGTTGGCGATTGATAAAGACATTCGCATCCGTTGCAGCAGAGCTGCTGAAGACGATTTTGGATGGATATTATCTAAATCAAGGGTGGAACGGTCAAAACGGAACACGAAACAACTATGATTCTTAAAGAAAGGCAACAAACGTTTTTGCAAGCCATTCCTTTCCACAAATGTCTTGGTTAACAGTGCCAGTTGTAGTGGAACTTTCGATTTTTAGCCCACAGGTGCAAATCGGCTGCCAAACCAAGTATTTTTTCTGGAACTTTGACATTTTTTCTGTTTAAACTTATCTTGAACCTTTCCGGTAGTTGTATAAAAGTCTTGACCTGGGAGCTTGAAATCAGCCTTGACGTATGTTTCATCGTCCATTTCGATGCAATCAAACTTGAACTCCTGATCCCGGCTTCCTGGCAGTTGTCAGACATTCCCCGAACACTTTTATAACACTAACGTTATCTAGCGAATGTCGGATAATGTTTGATGCCTCATCGGTTTGTCGAATGACGCTACACGATGTTATGATAATTAGACTTGCTGACGTCTCCTAAAGTTTCGCTTATACCGTTAAGTTCTAATTCCGATATTGTTAAAATGTATCCAGGACGAATGGCATACACCGTTTTCGCGTATTTTCAACAGGAAGAATTCAATTGATCTATTGCGCTTATTGGAAATGCAAACGGTTAATGTTTGTCAAGGGGGGTGCAATAAGAAGACGGGCCGGTTTTGATAGCGTTAGTTGCTTCAACTATAATCAAAGTTTCCAAATAAGTACAAATATTATCTTCATAATCTTAGGTTATACTCACAATTCGGTAGGCTTTTGTATCGTACACCCTATTTTTTGCTTAAGCCTCACACGAGGTACAATCTACAGTGTTAACTAACAATCAATTATTTTATTATTATCTTAAATAATCTTATTTTACTTTTTTTCTTTTCAGGTTTTCGTAGATCAACCAGCCGATATCGGATAATGGACTTAGAAATAAACTAATAAATTCACTTTACTTTCAGCTCTTACTAACAACACTTTATCTCACTGGTAAATTTTATGGCGGACTGTCTATATCGATACCGGAAATGTTCGATTGTCACATCGTGGATTGACATCTGTCACCTCAATCTCGACGCGAAGCTTTGACAGCTAAACGCGTGGCGTCAAAGTCGGCGAGTGACAAGGTTACCAGCTTGCCGTTATCTGCGCCGTCAAGGCTTGTTCGCAACAAAATCTAGACACCCATAAATCTACATTTCATCGATGCGTGAAATATTTCGCAGACTGATGAACACAGAAAAAAATAATGAATTTTAACAGGCGCGTAGAATTTCCCCTCGTTTAATTCTAAAACAAAGCAAGCGTAAACAACGATATTGTTTGCAATTTTTGGAATTCTTTCATACAATAGACGCGATTTAGGCGATATCGTGCTTTAATTTACACGATATATCCCAGTATTTTCTGTCAAATCTAGCATTCCCTTTATGTGCATTAGATAACGCAGAAAATTCAATGTTTATTTTTATCTGTGAACGTATGTCTGTTCATTGTGTAAAATCAGTGTTTTGCAAGGGGAAAGTCACTTTGCCATCTTGTGTTAACACTCTGAAAAACACAATTTGCCTCATTTGAAACACATTCGCAACCACATTAAACATAAATTCAGATCTGGCACCACTTACACGAATCGATTGTTTGTTTTTGTTTCCCTCTCGCTTGCACTAATGCAATTCAGAAGATGCACAAGTGAGCGTGTATTAAACATCGAAACCGTCCATGGTTGCCAATAAGGATAAATTTTCGCCTGTAGTTTGTGAAACACAAAAACACCTTCTGCTACTACAGAAACACATTCGTACACGATCAGCACAGACACAACGTGGTAGAGTTACTCACCCCCTGATATTTGGGGATACTACAAGCTTTTAGATCGAAGATGGCGTCGAAAGAAGAGCAAGTGCGAAAAGCAATTGTATGCGTTCGCAATGAACATCCAGGTCTGCCAGTAAGAAAACAACCAAAGAGAAAGTCGACGAAGAGAATCTCTCAATGTTACTAGAACTTAATGCATTGTTCAGCTTGAATTGTTGACGAGGTTTTATCTTTTCAAGCTGGTGAAATTGGTTGTTCGAGACTTAGGTGAAGCTTATGTAAAAGCGTTTCGAATGTCACGTAGGAAGTCGAAATTTCTTATGGCCTCAGCAGAGGTAGCCAACGATATATCGGTTTAGTTGGAAGGAACGTAACTCAAAGGCTTGTTGAATATTTGGCGGTAGCTAACGTCGAAGGCGTTGAGGATGAGGACCTTGGCTTTTTGACTTCATTTGGAAAGACAAAGGGTAACCAAATTGGCAACCCAGATGTGATCTAGGTCAGGCGGTCCTAGAGGAAAGGTGATAGACGGGCAGTGCCACTGCCATTTGTGGTAATCACGTTCTCCGGATTTAATATATCTTCGCATATCGAGCTGGATAGTGCTTTGTATCTTGTACGACAATACAACTATCCGGTGAGACAATGTCGTCAGTGATGGGGTTTTGGTCACGTTATGAAGCATTGCAAAAGTAGGCGTAGATGTTATTCGTGCTCAACAGAAGTTGTGGATGAAGAGCACGCCTGTATTGGTGGGCTAGTCTGCGTTAATTGCTAGGAGATCACAGAGCCAACTACAGCAAGAGGTGTCCAGATTTGAAGAATAAACGCAAAGAGGAGAAGAAGAGGCAATCAAGCTTTTCGCAGGTAAATACCGACTGGTTTTCCGCTCTATCTCCGACTAATGGTGATGATGGTGTAGGTATAGAGAATACACCATCTCAACACAGCACCAATACAATCCGTTTTGAGCGTACCGATGAAGTGAGCTCGGCCCCAGTCGAAAACATGTCAAATTTGGTCTCGGCCGAAGCAGCAATAGTTTCAATCTACGAAGAAGTGGATAGTATGAAGCGAAGAAGTCCGGAAACACACCATTTCCATGACGACGAAGCGTACCCTCCATTGAAACTACGCTCAGCAGCTGTAGTGGATATTCATCAGCAGCGATGAAGAACAAATATATCCGGAAGAATTGGCAGTTTCGTATCTCCAGCTAAGCAGTGTCGATTCTGCAGAGAACGTCGTATGTGGTGGTTCCTCTGATTTGGTATCGAAGCGTGTGAGGGTGCGGATATACAACGGTTTCTGTCTACCGAGCAGTGGAGGTGAAATTAAGTGTTCGAACCGATTATGAGCTTCAGCATGAAAAACTCATCTAGAACTCATCAAGTAGAACTGTAGAGGTATAAAAAAAAGCAACACGTTACACTAGTAAAACTCAAAAACACGAAACTTTGATAGTACTCCCGCAGACAGACGTTAGACTTCATCTCATTTACCTGTCTAAAAACATGACTTCCCTCAAAATATCAAATGGCAATAAGCTAACAGATGGCGTCATAGATTTGTTTTGATTGGTACAGGAAAAATGGGTTGCCAGACAAATTTTCAGATATAATGTAGCAATTAGTTGGCAAGGCGGCGCTACTGTGCAAGATGGAATTTTACACAACAACTTTGAATTCTTTTGTTCGAACTTGAACGTCTGTCTGCAGTACTACTATCTGAAACACATCTGGAACCGTCAATGCAATTTAAACTGAAAGGTTTCAAGGTTTTGTGGAATGATCACCAGAGCAACTCTAGATGTATCTTGATAGCCGTTAACAAGTGGACGAATCCCGTACCTTGCCAGTTCAATGCTCCAAGGGGGATAGATGTAGGTGGTTGTTCAACCAACAGTTTCAGAGGAATCTTCAATGTTGTTTCTAGATACATTCGCCCCAGCAATTCGATCCCCAAACCATTTTATAATGGTTGGGGTTGAAAAGCCGAGCCTCGGCTTACAACACTGCTCAACCGATATTTCGGCATGATAGGCAGGATAAGGTTTGCATTAAAAAAAAATTTGGACTTTTTTCGGATGGTGATAAAAAAAGGCTAAGACAGATAATTGATATAAAAAAAATATAAGACAGGTAATTATTCAAGCTTACTTGCAAAAAATTCAACGCCCTTATGAGCCACCTTCCGGCACATCGACATTCAGCCGCTCCTCCAACGATCGCTTCGAGTAGTGGGCCGACGCCAGTCCGGAGCGAAAGAAGAGCAGTTTTGAAAACCCCCTCTCGCTGATAGTCGGCCACAGCAGCACCTTCTTGGGGAACTTGGTGTGTGAAATGAACTTCACCTCGGAGCTCACTCCTTCGTGGGGGATATAAAATACGAAGTGCCCTGCCAGTCGTTGCCATCCAAGGTGGTCCATCACCACCGCCACGTCGCGATATGCTTGGAAAATCGAGTTGACCATTTTATTCAGCCCCTGCCACTGCGTCATTGCCTGGTGCCCCAAAACCAGTGGACGCGACATCCGCTTCCTGACATGTATGTTCATGTTCGCCAGGTACTTTTTCGCTGTTTGGCCGGTTGAACCGACCTCCCAGCCAAGCGCACGCAGCGATGTAGCCACTTTTCCCTCGGTCTTCCTCTTCAGCATCTTTTGGAGCTCAGGGTCGTGGGCTTTTGGAACCGGGCTTTCTTTCGGTGCTCTGAATGTTGGCTAACAGTGCCAAGATGTTGTAGATGCCGGAACTGGCGTATTCGGCGTCCATAAAGTGCCGCACGATGTCCGTTTTCAACGCAGCGTGGTGCCGTTCTTTGAACGCGCACACTTCTGAACGGAGTTGCTTCACTGTTTTTACCATCACGGTTAGAGTTCGATTGATAGAGCTGTCATATTTTATCTGCTGACTCATGGGTCACTATGCTTGATGCTGCATTGGTAGTCAGTGCGGGTGAAGGTAAACCCATGAAAATATCCGCAATTTTTGTCCGTTTTTTTCAATGCAAACGTTATCTCATCAAAATGTTAAAATTCCACAAGCGCACTTCCTCTGGACAGACTGCAGCCGGTGACCATCGCTATCTAAAAGCTCGGCTACGGGATCCAAAATTTATGAACACTGTGAAGACATATCTCTCATTTCTAAAACTAGTGCAACTTCAACGTGAGCCACCGAGGGACTACCAGCCGACACTAATCAGCTGCGTGAAATTTTCGTGGAGGTCCCCTTTAATTATCACAAAGTTAAAACAACTCTCAGTATGATCAAATTATGTATTCAAACATATATTTTGGGATATGGTAGAATAACTCATTAAAATCAAATATTTATCTACTGTTCTTCATTTGTCATTCCTATCTACTCGGGGATTGAGCAAATTAGTGGCAATTGTAAGTTATCCGTGATATTCATTTTTGCCCTCCGAATGTCTTCTCTGTTAACAAATGGCGATGGCAAGTTTATTACTCTTTGGTTGATCTAGCAAGAAAACCGGATACAAGAGAAAACATTGTTTTCTTAAGTGGAAAACAATACACCTAACCTAACCTACAATTCCTATGGCTGACTGAGCACCGAGACAGGAAACAAAGGGCAGAGAAAGCATAAATATTTTATTAGAAAGCAGCGATTTATTGATCCTACATGCTGTGATAATTTACGACCTTGTCCGGCTTTTCGATTCGAGAGTCCAAAGCCACCGCTCCTTCTATTATATTATGTGAGTGTGTGCAGTAAAAGAACACACATTGAGCTTAGGAGTCGGAGATAGCAGGTAAGTACATAAACTTCATCGGACGACTGACGACCGGCTTGGTTAGATGATACGTGATGTTCTGTTTCGGGTGCGAGTGCGGGGAGGTGCTTCCCCCTCCCCACATTCACAATGACTGCCACACACTGACAAGAGCTTAAGTATGCCGTCAAGAATAGTAGAGTGCAATTAAAATTCAAAGTCTGCTCCCATTTTCCCGGTAAAGCGACAGATAGAGGGCGCACGTTCGAGGAAGAGTGACGCTCGATTCTTGATTTGAAACTTGAGCCTCGATAGGATGGTTCCTGGTACTGAAATCGACAGCATGGTTCAGTTTCACCGAGATAACTATGCAAGAACCAGCCTAGACTGCTAGGCAGCCTTAGATGGGAAGCTTTATGGTATGGTTTCGAGCGAAGCAGGGGAAAGCCGGGATCAAGGGATAGTCTACGAAATGAGAGACTGATACTGGCACTCCAACTTGGTTCATTCGCCGCATTCTGGTTATTCGAGACTGAAGAGTGGTTAATTATGGACGGCAATTGTCTACTGTCAAGAGATCAGCTATCATTTTCCTCTTCTCGACACTGAGTGGTGGTGTGGTCTGTGGCGGTTTAAGTTGCAGCAGGTAAAAATCTGGGGGTGGATGGGTGTTAGATTGTCAGAACTGCTATGTCTGATGCGACTGCAGCCTCAGCAGAAGCAGCATTTGCGTTTGGCCTCCAGCCTGGGAGAGAGCATTCAATTGGTTAGTTTTATTCTGACTAATTGGTAGCAAGAGATAGACTGTTTTAGTGAGGGGGAAGTTTGACGTGATTTGAAATTTTAGATGGTGAACTGAAACTGCTGGATAGGCTAGGTGAGTCAGGTATAATTAAACCATTTTGAAAACAAGATCCTAATGAGTGATTATGTTTCGCACGACTTGAACTTAATCGCTCATTAGAATGGTGAGTTGATACTGATACGAGAATTAAGTTCGTGGTTGTCCGAATGTCAGTTGAGTTGTTCGAAAATCATTTTTTTCCCAAACTGATTCACTAACAACATTGGGAAACGTTTATCGACCCCCATCACCGATTAGCGATTAATCACCCGACGGTCCTTTCGATGCATGGGGGAAAAAGGTCAACGCTTCCTCCTTCAATCCAACGCCGACCCCGTTCCCTTCCCAATCATCAGTCTATAGAACCGATCGACCCCAAACGAAAAGACAACCGTACCGTACTTTATAAGCCGCAGATAATGTTTTTAATCCCCTTAAATAAATCACTTCGGTGTGCCCGGCTCGGTCGGGTCTATCCTAGGGTATCTACCCTTTTGCCACGGCCGAAGCTCGAGAGCGATTCTAAAATGGATACTGAACGACTGAAAAAAGACAAAATACATACCATCATCATCCTCTGGCACTGCTGTCAGTACTTACCTAAAATGCTTTCCACCAGGGCTGCTGACTATTGCGGAGCTGGGGACTGGCTCTCGGCTCGGTTGCTAGTGTGTGTGTTTTTCGCAGAACCTCAATCACCGAAAATGAGATTGCGGTCTGATCCCTTTTCGCACGCTCGGATTCACTCTGACTATCATCCGGGTCTATTGGAGTCGATGATGACTTCGGTGTGGCTGGTTCTTGCTGGAGGGAATAAGATTTAGTTGCATGCCATTGGGCCAAAGTGTGGAATAGCCGAACTTTTCCTTATTTTTAACGCACAATTTCACCGAATCTAGATTATTCCAAGTCAAATTTTCTGCGTTTGATTGAAGCTTAGAGAGTGTTTGAATCTATCATAGAATCGGACACGTTGTTCTGCTCAGCAATCAGTATAAGAAAGGAGCATTGATCGAACGTGATGATTGCAGTCAGGCGTCTATAGGTTCAGTCGATTTGAGCTTTCCAGACGTTGATGTTTTAGTTGGGATGGGAAATGCTCGAATGAATGAGCTCAACCTAGCGAGGAGAATTCACTATACATAAGCACACCCGATTTGGCCCGTTTGTTAGCAATTTCCCGTAGGATCGGAGTCGTTCTGGGAGAATTCTAAAGTGCTCTGCACGCGCTGCTGCGTGATAGGATCGGATAGGATTGCGGACTTGGAGGATATCCCCGAGGAGAGCGCCGACATACACAGCCAAAGAGTTTGGCATTCGTGGAGTGGCGGTAAATTTATTGCTCTATTAGCAACGAGTGTTTTCCGTGAGCTAATTTTCCTTTGTGGACTACCTCAAGTGGGGGGGGCGGAAATTGGGACTGGGTACGATGCGTACGTTATTGACTAGTGCTCGAAGTTCTGCTTGGAGTTTTCCGGAAGTGTAGAGAACCGTGCGGGATTCTGTTTACCGGTTTGATGAACGAGGCCGTTCGAAACATAACCATCGATGCTATTTGAATGGAAGTGATTGCTCCGAGCTGGGTGCTGCAGAGTGGTGAGGCATATTAGGTAAGTCTCTCGATGATTAATAAAAGCAGTTGGGGGAACTGTCACGTCTTGGGTGGTGTTTAATCCGGTGACAGGGAAATGAAGGATGTGTCTTGATTTGCGAAGTTTATAATTATTGCCTTTGATCTTGTCATATTGGTTGTCTATATGTGGTTGTCAAACTAGTTCTGGGTTCACAACAAAGCAGAAAAATGAAAATCGCATGAAAGTACTGGCACATCGACCTTGTCGAAAACGAAGTGTGATTTACAAGGTTATTTGATAAACAACACAGTTAAAATTATTTTGTAATTTTCAATTTACTTTCATGCACATAAACAGAGCATGCAAATAATTTCAAAATCACATGAAGCTTGAAATTTACATGACTTGAAAATCACATTCTGTAATATTTGCTCGGTTGAATTTCACATGACCTACAGATGCTCGATTATTTATTACATCCATATGTATTTTTTCATGTGAGAGCGGAAGAGATAAAGAAATAGAGAGAGAGAGAGAGAGAGAGAGAGAGAGAGAGAGAGAGAGAGAGAGTGAGAGGGAGAGGGAGATTATTCGCTTATTGATTACCCCAACCAATAACTCGATTATTGAAATTAGAAGATTTAGGCTGAGGCGATGGGTTAATCCGTATAAGTATCAATGAACAGATCAAACACAATCGATTCTGAATCAGCCATAAAATCTGCTTCACACGGCTCGGAAATTGTTACTTCAGTTACTATTCAACAAATCTAGGGTTTTTTTTCATTAGGGCGAATCTACAATTGAGAGATTCTCTCCGGGCTCGCTCTCTTTCATTCATTACAGCGCCATTATAAAACTTACAAGGCATTCTTTAGTACAGATCGAAACACAACAGTGCTGGCTAGCATACTCTACAAATAGTAGAATGAAAAACGTAAAGGTGATTGGTTTATGAATGAAAGAGAGCGAGCCCGGAGAGAATCTCTCAATTGTAGATTCGCCCTAATGAAATAAAAACCCTAGACATAATCGAGAGTAAACTGCCTTAGATGTTTTCAAAATGTGCTCTTTTGTCCTCTGCTCTTGAACGCTGAATGATAGCTAAACGGGAAAAGCAGCTCAGAAGGTTACTCGAAAAAAAAATCTATGTAAGAAGGTTTATATTTACACGATCATGTAAATTCATATGAATATGCATTAGACAACATGTTCAATGTGATCTATTATCCTTGCAACGTATACTAATGTATGATTAGATGAAAATACACGTATTTTTCAATGTTTATCAATGCTCCAGATATGTGCACGAATGTGTATTTAAAATTCAACAAAGCAATGGATTACATTGATATATGTTCACCATTTGTACGTTTTACATCACATGTAATTTCCTTTATTTTTTGCTGTGTATTATTATTTTGGTGGCTTAAACGCTCAATTCGACGTGCAAAGACTAATCACAGTATTTATCAACAAGGTCGGAAAAAAACTTGCCTCTTCGGACTACTTCAAACTTCTCTGATTCAGCTCTCCCTCAATACGTCGAGTTGGAAGAGGCAACTTTCATGAGGGGTATTGGTCACCCTTTTATTATAAACTCCCTGATGATTGAGAGTTCATTCAAGAGTCGCTCGTGTTCACCCCTGCATCAAACCAAACTCTCATGAGACAGCCACCGGCTCTCTCAATCAATTTCTCGCTCTTCGGTTTTCTCTACAGAGGCACTTGGATGCACACGAAGTATACTCTGTCTTTTTACACCTCGGACCATCAGACGGACAAGACGCGAATGTAAGTAGCTCCACACGCACGCGGAGTCTGACCTCCCGATCTCTAGCCGCAGAATGGATGTCGGACGCCACAATCCACATCCTGTGCGATTGTTTGTACCCCGAGAAAACGCTCGCTTGAAAAAAAACGTCCAGGCAATCCTTCACAGAAATGGTAGAAAACATCTCTTTGCGTCACTGTTAAATGACGAGTTTAACTTTGATTTGCCTGAAGAGGGAACATTATTGAGTTTTCCGGAAGGTGCTTCACGAAAGCAAAAGTCGCTGAACAAGAGCCCCAGACCAGCCTGCCTCTTTCAAGTAAAGGTGGGAGAAAACAAAAATCCAACTTCTCCTGATTTTTTTAATACTAACTAAGGATAGCATCGAAAATAATTTATCCACATATTCTTTTATCAAACCATATAAAAAAGTCGTTTTATTCAAACTAATGGATGATTCTTGAATATTGTGAAGACCGGATGAAATTATTATTATGCTTTGCTTATTTGCGAATTTTAGTTCGAACGCTTTTCATCAACCTGTCTGCACCGCTTACATCCTCCCCTACGACGGCAGTGTAATATTGTGGACCTCGAAGGGCTTTTGAGTCTTCTTCGACAAAGGTCTAGTCGTCTATCAAAATACATGCATCTGGTCGCTGCAAAACTTTTGAATACAATTTCCGGGCCCTTGTTGCTGCGCATTGCTTCTGTTCTGCACTTTGCTAGGTGATTTTCTGCTTCTTGTAGGCCTTCAGGTTATTCCGTTTTTTTTTTTTGCCAAATCACTTATCGAGTTTGCAAATTCTAGCTACCACTATCTGATCCTTTTTAGGGTTGGAAGAGGCAGAAACCTCATGTTACAGTGTTCCCAAAGCCTTTGCATTGTTTCTGCGTATGTTACTCCCTCCTAGAGCCTCAGGTAACCAATAATAACTTACAAATATATGTTCGGTCCATCCTGCTCCGTGGTTGATCATCGGAGATTTTAACTCTCACGGTACAGGCTGAGCAGAACTGTACGATGACAACCGGTGTTCCCTGATGTATGGCCACTGTGACAACTTCAATATGACAGGTCTCAACAAAAGAGAAACAACACGTTTGGCTGGTCCATCCTCAGTTGGCAGTAGATTGAATATGGAATGTGATTCAGGATTCCCACTGTAATAATCACCTGTCCATAAAAGAATCGATTGCCACCCGTCGATCCAACCCGTTGGAATCCATCAAGACCGCGTACTATCTTACCCGTATTGTATGAAATTCAGGACAGCACTAGCTGAAGCCGTAAGTACGACTAAAAGGTCGCTGCACGAACATAACTTCCTTTCCAGCCTGATCTTGAATAGCGCGCTTCAAGCTCAGGCTATACCAGTTCCAGGAACATCACTTCGCAGGAAACCTTTTTCTCTATGGTGGGATCATCAATGCATCGAGGTTTGCCGTAAAAAGTCCGACGCGTATAAAGATTTCCGTAGACGTGAGACACCTGAGCACTTTGAAGTGTACACGGCTCTCGAACGCAAACTTTAGAGCCTTATCAAGGCCAAGAAATGGCTAAGGATACTGGTGACAATTCGATAAAGCGACAGGTACTGCGTAATACACTCTAAAATAATATTAACTATGGTGGATAAACTCTCGCTAGAATAACTATCACAAAGCCATCAGTGGTACATGAGCGCTTTCCAAACGTCACCTTTTGCCTGTTGATGTGGCGGATTCGGCCCTTCGCGGTCATCTAGCATTTCAAGCTGTTGGTCGTTTTCTTGCGTCACTTACTATAGATTTGGCCAAATTAAAGGTCTTTGCAATCACTGAAACATTTTTTTTTCCTTTTCGAAAAAATTCAATTACACCTGCGCGCAACTCATTTGGCTACATTCTGAATGAATTGAACATCACAACTGTACCAAACTTACGGCGTATAAAGACAATGGATCAAGATGTTAAACCATGTAGGTATGCTTAGTTTAATCCGCTTGGTTGGGTTGAGGCATGCCGACAAAGTCTGTACGGATAATTTGCAGACGCCTTGTAGAGTATCACTATCTGACGGAAAACAAAATTATGTTCAATCACTTATGATCGTTTTTAATGTTTGATTATCTAAACTGCATTTAAGGCAAAAGGCTAGGCAACTCCTGAACGACCGGTAATATTCAAATGAGTTACGAATACCAGAAGTTACCAAAAGTGGAGAGTTTGGATGCCTCTATGCACCAATAACGTGAGACGAAGTTCCAGAATTTTCAACCCCCTTTCCCCGTTATAATATTGTTTACTTACAAATCTGAAAATTTCTATATGGCCCGTAATAAAATCACCTAGAGTAGTGTGGGTCATTTCACCCTCCGTGCAGGCACTTTGATCCGAGCAGGCTCTGTCTATAAGTGGACGTTATTTTTCTTTTGCTGTAATTTTTTTCTCCATAAATTTTGATGAAAATCAGTTCACGTTTTAGGTTTACATTATAAACATCAACCTTGTCACGTATCCGGCCTTGCATTTTTTATTGCCGCTCCACCTCCTGATTGTGAGGCCACCCCAATCCACTTCTGTGAGTGTTTTACATTCGGAACACAGAAAGTCCTATGAAGCTGCTAGGATTTCAGTGTCAAGATCAGCTAATCTTATAGAACTTCCAATCGATTAAAAATCGTTTAAAGAATATCTTGGAACAATGTATCCCAGATATTAAACATTGATAAGACAAGCATTGATGTGGTAAGTTCATTCTAGATAAAACCTTCTAAATGTTTCAATATGTACGTGTCAATCTTTTTTTACATATGCACTCAACCTTAAAACGACACACTATCTTCTGCCACTGCACTGGTTGACAACGAAAATGCATCACTGAATTATGACTCCCTTGTTGCTCTCATCGTATGACACAAATTTGCGCACAATTTGTGTAACGTTACCTGCACTCAAACGAACCCAACCAGAAATGCTTGGTCGCTCTCAAAGAGTAGCACAATATCTACTTGCACAATAGCCATTATCCGAAGAACCCTCTGCAAGATAGCATGAGCCTTATTGGGGACAAATCGCTCCACCTCATCCACCCTTCTGCAAAGCAGCAGTGCACACGTCGAGGCTAGCACCGGGACCAAGCCATAATCTTCGTCCATGTCGCATGATGAGTTATAAAATTTAAATGAAACAAACTTTTTCCCAACCACCCTTCCCCTCCAGTAGCTTCAATCTCCTCATGCAAATTGTTCGTAATGAGTAAACTTTTGTGGCTGCAAATTGTTAAATGGAAAACAATTCCTCGGAACGATCTCGATTGAGTCCACTGAAGTGCAAAGATAACGGTGACCGAAACGAAGACGGCAACTGGTTCGGTATTGCTTTATATTTGCACTTGTCGTATTGATTCTGAAACTGCACGTTACAGTCGACCGATCCTCTGCCACTGATTCGACCTAATCTCCTCCGTTCTGATTCCTAGATTTGTCTCAGTGCTTCCTCCTTGCTACGGGGATTAAATAAGAACCGAAGCAAGCTTAAATTGTGCCGCATATCGTTTCCCTTATGGCAACACGTATCCCCTATTTGAGACACACTTACAATCATCGAGCAAATATTGGCTGCATAAACATCGCACCACTTGCAGCAGCAGCTCTCTGCATGAACTGGTCCCGTAAATATTTCAACCAACTCTCCGTAGAAACTCTTCCCCAGACCAGTCTAGTACGGATGCTGTTGCCATGGTTCTGCGTGACCGGTTCGTCCTACCAACCCGGGAAACACCGTAATGAAGGTGGACCACTTGGGGGGAAGTACCGCAGGCAAAGCTGACAATAAACATGTTCCCATACGAAAGCGACAAAGCAAAGTATCCATTAAATTAATTTTAATCCCAGCATGAAGTCTGAGGTCCAGCGGACCGTCGCCGGACATGGCCGGGCGAACCAACTAACGACTATCGACCGGAAGAACACTGGAGATTTCTACAGCATATAAGATCGACTAGGTAGGGCGGAAGTGTAGTTGTGCGTGTGTGGGAGGGGGAGGGATTGCGGTACAAGTGTTTAACGTTCTTTACCTTTTCCTGTCTCTATAGGATATTTGTTAAAATGGGCTCCATATAGAAGGGAAAACTAGAATTGGAAAGTGCTTTTCCACGGGATGGCCATGGATTTGCCTTGGTTGTGTGAGCGCGTGCTCGCACAAGGAACGTACCGTTGTTTTTTTTTTCTATCTAGAGATTGGAACTTTCTTCCAGATTTCTAATCGAGTTATAAGCCGCTATGCTACGGGTCATAAAGTTCGATAGGTTTCTTGGTCGTTTACATGGTTGGGCTAAATTGTACTAAGTCTGATGTCGAATTGGTTAAATGTTTTACAATATCATTGAACTTGGTTGGTCATGTTCCTGAAAATACTAAATTTGGTTGTTTCTGTGGTTTAAAATTGAATTTATAAAATGTAAAGCCACAGAAGCTCTTTGGTGTCGAAGCAATTAGGACAAATCTCGTTCCCCAAAAGTATATGATATGTCATACACGCAGGATAATGTAATTTAGATCCAAAATATTGTTTTTGGAATTCAACAGTATGTAAATAATATTTTCTCACGGCTAATAATATTCATCATTTCTTCCAATCTATAATATGCTTATATGTCCCACTCGTTTGGATCAATATGCAATTTTTCTGGTTCCAGTAAATCACGGTGTAGTATTTAGGAAATGTGCAGCCACCTATGCTCATCAGGCTCAGAATATTTTTTAAAACTGAATTCCAAAGTATTCTAACGGTACAATACAGGAGGCACCAAAAGTGAACATTAATGTTTTTGGCTAGAATGAAAGATAATACGTGCTTCGACCTACGAGGCAAAAATAGACGTATTTGGTTCGAGTACCACTGTACACATGCCCTTTTCGCTCAATTTCCTAAATAAAAACATCTGTTCTATTTTCAACCTGCCGCAACTGTCGGAGCTTTCAACACTTTCTCTTCATATCTTTCATTCTAGCCAAAAACATTGTTGTTCACTCTTGGTGCCTCATGGTGATAAGCGAACATCTCCTTCTACATCATAATCGTTACTCCACGCACCGAGAATACATAACATAACAATTAATGTAGGTACAATACAGTTTATGTAAAAACATCATGTTCTATAATACGATTTGAGCAGTGTCAACAACTCGTTGCATCGTCTAAAGTTTTTAAAATCACCAGGATAGTCATTGATTTGAAATTTATGTTGTCTTAACTTTCAAAATTCATTTTGTTTTCTCTCCTTGGTATGAGCTCAATAAATTATTAACAATGCAATTAACTTCGCTTTCAGCAACAATCACGACTCTCGCAAGCAAACCGTCAACTACACACCATTTTTCGTCTGATAATTAATACCGACCACTACGGCACTGACTTTGTTTACAATAAGGTAGCATTTTTGAGTCTCTCCTGGGAGTTCAAAACTTTGTGACTGTTTTGTTTCTGAAAAACAGTCTTTCCCACTTCCTTCTCGCTCCCCACGCTGACGGGATAGAGTGACAGAGAATTTTAAAATTACCAACAAGTACAACTTTTCCCTCGACCTTTTATGACTTGATCGCTGTCTGGCGTGGTTTTCTTTAATGCAATTAAGTTGATCAAATGTGGTAAATGGGTCGATTATTTGCTGATGACTTGCAAATTTGTTTACCTTTTCAAACGTTCATTTGAATTAACTGCCGATTTTAATTTTGATTTACTATAATAAAGATTGTGTAAGTGTGTATGTGTATGTGTACAATCCAATACCCACCGTCAGGCAGTGGTTTTATGGAAGAAAAATGTTTGCAGTTAAACGAACTGTTGTCGACACGACAAACTTTTTTAGCCCGGGAGTTGAAAGGTGATAGCTCTGTTGAGTTTCAGAAACCCATTTCAGAATGCCTGATTAGCCACGTCCATTCCGAGGTCACTTACACTTACAACAAGCCTCGCATAAACACAATACAGGTATACCTCGATAGTACGTACATCAACATTCGCACTTCAAATCGAAATTGCATAAAAACTACTGTTTGTATCTGAAAACTTGTTTGAACAAAAGAAAGAGCAATCTTTTGATCTGTCTTTTGGTTGTATTAGATTTTCGATACAACCAGTAGTATTTATGCAATTTCCATATGAAGTCAGAAAGGTGATGTAAAGCTTGCTTCAGATAGAATTGGAACAAAAACAATTGCCTGTATTTCAGTAAATAACTGATTTTTGAATTCAAGATCTTTTTTTATACAAGTGTAGCGTTTTCTTCAGACTTTTAAGAAAAAATACGGAAAAAATTATTTGCCACGGTTTCAAAGGAATTCTCGAATTTTTCCTATAGCACGGCTCATTAAGCGGCGCACACCTTCTTCGTCCATCGTTTTAGCTATCTTATTCCACCAGGTCTTCATCTGATTGATGTCTTTGACAACCTTTCCCTTTGCCTTGAGTCTCCTCTTCATGATTGCCCAGTATTTCTCAATAGGGCGGAACTGGGGGCAGTTGAGTGGGTTAAGGTTTTTCGGAACAACCTGGACCCCTTTCTCTGCATACCATTCTTGAACGACTTTGCTGTAATGGCAGCTTGCCAAATCTGGCCAAAAAATTACGGGATGGTCGTGGGATCGAATGAACGGCAAAATTCGTTTTTGGAGACACTCTTTTTGGTATAGTTCTGACGTTATTGTCTTATTTGTAACGAAAACTTTCGTTTTTTTTTGCCACAGCTGCAAATGCCCTGCCAAATCATGAATTTTCGTGCAAATTTGTCGGCAAAAACAAATTTAAATTTGGCTGGAACATCCCCCCGAGCCGTTGCCAAGTAAAATTTTTGACTTGGGATTTGCCCGAAGTCAGCCTTGGCATAGGTTTCATCCTCCATCAGAAGACACCCGTCAAACTTGGTCAGCACCTGGTCGTATAGCTTCCGAGCACGGATTTTGACCACACTATTCTGTTTTATGGTCCGATTCGGCTGTTTGCTAGCTCGATACGACTTGACTCCTTCCCGGAGTTGAGTTCTCCTCACGGTACTATGGGCAGCACCGAATTTTCTGGCCAAATCACGGTCCGACAGATTGGGATTCCTCTTAATCGCCTTCAAAATCTTACCACGCAGTTTCCGGTCAACAGTTCCACTCCGACGATTGGCTTGAGGCTTCCAAATCGTCGTCAATGTTTCCTTATACCGTTTGATAATGCGCCATACGGTATTTCTGGGCAACTTCAGCTGTTTAGCTAGCCTAGATGCAGACCACAATGGATTTTCCAAATAACTGTGCACAATTTTTTCCCTTCTTTTGGCTTCCATGTTGATTGTTTACAAAGTACAGTCGATTTACGGAATGTTAAAAATACATACGTGAAGCTGACAAAATTCCCGACACGTGGGCGCCAAGAACTTCCAAATCCGTCCACCAGGAGCGCCACAATATGAGCAAAAGTTTGTTCCAATTCTAAATGAAGCAAGCCTTACGTACTATCGAGGTATACCTGTACAAACATCAAATGGATGTTGTTTTAAGGATGGCACGTATTAAGCAGTATCGTTCAAATTCAGATAGATCTCACCAGAAAAGGTTGCTGATGTTCAGTCTTCATTCGGATGGCTACCATGTGATGCTAAAAGATGTAATTTATATCTTTACAGAAGGAGCACACCCAAGAGGTTGGACATCCTGATCATTTGATCAGATTTCTTCACGTTTTTAATTACTTAAAACTAAGTACAAAACGACTCAGTTTCGTTAAAAGTGGATCTACCCTAATTAGGGTAATTGAAGGGTTACTCATTTTTGATTAACTAGGTCACCTGTCAAAATCAGAGTAAACATTAGTCAGTCACGATTGTTTGTAGTTTTACAAAACTGAGTAGAAAACGACTCAGTTTTGTTAAAACTGGAACTACTCTAATTAAAGTAGCTGTGGTATTACTCAATTCTGATTAACTAGGTCATCTGCCAAAATTTGAGTTAACATTATTCAGTATCTAATTTTATTTTTTATTTTATTTTAATGCATTTTTTGATTGTTTCCGACAACCGTCCAGTCGAAACGGAAGTGTCGAAATACTTTGAATTTGTAATTTTCTGGATTGATTGTAATTCATGGATTGAATTCAGCACTTCGAAGTCAAAATGATTGTTGATTACAACATACAGCTGCTCATCTGGAAAACTTTTGATCGACTGAACCACGTTTTTTGCTTTTGACAACTTCATTGTAATTGATTGTAATATTTTGATAAGTACAGCGCTTCTACAATCAGAGTAGCATTTACTCAGTGTCTTTATATCAAGTTACTCAGTTTTTGACATTCAGCATGGAGAAAGTTACTCTAATTAGAGTAGATCGGAACGAGCGTGTTTAATTTGCATTTCGATCTTTTTAAAAGATCAGATGATGTAATAAAGATTTGAAACCTTTTATGACAGTTCGGTGTTTTGAAATAAAAACATGCCTTTTTTATTTGTTTTCATTCATATACATTACATTACGTTTCTTACGAGACGGTTCAGCAGGTAGCAATTATATTTATTCTTTAAACATTGCTCCTAAAACAAGTGTTATTCTTCTTCAGGAATGATTTGAAACGATTCGTCTTGCGCGTACAATCTAAATGAGATGGTGAACGCGGTCGGATACTGGATACTGCGACGGAACTGGAGGCACCAGGAGGATGTTTGTTAACCCGATGGCCATTTAAAAATCTCCTTTTAAAATTTCCTTTTAAATTATTAAAAAACCGAAATTCATCAGAAATAGTTTAGCAAGACCGTCACATTTATTTCAAATAATTATTCCACCACTAAAAACTCCAGGAATTCACTCCGTGTCATAACTATAGAACCAGTAATTTCATTGAGGTTTTGGAGTAATAAAAGGGAATACACATTGGAAATGAAGGGCAAAGGATTGGATATTTATCTATGTTCATAAGAATGTTTTTATATCTTGGATTGTTCTGGTAAGTTACTCAATAATGTTAACAAAAAGCTGTGTTTCATGTCAAATTAGTTTTCTCCAAAAAGTTTACATCGATTTTGCATTGATTGCAGCATGTTAGTCATGTTTAGGACCTCCTCTGTTCTCAACCAGTTCAAACAACCTATTTGGCATACTTTCAACAAGGTGGCGACTTGTAGATACTTGTATCTCTTTCCACGCAGATGAGATTGCTCCTTTGAGCTCTTGAACTTTCCCGTACTGCAAGTTGTCTGCATACACTGTGCGTACCATCAGTCCCCACAGGCCATAACTTGGATTTTATATTCAGATAACCGTGCCATGGTCACCCGATTTTTTTGAACTGATGCGTTATCTTGTTGGAATACTCAATAACTAAGATGGTTTTGCTGCAATTTTTGTAGAACGTGGTTGTTATGCATCTCGATGTACTCCTGGCTGTTCATTCTTGTTGACGGAAAAACAAGCTGCGCCAATCCGTTTTATACAATTATTATCTCAGCCAGACGGTGGACCTCAGATGGAAGGACTGTTCAGGATCATCCTGAGGAACTTATTTTGAACACGCTGGAGTTTCAGGTGATGTGTTTTAGCGCAACTCTCCCAGATTGGCATGCCGTACTCGATGACTGGAAGTATGATTTGCTTGTAGACAGCAAACTTGTTTTTCATGGATAATGTAGACCTTCTGTTGATCATAGGGTACAGTAGCTTCAACAGAACGTTACACTTAGTGACAGTTTTGTCAACCTGTTCCCTGAAAATAAGCTTGCTGTCTATTGTAACACCAAGATAGACAGCTGATTTGGCCCATTCCACCGTTGGGTTGTTCAGGTTTATTTTACAATCCTCAGGCGAAACAAGGCTGGGAGAATTTGAGTGAGAACATTCAGGCTTCGCTGCTGTTTCGCTGTAAGCGTTCTTGTTATCCTACCATTGCGGACGACTGATGTACCATCGGTGAACAACGACAGAGATCCATTTTCAGGGAGCGGGGGTCTATCTAAGGTGAAAAGGTTGAACAAAAGTGGACCTAGTATATTTCCTTGTGGAACACCGGTGGTGATCTCTTGTGCATCAGAAACTATACCTTGCAGCAAAAAACGATCTTGTGGGAGCTGACGAAGTGTTGACTTATCTCAGCAGCCTTTTCTGCAGGAGTGATCAAGCGATACTGAGAGCCATTGCTGTCTAGCGGGATCAACGGTGGAATGGACCTTGGCTTGGTTTTTAAAATTTTGTCAACTTCCAGAACTGCTTTGCACAATCTGGGATGAAGCGGATCTTGTCGGCGAAATTGTTATTTCTGAGGTCCACCATTCTGGCCTTAATAATTTTCGTCACTCGATTACAGTGACTTTTAAGCGTTGGCAAACCAGTTCGCTGGTATTACCTTCGAATGGCGTTGCGCAATTGTATCAGTTCTTTAGTGGGTCTATCAATGGGTACAGAGTTGCTCGCCAGATCAATCACCAGTACACCGGTGCTCTGCAGCTGTCGTTCAATGTCATCAACCAAATCAAGGTGCATATCGAAATCGATGTTGTCGCAAGCTCTCCCAACTGGCGCGATCGTAGTTCCGTCTGGTGATTCGATGCCGATTGACAGAGGAGCCAACTTCGGCCACCACCGGATAGTGGTCCGAGCTGCACTCCTGGTGTACGATCGGCTGGGCGATGTTATTTCCCCTGTTGGTGAGGAAGATGTCGATTGTCGAATGGACCCCGGATCTGCTCAGTCGGGTGGAAGTATCCGGGCCCACGATGGTGTAATGTCCCTCTTCCAGGTCTTCCTGTAGAATTATTCCGTTCCGATTCCGCCGGGTGTTCCCCCAGTTTTCGTATTTCGCATTCATGTCGCCGGTGATGATGAACTGCCCCTGCCTCCGAGTTAGCTTACGGATGTCGTTTCGTAGGGCCGTTGTTGTTCCGTTGGTTGTACTGGCTTGCTTGGGACAATAGGCCGCGATGATGGTGATTGACTTCGACTGCGATGGCTTCGATAGATTGCAGCTGGAAGCTCGGAAGCAAATGGCAGTTGATGTTGTAACGCAAGGCGATCGCAACTCCTCCTCCACTAGAGCCGCTACGATCGGGTCACACAATCCGGTATCCTGGGATGAAGACACTGAGTTCCAGATTGAGATGTGTCTCGGTAACGATGGCGATGTCGATGGCCTTCCTGTTAAGGAAGTCACCGAGCTAAGTTGTTTTGTTCCGGATGGAACAAGCATTCCAATTGAGGATGCTGATGGTGCGATTATGGTCCATATTTGAAAATAAATTTCATCGTCACGGATGTGGCGGCTATGAGCTGTTCCTCCTTCAAGCGGCAGGATCGTATTTGGCGGTAGAGCTCTTGGACGAACTCAACCATTTGCTCCGAGTCATAGAGCTGTCCATCGGCCGGTGGTTGCGTGGATGTACTGCAACTTGGATTGCACTAACCTGGAGGAAGAGCCGGCGAGGACGGCTGTACGGAGGCTGACGAGTGGTTCGAATGGCATGGCGTGATTAAATGGGATCGGCGGAACGTTTGGCACCTGGTACCGAAGCGACGGGAGGTTCTCCTCGTTCTTCGGAGGTAGCGGACGGCGTTAACCAAGCTGAGAGTTGGTGGATGCCTTCTTTCGGATAGCCAAAAGCTCCGCACGTTTGGGACAAGCTCGATTGCTGCTCTCATGATTTTCGCCATAGTTGGGTCACTTCATTGTGGCACCTTCGTCCATCGGGGCACAATCCATGGTGGCGTATGCTCCGGCACACTTGTCTCATTCATCTAGGTTTCATGTGGCAGTTTCTTGTTCCGTAACCGAACGCAAGGCAGTTGCCACACTGCGTCTCGTCGTGCTGCCTTGGACGAAACCGGTCCCAACCGACGATAACGGTGAAAAGTGCCCGTGTTTTCATCAGTTCCGCCATCGTGACGGATCCCTTCTCAAGGTGGACCAGATAGAGTTGGTCCTGGTAGTTTCCATGTTACTGGCGCCTGATGGGAAACATCTTCTGGGGCTTCAGTGCCGCCGCTTGCAGCTCAGCGAAGATTGACTCCGTAGTGAGTTCCGGAAGGCCACGCAGGATCACCTTCATTGGCTTACTTCCGGTTGCGTCGTGAGTGTAGAACTCGTGTTGCTTGGCAACTAGGTGAGCGCCGACAGCACGGTAGTCAGCCTCCGTCGAGCACATCACTTTAATGCTCTTACTGCACAACTTGTACAGCGGATGAATTTGGATAGCTGCAAAGCTCGGCCCTGAGTGCAGCAATGTCCTTTGACGTGGTGAAGAGCGGGGTACCTTCACTTTCTTGGTACCTCCTTTACCGGGAGCACGGCGAATTGATTGCTCGCTAGCAGACGAGTATTAGGATCCACTAAACCAGCGTCATCCGCTTGGAGCTGCCAGTTTGCGGTAATGATTCGAGAGCGGATGTCACCGTTGGTCGATTTTTTGCAGCACTTTTTTCTGTTTTCTCACAACCAGAAGATGAGCAAGCACAGGTGATAATTCGCGAACCGAACACTCAATCGCGAGAAAGTGGGCGACGGGGAAAACGGCAAAAAAACTTTTATTGCGAGAGAGCGAACGTTGCCGTTCGCTTGTTCAAACTGTATGAAAAAGGGTGGTGACGGAATCAAGTTCGATGTCCGCGGCTTTATACTAGCGTTGATAGCATAGCCAGGAAAGAAGGGAGTCACGAAAATGCAGAACGAAGCAAATTTAATAATAGAGGACGGGCTACAATTGAAAAATCAGACACCGGCAACAAAGCAAAGTTATTTTGAAGAATAAAAAATATGTTACCCGTTTCCTACGACCGTAATAGGGAAAACAAATTTTTCAACCTGTTGATATGAAAATTTGTATGGCAGCAAAAGTAGGTCATTTTGAATTAAAAAATTGAACTACTTATACTAATAGAACTTCTTTCAGATTTCCATGCAAAAAATTGATGAGTTTTTCTGATCAAATGGCGTATGAATGAAGTCATTCTGTTTAGTAGAACGAGAGGTATAAGCGTTCAAAAACCTTTTAATTTTGCGTAACGCTCCCATTTTTTTTTTTAATTTTGAAATGCCACCCGGTATAGAAAAGAGAAACGTAGTCCTACGTTAAAACTTAGTATGTACTGTGGAACATTCCAATTTAATTTTCATGAAAAAGTTTCATGAATTGACTCCTTTTTTGATTGATCAGGATGTTCACTCTAAAAGACGTATGTACAATACATATACAATTTTATACAGATGGCGATCCCGGCGTATTGGTTAACATCCATACCTCTCACGCCAAAGTCACGAGTTCGAATCTTCTGTATTTTTTTTTTTTTTTTTGTTTCTTGATTATCGAGATTTTCAGCCTCGGGCTGGTTCATCTCCCGTCGTAGGCACTCAAACACCACTTTTGGGAATTTTCGTAACTTCTCCGGGGGTGAGATTCGAACTCGTGACTTTGACGCGAGAGGTATGGATGTTAACCAATACGCCGGGCTCGCCCCAACCAGAGTTCGAATCTCACCCCCGGACAAGTTACGAAAATACCCCAAAAAAAAGGTATTTGAGTGACTACGACGGAAGATGAACCAGCTGAACCAGGGCTGAAAATCTCGATAATAAAGGAAAAAAGAAAAAAAAACAATTTTATACATTGCACGGATTATTTGAAGAATCACAGCTTGTTAATATTTTGTTAAAATCCATCAACACTTGCAAGCTCTGAACTCTAAGGAAAAGCTTCTTAGTTATAAATCATGCCTACGGAATGATTGCTGATAATTAAACACTGATTGCTCAGAATCAGGAGGTATCCAAACAAGATGACAGTCTCCAGGAAACGAACAACTTCAAAGAATAGATTTAATTTCGGTTTAGGCATTAATTATGGCTTTTGGATAATGTTTTGCTTTGGCCGGCTTCATCCGGAAAATCGCTTCTGCTTTCATGGTGAAAGAGTTCCATGAAGGCTTTGCCGAGCCGACAATTTTCAACCGACCAAATCAACGGGAAAGCTCTCGTTTCACCGGAAAAATGCCCCGTAAACCAGCCGGTTCTTGTTGGGTTCATTCGAAATGGAAGGATAATTTCAACCACTTGCTCTGGGTTTCCTCGCCATCACCACCGCCGCCGGTCGGCGGGGCAACCGTCTTGAATTAGTCAAATTGGAAATCTTGATCCTTCGGCAGGAAACCCCAAGCCATCAACAGACGATACAAATGGTTCAAGAAAATTGAAAGATATCTAGCCTTTGGGCCTGAAAGGTCTGCTGAAGTGAATAAATAATTGTGGGTTTTCGCTATTTCTTCCTTGTAAAAAAAAAACATCAAGATGAATGACGATGGTTCTTGGACTGATCTTTTAAAAACCGATTGAACTAAAGTTTTCCGAACATATTGTTCCGAGTTGAATCGTGAGTTGCTCAACTTTAATCAAGTAAATTGTTCGCCCTTTAAACAAGCGACGGAACGACACTCTCAAATTGAGATGGAAACATACAAAATTCACTGACCTATTTGGATTGTCCTAGACGTCGTCTCCACCTTCCCCACACAATTCCAAAGTGTAGCATAAATAATTCATAAAGCATCTTTTGCCGCTCGATGGCAGAGTTGGTCGGAGCTTATGAGAAATTGTTTTCATTTCATTTCTTTGATCGGCCTCTTTCCCGTCGCAACTTTCCCTGAGGTCACACAGAAAACTCATTCCACTCGAACCGTACAATCAGAGAAGATATTGTGGATTATCTGCTTTAGATTCACTTCCTCCTGGTGGAAAGTAGATTTCCACCGTACGTTGCAATACAGGATCGGTGCTAGAAACACAACATCAGCAAAAAACCCTGAGAGGCAGTGCAGTGTTTTCAATTGTTCTGAAAGTAATCGAGTTATTCCAAAACCGGCAGTAGGGGTTCAAAAATCACAAGTGCTCTAGGGTGAGTTCACTCGAGCTCAAATATTCCATGTACGGTTTGTCAAAAGAAGGCTGCCGCACAGAGGTAGGTATAGCCCTACAAATCGATGTCGAGCAAGCGGACAAGACCAACAAGACAGTAGATTTACTTCTGCTGCCACATAATCATCACCAATGCAATCATGACAAACAGACAGCCCTCTAGCGTGCAAAAGCGTGACTGGGTTCATATAGCTGTGGGATTTGAGGTTTGAAGAATATATTGAAGCCAAACTGGTGCCACACTTAGGGCGATACAGGTTTTAAATCACCAAAGGGCATTTCTATGGAAGGGCTCCATTGAATCTATCTATATAAAGGGTGTCCACAGTTAAATTGCGTTACTTTCAACAAGCTGGAAGATTTTGCCCTTTGGGTTGATTTCAACGACATGACCTCAGCGTGTAATGTTTAATTGTGAAATGGGTCGTAGTTTCGAAAATGGAGTCATTTTGCACACGCACCTCGACAACCCATGTGACTACAAAATACAAGTTCAATGTTCTAGAGTCTCTCAGGTAACAGCTAGTGTCAAAATTCCCCAAGAAATTCATGATTTGGCAGAAGATTTTTTCGTGTGGTAAACGGAGCAAGCCTTTCGCGACAACTTCAACTGTAAATGGTCAAGTATACAAGAATGAACGCCTGAAAAAACGACTGCTTCCGTTTCTCAAAACACTCAACGTTCGTACTATTCTTTTAACGGACCTAGCCTCTTGTCACCACTCCAAGGATGTTCTGGAGTGGTACAAGGCGAATGGTGTCAATTTCGTACCGAAGGATCTAAATCCCCCAAACTCTCCAGAGCTGCGGCCAATTGAAAAATATTGGGCTATAATGAAGCATGAACTTCGTAAGCATCCTAAAGTTGTCACTACAGAACAGGAAATGTTGAAGTCATGGTTGAAAGCGGAAAAAAATGTCGGTTCAAGCGTTGTTCAAAATCTTATGCGAGGTTTGGGCTGTTGGATTTGGTAAAGAAATACAGTGAAATAAAAATACCTGAACCAAGATTATACATTGTATTTTATACCCTGTATATTTCAAGACAATCGATTGAGAGACTAGTTTTTGAGGACGAGTGCAAAGTGATGCAATTTAACCGTGGACACCCTTTGCATAAAAATGAATTTCTGTCTGACTGAACCTTATAGACTCGGACACTACTGAACCGATCAGCGTGAATTTTCGTCTGGAGGAGTTTTTAGGAACGGGGAAGGTTCTTAAGATAGTAAAAAAAAAACATTTTCTTAAAAAGGGGAGGGGGGCTCCCATACAAATGAAACACATATTTCTGCATAACTCGAGAACTTATCAAGCAAAGGAAACCAAATTAAGCATGTGAGAGTTTTTGGATGCAAGACAAGTTTTTATTGTGGATTGAGACCCCTCCTCTCTCTGAAAAAGGAGATTCCCATACAAATGAAACAGAAGTTTCTGCAAAACTTGAGAACTAATTATGTAAATGGAACCAACTTTGGCAAGTAGAGGATTTTGAAGGCAAAAAATATTTTTATGCTGGTATGAGACCTCTCATCTCTAAAAAGGAGGGCTCTCATACAAATGAATTTGAAATTTCTGCATAACTCGAGAACTAATAAAGCAAATGGAAACAAATTTGGCATGTGGGGATTTTTAAAGCAATAAATGTTTCTTCGGTAATTCGAGACCCCCTCACTCTGTTAGGGAGGAGGGGGGCTCCAATACAAATGAAAATAAAAGTTTCTGCATAACTCGAGAACTAATCAAATAATTGGAACCAAATTTGGCAAGTACAGGTTTTTGAAGGCACGAAATGTTTCTATGATGGTTTGAGACTCCTCCGCTCTCTGTAAGAAGAGGGCTCCCATACAAATGAAACACAAATTTCTGCATAATTCGAGAACTAGTCAAACATATGAAACTAAATTTGGCATGTGAAGGTTTTTGGAGGAGAGAGATGTTTCTATGGTAGTTAGAGACTCCTCCGCCCTCTGGAAGGGAGGAGGGGTTTTCATACAAATGCAACACAAATTTCTGCATAACTCGAGAAATAATCAAGTAAACGGAACCACATTTGGCAGATGGAAGTTTTTGAAGGCAAGAAAGGTTTCTATTGTGGTTGTGACTTGAAACCCCTTCTTTCTGAAAAGGAGGCTCCCATACAAATGAAACATGAATTTCTGCATAACTTGAGAACTAATCAAGCATATGAAACGAAGTTTGGCAGGTGGAAGTTTTTAAAGAAGAGACATATTTCTATGGTGGTTTGAGCTCCCTCCGCCTTCTGGAAGGGGAGACTCCCATACAAATAAAACACATATTTTAGCATTACTCGAGAGCCAATGAAACAAATGAAACCAAATTTGGCATGTTGAGGTTTTTGGAGGCAAGAAATGTTTCTATTTCAGTTCAAGAACCCATCGCCTTTTGAAAAGGCGGGGGGAACTCCCATAGAAATCAAATACAAATTTCTGCATTACTCGAGAACAAATCCAGCAAATGAAACTTCATTTGGCATATGGGGGTTTTTGGAGGTACGATTTCTATACATAAAAATGAATTTCTTTCTGTCTGTTCGTCTGACCCTGTTCTGAACCGATCACCGTTAATTATTTATATGCAGGGAAGCTCTCTCAGGAAGGGGGGCTCTTATACAAATGAGACACAAATATCTGCATTGTTCGAGAACTTAACAAGCAAATGGAACCAAATTTGGCATGTGGGCTGAAGGCTGAATGTTCCGTTCCACCAGAAAGCTGGGCGCCGTCGGCACCTGGGCTCCAATTTTCTTGACATTGATGCGTTAGATGCCATTACTATCGCTTTCTGTCAACTCCTCTGCGTCGAGATTTGCACCGCTGTGTGTTAAAAGCGCCTCGATAAAGACCTCGTTGTCGAAGTCCGGAAGTCCTGTATTTTCCACTTCCGTTCGCGGGTTCTCGTTCGCCTCGTTACCATATAAAGGGCGAACACGAAATTATTGCGACACATTCAACAGGGCATACCTTTTTTACCATTGGGTAAAAATCAACCAAATTTTGCACACTTTCTCATTGATGTGTATTGTTTACATGCTGTCAAACTCGAAGTCGTGTTTTTCGATTCAACGAAAATGGAGGTGAACCAACGCGAGTCGAGAGAACAAATTCTTCTCAAGCAACACAGCTTGTATTATACAAGTTGAAATTACTGTTAAATGACAAATACAGGTTATAAATTCAGGTGCATAATACTTTATTTCATACTTTAATATGACGCAAAAAGCGCAAAAATTGAAGCCTTATAAAACATAAAATGGAAAAAAAATATCCTCATACAAAAAAATAATATTCGCCAAGCGTGGGATTTGAACACTAATCCGTGATGTGATAGGTTTGTAGCTTCTTTGCTAAGCCAACTCAGATTGTTGAAAAGTAAATTCTAAGTATCTATGATATGCTTCCCGTTGTCTGTGAAACCACAATCCTCATCTTAATGAAAAAAAAGAAAACCTTTTGCAAAACATAGTTGATATAATGTAATTTCAACAGTATATAGAACTGCCCATAAAATCTTGTCCTGTTTATGTATTATAAATGTATTAATAAAGTTTTAATCACTTGCAGCAGTGAAATAAGTAAATTTAACTAGACCGTTTCTCAGAGTGATGTATAGAAAACGAGAGTTACAAACCGCTCCAAACTTGACATGTTTTGCAATACGTTTATAATGCATTTATAATACAAACAATTATAAATCATTCTAAAAAGATGTTTTGTGTGTTACTTGGGTTTCCAAACACCTGGAATTTCCTGACCTGTCGCACCGGCAGTTGGGAAAAATGTTGAACATTCGCCATTCAACCGTCTCCAGAGTGTTGAAGCGGTTCCAGGAGCGGTTGACGTTGGACCACGGCAAAGGAGCTGGAAGAAAACCGGGACCGGAGAACAAAAAGGCGGAGGGAAAGGTGAAGCGGATGATTAAAGCAAATCCCAACGTCTCAAGCCGTGATTTGGCTAAAATGATCGGCATGTCGCAGAGCTACGTCCAGAATGCAAAGAAAAGAGCTGGACTACATACATACAAGGTACAGAACTTCCCAAACCGTGATGAGCGGCAACAATCGACGGCTAAAACTCGGGCACGGAAGCTCTACGAGAAGATGCTGACAAAATATGGCTGCTTCGTGATCGACGACGAAACGTATATAAAAGCCGATTTTAAGCAAATTCCGGGGTTGGAGTTTTTCACCGGCAAGAGCAAGTTCTATGTGGACGACAAATTTAAGAAGAAGAAAATGTCGAAGTTCGCCTCCAAATATCTCAATTGGCAGGCCTTCTGCTCTTGCGGACTGAGGAGAGAGCCTTTCGTGACAAAGGGCACAGTAAATGGCGAGATCTACAAATCTGAGTGCCTCGAGAAGCGCCTTTTGCCGTTCTTGCAGCAGCACGACAAAGCTCCGCTATTTTGACCAGATTTGGCATCATGCCACTATTCTAAAAGTGTCCTGGAGTGGTATGAGGCCAATTCTGTCCATTTTGTTCCAAAGGACATGAATCCGCCAAACTGTCCGGAGCTGCGCCCGGTGGAGCAGTACTGGGCAATGATGAAGCGGGAACTTCGGAAGAGCAAGAAGACAGTCACAGACAAGAAGGACATGTTAAGAAAATGGAAAAAAAAACTGAGAAACTGGTACCGGATGACACTGTAAAGACTTTGATGGAGGGTATCAAGCGAAAATGCGTTCAATTTTACACTCAAGGCTCCATCGGATTAACTTTTCTTTTGATTTTTGAAGTAAATATATGTATAAAACTACCCGCGCTTAAGGAGATTTATGATGCTATCGACCAAAACCGACTAATGCGTGAGTTCGTCACTTCATCCACGGCTTGGCAGTTAAACCCACCAGCGTCACCGCATATGGGAGGTAGTTGTTCTACTCCTTCAATCGGTCAAACGGAACCTAGCTGAAGTACTACGTGTACGGCGGGCAACGGATGAGGAGCTGAGAAATGCGCTGATGGAAATCGAAGGCTTGCTTAACGCACGTCCACTGACACAAGTGCTCATTGACGACGAGGCGGCGCCAGCGCTAACACCCAATCACTTTCTTTTCGGTTCTTCTGATGGTTCGAAGCCGTTGACGACGTATGACTCGAACACAGTGGTATTAAGGCGAGGAGTCCCGACGTCTCCAGTTGGCGCGGTAAGCCATAGTTGACAATAAACAAACAAATCGTTTTAAATATCCAGTTAACCAATAAGCACTTCCGAAGCGTCTTAACGGCGGTCCATCAAGCATTTAAGTCACCTTACAGGGTGCGGCAGAAAATAATGCGAAAACGTTCAAACTTGAGTATTGGGTTAATTCGTGTAGCTAGTGACTAATTTCTGTCGAAAGTGTATTTGTTTATGTTAACTTTCATGTGCTGCATCCAAACATTCTATTTGTTTTTTTGCAAATTCGTGAAAATGTTCGCGAAAGAAGTGATAACCAGTTTGTTGCTCGCCCAGAAGAAACCGAAAGAGATTACCAAGGTAGTAGGGTGCCATTTGGCAACAGTTTACCGCACAAAAAAGTCACTGCAGGATGGTACTAAGCCGGGAAGTGGACGTCCGCACTTTGCACGCAGGCCGAACGTGATCGAAATTGCTCGCAACTCGATGCGTTCCATTAAAAAACTTGCAAAGGAAGCCAATATTTCGGTGAAATCTATGCGGAGAACCATCAGAAGACCTGCATGCATCTCTGGAAGATGATGAAGAGAGGTGAGTGAAACGCCACTTGATTACGGTCCGGGTCAAGGAACTACGAGTGACTCGTTCCAAGAGATTGCTATCCTTGTTGAAGAAGGAAAAAATGATAATCATGTTCTCCGACGAAAAGCTTTTCAGCATCGATGCTGTGGCCAACAGCCGCACGGACCGGTTCATTTCACCGCATAAAATGGAGAACGTTCCGGGAAAATGCCGCATGTTAAAATCAAAACCAAAGTGTATATCGGTATTTTAAAGGACCAACTGCTTCTCTGGGTGAAGGCCAACTTCTCCGAGGACCAACACGTTGTCCTACAGCAGGATGGCCTGAAGTTTGTGGATCCCTAGCAGTCAGATCTTAATCCGTTGGATTATCGATTTGGGCATATGTTGAAGCACGAGCCTGCTAAACATCACACACCTAGTGTGAAAACTCTGAAGTCTACCATAACACGCACATGGCAGTCAACCGTCGGAGGACTACGTCCGAAGGCATGCTCTGGCTTCCGGCGTTGGCTCGAGGATGTTATTAACACAAAATGGAGGACACATTGGATAAATTTGTTTAAAAAGACTTTATAAAGAGAACTGCATTCAAAAATGTTGATATTATTGCTTGAATTAGTTGAAATGGTACTTGGAAGAAATAGAACAAATTTTCGCATTATGTTTCTGCCGCACCCTGTAAATGCAACATAAATGCCGCATTATGGCCAAATATACGGCGCGCTTTACTGCAATGCTATAAAAATGCATCATTAATGCAATTTTGCATTCGAAAATGCTTATTACGTGCTACAAGCATTTCAATAGCATTTTAAAATGCAACATTACAGCAGATAGCATTCAAGATGCTGATATAATGCTAATATAATGCTTGTAGCATCTGAAATACAGATTTAGGGGTTGATTTACTGCATATGCTAATGTATATTGATTTACCTCGGTAGTCCTCAAAATAGTTTCAATGATACTGAAATGATGCATTTATCATAAATCAACTCAAAAGCGTCAAGTTCGTGCGTAACGTTGAGTGATTAGTTGAGATTATGAAAATCTATGAAAGTTACGTGCATCATCATTTTTCGTTTCTGTGTTTCTTAAAACGTCTCGCCAACTTTACAGGAACGAGTGCCAACAACTAAAGCATATTGAGTTTGACCAAGTCCCTCAACAACCCACATTGGAATAGAATATGCCTGGTCGGGTCATCTAAACCAGAGCCATATCACTCAACGGAACCACCCACCATCAATCGCCTGTGCCGAGAAAATATCTTCAAAATTTGTCAACGTCTCATTTCCTCGCAACGACACACCCACCCACTTCGTGTGCATTTCAGCTGCCTATCACAATCCGAAAATCTGACAGCGTGACTTGTCTCCATGATTTTCTTTTATGCGTCGTCGGTGTTCCGGTCCACGATTCATAAATCATCGAAGACAAAAGTGTCCTCTTCACTCTTCCCGCTTCCAGTCAGTAGTCAAGATTCAATGCCACACCGAAGTGGTTTCTTTTCACACACTGATGAGATGACATTCAACGGAATAAGTATAGGTATGTAGGCAGACAGGTACTTTTCGACGGAATCATAAGCCGAGACAGGACCCAACATTCCCCGGCTTTAATTCTTCATTTCCAAGGAATACTGTGGAAAAAAAAAACTTATAATCTCTCCATTCAATGCTCCCAGGAAAACCACTTTTCTTCCTCCTCGAGTTTCCAGTTGCAAGACTTTTACCGCCATCATCACCGGTAGGCTCTGGATTCCGTGAAGAGGGCTTAGGGCATTGTGCTTGGGGTGTCCTCTGGGTGGCAAAGCAAAAAAAAGGAAGAAGAAGAGGAAAAAACTCTACTCCAAGTTGTTATTATTTTCGGAAGAGCTTCCTTTGGAAAATTCTTCTACAGCTTCCGTTCCGTTGTTGTCTCATGCCCCGAGCCCCACCTACCATGGGGAATGATAAATGGAGAGCAAGTAAAACAAAGAAAGCTTTATTCACTTTATTTACCGAGTACCACTTTGCGTTACCGTTTCTTTCTCTTTCTTTTTTTTCGTCTTCCACTACCAACTTTGTCCAGTTTCGGTTGCATCATCCTGGTTTAGAGGGCTTCACACAGGATAAAATGTGGCCCACAGTTGAAATTCTCTGGAACGGAAAACTGAAGATTTCCACTCGAAGGATGGCCGAACCCAGCATCGAGGCTGCCTCAGTCACTCCGCGTTTTCCATACTTGCGATGAGACTGCAACTTTGTTCTACAGCATTTTCTTTCCCAATACGAGAAGTAAACAAGGGAGATGATTCTTGCGCCGAGCGGATCCCTAAAGGATGTATGTACACCACGGGACGACACAGGAACGGTTCAAGCAGCACACTTGTACCAGCTCTGGGATGCTCCAATTGTGGGGCTCAAAGCATGAAGAAAGTGCAACTAGGCTCTACACACAACATCAAACCGCCAGCGGCTTTCGGTTCAGCTCATGCCATGCTCATGGTGATTCGTTACAGAGGAACTGAAGCGACGAAGCGCACCTAGGAGCGAGCAGCCAGTGAGTGCGGAAGGGATGATGAGATATGAAAAATAAATGAACAAACTTTTGTGATGAATAGTCATGTGATTACATCTTCTTTCTACGGAGCCGGATACGGCTTTTGGAAAAATACACTTGCAAATCGTACCGCTGCTACTCACAGTGACCTTGTTTTCCTTCCTGTGCTCAAAAAGCTGGAATGGTACCGTTTGCCTTCGTAACTAGTTACTGGTAAACTGTGCCATTTTAAAGTTTGTTGATTTATTTTTAAAGAGTCGAGTCAAAGGCTTGGCTTGGCGTTATGATTCTAGTGAGTTTTAATACATTCCCAATGCACGGTGGGCAAAACCGAGCCAAAAAACTGATTTTTTATGGCCGCTAGTTTCAGTCCCTTAGGATGAGCATTTTTGGTGTAAAAAATCACGAGAAATCGATTGGAGATGGTTTCAGCCACTGCACGACACGGGAAGTTGTCCATTTTGCCCGATTCTCCCCATGAGTATACCTAAAACTCATATGTCATTTAGTTTTATACATTGATGTCACCAATATATCCCTCATTTGCACTGTACTTATGTGAAATTATCCGCAGAATTGAATGAAGATGATACTGCTTTGGTTTGACCTTCGGAAATGGGCCATTTTACCCGACTTCCCCTCATATTTTAGAAAACTTATATAACATACGGTTTTGAGTATTTGACCCATCACTATTTTCCCCATTTGCACTGTACTTATGTAAAATTGCCCACAGAATCATATGATACTGCTTTGGTTAGAACTTTGGAAGTGGTCCATTTTACCCGAATTCTGCTCGTACTCCCATACTCTCATACTAACGCAACTTTTAAAAAACGAAAACTGAGTATTAGTCCCCACGCTAGTTACTCACGACCAGAAATTCAAATTATCGCTCAAGGCTCGTATAAGCCACGTATCGCTCAAACAGCTTTTTGCTGAGCAGACCATAGACAATATTATCGGCTCTCATTGATCGCTGATAATTTATTATCCTCTCCCATCCAAGCAGGAAAATATCGCTCCTTCAAGATCGGTGAGAACACTTTATCATCTCCCAACATTTAGAAGGTTCCACAGCTTGAATAACCTGTTCGTGTAACTCATAGCAGAAATTCAAACGGCAACGGCTGTTTTGGTGTTATTAAAAGGCGCAAAATCGGGTTCTCGAGAAGAGTGAAAATTCATTATCGCCTGAAAAGTAACGCCGAAAAGGAACGAAACTATCGGCTCTCTTTATAGAGTGAAAAGATATTATCATCGTTGCTTTTCTCAAGAGAATTATTTTGCTTGATCAAATATCTCTCGCTCTTTGTGCCGATCTGGTCTTTCTCAACAAGGACGAAACGACATTTTTCTTCTCAGTTCCGCGAAAATTTAAATCCCTGTTCACGACTGAGTAAAAGCAACTCTCGTTCTGAGTTAGAGCTCAGGGCCGTGTGTTTTCTTAATTGTCAAATTCCTGGAGTGAAAAAATCAGTCACCATTTTCTAGTTTTCAAAATATCAGAAAGAAAAGAGAATACTGCTTTGGCTTGAGCTTTCCATTTTACCCGAATTCCCCTCATACTTGCGAAAACTTATATAACATAGGGTTTAGAGAATTGGACCCATCACTATTATCCTCATTTGCACTGTACTTATGTTAAATTATCCACAGAATCTAATGAAGATGATACTGCTTTGGTTTGACCTTAGGAAGAGGTCCATTTAACCGGAATTCCCCTCATACTTGAGTAAACTCGTATATCACGCATCGTTTTACGAACTTATTTTTCGATTAGTTTTAGAAATTGACTTTTTTAATTCTGTAAAGAACACACATCGATTAAGATTGCAGAAGTTTTCTTAAATGGATTAAAAATAAATGATTTTGTTGTTCACTCATCTTAGGTTACCAACAAATTTTATTGAATTAATGTTCTAATCTTCGTCACTGTCCTCGTACACTGATTCCGTGTCGAGATCTTCTCCACTTTCGGTCCCCGTCTCGTTGTGTTCCTCGCACGTTTGGCTTTCCAAACTTTTTTGGTCGGCGTGATAATATGTCATCATCTGTTCAAAGCTCTCGTTTGCTTGCGGGCGATTTGATTTTTTCAGCTTGTATTCTGTGGATTATTTTACATAAGTACAGTGCAAATGAGGATAATAGTGATGGGTCCAATTCTCAAAACCGTATATTATCAAGTACGAGGGGAATTCGGGTAAAATGGACCACTTCCGAAGGTTAAACCTAGGCAGTATTCTCTTTATTGGATTTTGCGGAAAATTTTGCATAAGTACAGTGCAAATGGGGATAATAGTGATGGGTCAAATACTCAAAACCGTATCTTATATAAGTTTTCTAAAATATGAGGGGAATTCGGGTAAAATGGACCATTTCCGAAGGTCAAACCAAAGCAGTGTCATCTTCATTCAATTCTGCGGATAATTTCACATAAGTGCAGTGCAAATGAGGATAATAGTGATGGGTCCAATTCTCTAAACCCTATGTTATATAAGTTTTCGCAAGCATGAGGGGAATTCGGGTAAATTGGAAAGATCAAACCAAAGCAGTATTCTATTTATTGGATTCTGCGGACAATTTTGCATAAGTACAGTGCAAATGGGGATAATAGTGATGGGTTCAATCCTCAAAACCGTATGTTAAATAAGTTTTCTCAAGTATGAGGGAAATTCGGGTAAAATGGACCACTTCCAAAGGTCAAATCCAAGCAGTATCATCTTCATTCTATTCTCCGGATAATTTTATATAAGTACAGTGCAAATGACGGTTATATTGGTGACATCAATGTATAAAACTAAATGACATATGAGTTTGAGGTATAATCATGGGGAGAATCGGGCAAAATGGACAACTTTCCGTGTCGTGCGGTGGCTGAAACCATCTCCAATCGATTTTTCGTGATTTTTTACACTAGAAATGCTCATCCTAAGGGACTGAAACTAGCGGCCATAAAAGATCCGTTTTTTGGCTCGTTTTTGCCCACCGTGCGTTGGCTTCAGGAATTTTAACACTTTTGCCATTTTTTGAGGCAAACCACGAAAGTTTCTCTAGATGTTTGTGCACAATTAATTTTCTTTTCTCAAGTTCCATGATCCGTAATTTCAAGATGCGTCGATCAATCGAGCAAAATTTCTTTGTCAATGAGACATCAACAAATGCCTGTCAAACGTGTTTTGTTCCAACCACCAGGGACGCGGTGGTTGATGAGGGTATTCGGGTTTACGGAGAGATTCAATAAAAGAATCCGCACTGACGAGAGTAATTCAACACGTGTATTCGCGGTTAATAGTAAAACATAGGTTATCATATTTGACATTTGGAAAAACAGTCAAATCTTAATAAAATAGTACACAGTAGAGGCGGGGTATTCATACAGGCCTGGTTGTCAGAGGTTGCACCTTTACACCCCTGCTCAAACGCTGCAACTGGATACACCAATGCCGCTGGAACGCAGCCACCGGAAATTCCATTGTCATCATGTCTGAAGGTTGTTCAGAAGACGGAATGTGCTGTAGACGAATTCGATTTCTTTGATTAAGTCCCGCAAGAAGTGGAACTTAACGTCCACGTGCTTCAGCCTGCCATAGTCCTTAGAACCTTCGGAAATCTTCATTGCAGACTGGTTATCTTCGTATAACACAACGGCCCTCTTCGTTTCGCACCACAAATCACGCATTAAGCGGCACATCCACATCTCGTGACAGGCAGCTGTACACAAAGCAGCAAGTTCCGCTTCTGTGGACGAAAGTGCAACGTCGTTGTTGCTTCCGAGTGATCCTGCAGACGGTGCTTCCAAATACTATGTACAAACAGCCACTCACTGAACGTCTATCGAACAGGTTATTTGACCAATCGGCGTCTGAAAACACTTCTAGCAGCGGCGAATCCTTAGTTCTTTTGTAGATCAGACCAACGTCGATTGTTCCTCTAATGTAGCGCAGAATTCTCCTTAGATGCACCCAATGAATCTCGTTAGGGCAGCTCTAGAATTGGCTCAGAAAATTCACGCCAGCTGCCAGATCTGGCCTAGTAGTCATCGCAGCATACGTCAAGCATCCAATCAATTTGCGATACGGCTTCTTTGTTCTATCCTTCTCCAATCCCTTTGGTAGATTCAGGCGGTTATCTAGTGGAGTTGAAATTGGCTTACAGTCGGACATTTGAAAACGCCTCAGAACGTCGAGAAGGTACTGCTTCTGACTAATCCACAACACTCCTTCGTTCAAGCTGTAATCGACGCACATTCCCAGAAAACACTTAATCTCTCCAATGTCCGTCATATCAAATTCTCGGGCCAAACACCCTTTGATCATCTTCACGGCCTTCAACGAACCAGTAATCATCACGTCGTCGATATACAGAACGATGATAATTTTCTCGGCTCCCACTTTCCGTGTATAAAGACACTGGTCGTTTCCACTCCTCTCAAACTTCAACTGACCGGACATGAAGCTATGGAAACGGTCGTTCCATGCCCGAGACGCCTGCTTTAGACCGTATATAGACTTCTCCAATCGACACACGAGGTCTTTGTCTTGTTCGAAAGCTTCGGACACTCTAACGGTTTCAGATCATCGAACAACGCCTTCTCCTTCACTAAATGATCCGAGCACTCGGAATCGATAAACCACTGTACTTTTTTCGGTTCTGCCGGGGCATCGATTCCCCTGCTGACGCCAACGAAACACACTCCACTTTGTTCATCGACGTTCGCTTTAGATTTGTTCGATTTATCACTTTTGCTGTCCACTTTCTTCTTCGTCGGGCACTCCGACAGTTTGTGGCCCTCTTGCTTACAACCGAAACATTTTATCTTCTTGTTCCTCGTAAACTTCTTCGCTCCAGAGAAAGCAGCTCCTCCATCGCCCCCGCCAGCAGCACTTGGTCCGACGCTCTTTCGCTTGGTCTCCCCGTTCAGCAATCTGCATTTAACGAACTCTAAGAAGAGGTTTTCCTCCGGCATCGTCTCTAATGCAGTCATCACAGTCAAATAATAATTGCCCATCGTAAGCAGCAGGTTGCATAACAAATCCACTTCCTCCAATACTGCATCCGTCACTTTGTATTCCCGCGCGAGCTTATCAAATTTCAGAAAATGCTGCTGCAGTGATCCACCTCCAAATCGCATAGTAAGCATCGTTCGCAACAGAATAGGAATAGGAATAGGAATAGGATCGCGATGCTCCGGCGCTCGAATACTCGATGCAGTGCATCTAAAATGTCTTTTGGAAACTGCTTGTCGTGTATGTATTCGAGTTGGGAATCATGAATGCGCGACACAAGTAGACACTTACACTTTCTATCTTTCTTGTGCTACTTCTGTGCTTTCACATCTTCGGCATCCGTGATCAAATTCAGTAGTTCCGGCACATCCACTGCGTACGTATCCACGCACTCCACCAGCTCGTGCTCCTCTAGCAGGATCAACATACGGAAATTCCACGCCACGAAGTTTGTGCCGTCAAAGAGCGGCAGGAAAAGTCGTTCCGATCTCTCCGCTTCCATCGTAACACCGAAACACTACACGACAACAAATTGTCCACAACGCACCGCGTTACTGGGCCCAGAACCTGATGTGGGTATTCGGATTTACGGAGAGATTCAATAAAAGAGAGTAATTCAACACGTGTATTCGCGGTTAATAGTAATACATAGGTTATCATATTTGACATTTGGAAAAACAGTCAAGTCTTAATAAAATGACTGTTATACAGTAGAGGCGGGGTATTCATACAGGCCTGGTTGCCAGAGTTTGCACCTTTACAGTGGGGTATTAAACCATGCATCCAGATTTACTTTGAATCGAGCTTTATGCCCCATTTACAAGAGGGGCGACAATTCGAGCGATCACAATCATGAATGCCGTCTGAAAAGTGCTATCCCAGATCATTTTACGTCGCCTATGACTGATAACGGTAAATTAGTTCGAGGGAACTAATTAGGTCGATGTCATCGACTGGCGATCTTCATTGTGCGATGACTCCTTTACAAACGACATGAATATCAGGTCATATGATCATGTATGAATCTTTTCCAACTACACTCCACCGTTGATCGAACACAGCACCTTCCGTTCAAAGATTTCAAGGGTGCGTTGGTCCTCCACGAGCGTTGTCCATATTCTGTTGGCCAGCGACGACTACCGCATTCATCAATATCTAGAGGATGGTTCACTTTGCTCGAGCCCAGCGTCCTTCGAAGTCCAGAGTAGACACAATTTCCAGTCTCAATGCACCTTTATAATTCTCTGCTGGTGTCGTTATCGGCGATCACCGATGAGCCCAGATATTCATCTACTACCTCGATTTTATCACCGTCAATCTGAACTCGTGATAGAAGGCAAACATTGGTAACTCGTTAGCCTCTTCCACTCATGTATTTTGTCTTTGACGCATTTACGACAAGCCCAATACAACTTGCTTCAGATTCAAGTCTGACGTACGTTTCCGCCATCGCCTCAAAGTTGTGTGCTACGCCATCAACGTCGTCGGTGAAACGTTTCGACAACATAAACTGCCAACGTCATCTTTCAGTAGCATCTGAAGTTTTTAAACTTGTGACATTTTGTATTATAAATATTCAGAGGATAGCTTTGTAACGAATTCGATGAATCTCCATTGGGCTTTGGTATTATAACAGGCGGTTTGTACCAGATGCAGAGAAAGAATCTTATACGGATCAACTTTCCAACACAACTAGGACATGAAAAAATAATAATCATTGCAAGAGCATGAGCATGATTGAGCGCCCGAGGTTGCTACTCCGTTGTTGCCAGATCAGCTGTTATTACACAGAGAACCAAGAGATGATGCTGGGGACTAACGTACATCTTGGTTTTTTTCTTGGTTGAAATCGTCGTCAAAAAGTATAGTATAGAAGTATTAGGTATTATAAAGATTGGTTTGTGCATTAACTTCAAAAGCAGTATGCCGGAACAAGTGTCAGGAAATTTTGAAGTGCCTCCGGAATATCATATAACCACACGTGGTGAAAGAGGGTGATGTCAACAATCAATGTGCAACTTGCGATTTGAAATTGGTTCACTGTTGTAGAATCCCTAGGTCCAAAGTATACCTTGCAGTCTGCACCTTACAATAATTCTTGCGCTTTTCGGTACCTTCCGGTACTAGTATCTTGGTTGTTGTTTTGATTCGCTATGATATTTTGACACAATATTTGAGGATGTGTTGGTGTGAGCTACGCTATTAGGGGCGAATCATTAAGCTTGGGACCGAGGTTTGGACCGATGTGCTAGTACTGACTGAGCCCAGAAAAAAATCCTATTTGTTCGGGACCTACTGGTCTTAGAGTTAGTTTATAGAAAATTCCAGCTCTACCATAAAGAACCGAATTCCGTAACTGCAATAGAAAAGTCGGTTTGTTTGACAGTGTTCGGTAATATTTGAGTAAACCGATGTTCGGTTATTGCTGATTGGATTTATTTTTGTCAACCGAGTTTTCGGTAAATTTGACAGTTTGCTAGAAAATAAAAATTTAACGAGAACTCGGTTGCTCCAATTTGAACCGAACACACAACCGAATGTTCAGCAGATGAAAACTCGGTTGAAATTCAACCGAGTTCGGTTCTATTTTCTAAGTGTGTATGGTGGTGTGGTGATGTGCTGAAGAATTGAATCAAGATTGACAAACTTGGAGACAAAAAGATCATGTTTAAATGGCGATAAAAGAACATGACGTTCAGTGGCTATCTGGGACTGGGAAATAAGTGTCTTTTAAACTAGCGGAAACCGACTGAGCAGGAGCTCCCATCAACGTCAACTTAGATAAACTAGTTCGGGAGCTAGGACCAGAACTCTCATCTCAAAAGTCATGCGTCCGGATGAACAAAGGCCATTCATACTTTTCCAGCGCACCTTCAAGAAGATTTGAAGAAGCAAATGCCACCAGCAGAAATGAGACATATTTTAGTCTCCACCCACAACCGAAACTACTCGGTTGGAATGTACGAAATGACTCCAACGTCCCTGATTTACTTAAAAATAAATCAAAAATACCATTCGCGTCCTTTCGATTGAATTCTCCACTGTTGAGGACTTTTTGTCCTTAAATACCATGAATCCGAAGCATATCTCTGGTCACTCTAGTTCAAACAAGCAGCACGTACGGTCGTGTTTTTCGCTCGCTCTCCGAAAAGTTTTTCGGTGTTATTTCGGTGTGGTGCGCGGTGCACTGTATCCCTGCTGCTTGCTCCTGGAGGATGGAGATAGATGAGACGCCACCTGATGTGGCTGGCACGTCCGCTAGACGAGGCAAGCGGGAGAAGCCTGACGTCGAGTGGCAACGCCTTTAGCGCGCTAGCTTACGAGTCCCAGCCGATTATTTCCGCTCCGAAAAGTAGCCGTACGTCAAAACAACCACCTCTGGTGGTAAAAAAAAACGTTGAACTTGCAACGCTGGCCGCGGAAATGGAGCCGTGCAAGGCTCGAGTTTCGTATAAGATCACCAGATTTGGTACAAGGATCCACCGTACCTCCACTGACGGTTTCATTAAAGTGCGTAAGCAACTTGAAGTACAGGCTTTCGAGTACTACACGCACACACCTTTCGATTGGCCCTACCGGGTGGTTCTACGAGGTCTTCAACCGGTGGCACCGGAAATCTTCACCAATCGTCTGAAGGAGGAACATGACCTGGATGCCAAAGCTGTGCACGTCATCTAACGAAAAGGCGAATACGCAACTTCGGATGAGGCATTCTATTTGCTACACTTCAACAAAGGATACACGAACCTGGCCAAACTGTGGGAGGTCAATCAGATATGATAGATCTTGGTACGCTGGGAGGCGTACCATAATGAGCGCGTGGATGCAATGCAGTATATGCGTTGCCTGTACCACATTGTGAATTTTACACGAGACGTAATTCATGTTTGTAAAAGTCGGGGAACGTAAACAAAGATTTCGTGTAAAATTATGTTTTTGAGCGACACATACGCAATTCGACGAAGATGTGATTGAAGTTATGCATCTCTTGCAACTCATTGTATTACTAAGGCGCATGTGTCGGTGCAGAGTTAGCTAATGGCAGGTCATCTCCAGAACCTCATAAAGGTTGACGAAAGATACTCTGCCAACCAATCGCCATGCTACGGCACCCAGCTACGGACTGCACTGCCGAGGCGAGCCGATTTTCTTCGTATACGGCATCAAACTACGTCCAACCAGAAAGCCCGCTGTAATTTTAAAATGGCAGTTACAGAAAGTTCTCTGTGGTTATATGGTGTAAAAAATGGGGTCAATTGAACCTCGCACCATCCGTGTATTCAACTGGAATATTTGCTCTGTTAGAGCGCAAAAGATTGAGCTGGAAAACTTCCTTGCCCAGCAAAAAATCGACATGGGAGTGATTTCAGAGACCCGGCTAAACCCGAAAACCTACTTCTCGCTCCCAGAACGCATCATCGTTCGGCTGGATCGTCCCAACGCAAGTGGGGGTGGTGTGGCTGTTGCCATTAAAAAGGTATCCGGTACGAGATTCTGCCGCATCCGAAGACCAGCGTCATTGAAGCCATCGGTGTGAGAATCTTCGCCCTTCTTGGAAACATCACGTTATTCGCCGTCTATATGCCCCGGAAGTGCGCAGACTGCAATGGCACCTTACAGCTCTTCGTGGAAGTTCTTGAAAAACTCTCCATCAACCGATCTCGCTTCATAGCGAACAGTGATCTCTATGCTCGCCATACTCTGTGGAAAAATCTTTCGACCAACAAAAACGGCAACCTTTTGGCTAATCACCTTAGCTCAGGTACGTGTGCTATCAACTTCCCAGACGCTTCGACCTTTCTATTCCCAGCTGGAAGTACATCCACCCTAGACATGTTCCTGTTCGACTTGGCGAGCTAAGTTCCGACCACTATCCGGTGTGGTGCGAACTGGACTGAAACCCAACGCAAGTTCCACTATCGATGTGACGGGATTACCACCGAGTCAACTGGGTAACTTTCAGTCGCTGGAGGACTCTCGTCTTTTTGACAACCCGGACGTTTTATCAGCCGAAGCATCAAATAATACCGCTGCTAAATGACGACACTGGGCACATCCTGTTATCCCCGTCGAAGAAGGCCAACAAACTCGTTGAGGCTCACAACCTCGGTGCCAACATAATTAGTACCCACATGAAGCTGCTGTTTGGCGAACCATTCGCCAGCTCGTTGAGTAAGTCGATATCGAACCTTTCGTCGACCAAGTGACGAAGAACGAAGTTCGTGCAGCAGTGAGGTGCGGGAAAAACACAAAGGCCCCGGGAAACTATGCCATTTTCAACCTGGTGCATAAGAAACTCGCCTGGCGGAACTCTTCAACAGGTGTTTCCAGCTGGACCATTTTCCAACGAGGTGGAAGACAGGAAAACTTATCCCTATCCTGAAACCTGGAAGAAAAGATCCTACTACCCCTACAATCTACAAGTCTATCATTTTGCTTTCGGCAGTCAGCAAAATAATCGCGCGGTTTATCCTCCAGCGCATGATGTTGCACGTAGAATAGAGTAATTCGGTTTTTAGCAGGGACACTCTACCGTCCACCAACTGGTCCGAGTGGAAAATATTATGCACCGCAACAAGTCACCATCAACCAACACGGCCATGGTCCTTCTGGGTAAGGATAACAAGGATGGTAAAGGGCTATCTAACCAACCGTTCTTTCAGTGTATTTCTTGCAGGAGCATCGTCTGCTCTCAAATCGCTCCCAGCCGGTGTTCCCAAGGTGGCCTTCTGGGCTCCATCCTATACAATCTGTAAACCTAAGATGTCCCCAGCTTCCAGCTGGCTGCAACCTAGCGCAGTACGCAGACGACAGTGCAATAATGGCCAACGGTCGAATTCCAACGAACTACCGGTCTCGGAAAGTCAAGCTATCTGTTCCGACACCGACCTTCACCGAAACTTCTACCTCCACCCAACTGCTTCATCCGGGTAAACGGATGCCCCGTCGAATGGATGAATGACGTCAAATATCTTGGTGTCACCATCGGCAACAAACGGAACTACCGTGCGACAAACTGCGGAACAAGTGCATCGAACTGCTCAAAGCATTGTATCCACTAATAAACCGAAGGTCCCGGCTATCGTAGCGGAACAAACGGGCCGTCTTCAAAACTATTATCGCCCCGATGATGAACTACGCAATGCCGGTGTGGGAAACTTGTGCAGAAACCCACATCCAGAAGCTACAAGTAATGCAAAATCAGCTATTACGACTGATACTTGCCGCACCCAGAACGAGAACCAGCGAGCTCCTGAATTCAGGACAGTGAGAGGCCGCATCGAAGTATCTATTGATGCATTCATAGATAATTGCCGTCACTCTGAGAGCCCGCTGTTGAAAGACCTCAGGAACCTGTAAATCAAATAATCATCACTGATGCAAACAAAGTTAAAGATTGAAAACATTAAATTGTACATAACTTGAAAAATAAATAATTGGTATAAACACGAAATAAGAAATAAAGATTAAATTGAAGTTAAAAAAAACATACCTCTGGAGTCAAATGAAACTTCAATCATAAATTAATGAAGCTGTCACTTGATGAAGTCCAACTCTTCAGCATACGTGTTTATTTGTTTATTTGTAGTTAGGCATCAACAGACCAAGTTCTGGTCCTAATGTTGTTGGTTCAGGATGTCCGCCTTACGTATCTGAATTCCTTGGCTCTCAATGCAGAATCCGGATGACAGAAGTGGCCCTAATAGTAGTGTTGCAGTGTTTCTGGAAGTGACATCAAGTCTCATCAATAAATAGCACAAGTTCTTTGAAGTACGCGTCCAATAGCCATTTCCGCTGGACTGTCCCTAACACCGACCTAACACTCGCATGGCTGTGCTGGACATGGATAAGAACGTCATCGAGGGGCATTATTAGTCCAGAAAACCTCAAAGAAAAGAAAATTTATCGAAAAATATTTTAATGACAGATTGCCTCAGCGTGGCAGTTTTTTTAGTTGGCATAAGACGTTTAGAATTTTGTGGAAATGCGCTTATACACAAACTGACAACACAGCACGGAACGGAAGTATATCTTGAATGACAAATCGTGTTGCGGTTGCGGTTGCGGTCACACATTTCACACGGAAAATAATTTAATCTGCTCCAAGCTAGACAACATTTTTAGACATGCTAGTATAAAATAGCAAGGTCCTTACATCATGTCGGTTGATTCCTTGTGGAACGAATTTATAAATATAATTATATATTATATAAATATATAAATTGATATAAATATATTATAATTATATATAAATATATTTATAAATATATAAAATATATAAATATATTATAATTATATAAATTGATATTTTTAATAAATTGATCTAAAATAGACTTTTTCTGACGTTTATATTGTGTGAGTAAGAAATGTTATGTGTACGTACATCGATTCTGTCATTCCATACATATCACACCCCACCACATCACATTTGGAGAAGTATATATTCAGGCTTCCATATATACACTTTGACAGCTGAGTCCACGGTTGAAAATAATAAGCAATTTGATATAACACGTATAGCCTGCCACGTTTGTAATAGTGACAACTTGCGGTGTGAAGTCAATCAGGAGCATTTCCAGTCAGAATGGCCTGATAATATATGATATTTTAACAGGGGGTGAGTAACTCTGCCACGTTGTGTTTGTTTTGATCGTGTACGAATGTGCTTCTGGGGTGGCAGGAGGTGTTTTTATGTCTTCACAAACTACAATCGAAAATTTATGCTTATTGGCAACCATGGACGGTTTAGACGTTTAATACACGCTCACTTATGCATTATCTGAATTACATTAGTGTAAGCGAGAGGGAAACAAAAACAATCAATTGATTCGTGTAAGTGGTGCCAGATATGAATTTATATTCAATGTGGTAGCGAGTGTGTTTGAAGTGTGGCAAATTGTGTTTTTGAGAGTGTTAACACAAGGTGGCAGAGTGACTTTCTCCTGCATTTTAATCGACTTTTTTAGAACGAAATTCTCAACATGAATTTGACTAAGGAGCTTGAGTATTTTCAAAATGGTATGAATTTGCGATTGCATTTGAAATTGCGATTGCATTTGAAAAAAACAAAATTAGACTTTGTTTGGGAGTTAACTGTCACTTAATCTTTTAAGTGTCATTTAATCCAACTTATTTTATTTGATTTGAAAATTGTGATGAATCGTCTATGTGACTGCTTAACATGATTTTGTACTCACAAAATAAATCTAATTTACCGAAATATAAAAACCGTCATTTGTTTATTGATTAAGCAACCCAATTTCTTAAATGAATCGTATGAATTTAAGCACAAACCTTGATTTAAAAATTGTAGCTCGGAAAAATTAAGTTGCATAGAAAAACTGATAACAACACGTTTTATTAATTATTCAACCTAATTAAAAATAAAATAACAACGAAGAAAAACTTTTTTTTTGTGAAAAAAATTGAAAACACTAAATTCTAAGTAATTAAAATCTCCTTTTTTTTGTTTCTTTAAAGACCGTGCATTATCGTAGTTGCTACTCCCTTTGATGATCAGAACCAGTGTAATTGCACAGAGAACCACATAGATGGAGCTTGGGAGTATCTTTTGCATCTTCAATGTACAAGCTCTTTAATTCTATTTATACATCAGTATCGGCATCGGCCACGTCCTCACGGTCTTTGGGGAGGGGGAAGAAGGATGATTAGTTTGACAATCGTTGATATCAGAGACCGTGAGCATCACTGCATCTCTACAATTGCCAAGGGAAGGACAGTTGTGTTTAGTGAGGCAGGTTTTTTTATTTTTAGATCATGGATGGCACTGTGGTAAGTGATGCGATCAATGAAAGAGAGCGCAGTAGACTGTTTTTTATTTAAAATCTAGTGGTGATAGAAAGAGGCGAGTGACAAATGGCAAGGAAGGGGACGGGCCTGGGATTGAACTCCCGACCATCTGCTCAGTAAGTAGAAAGGGTAACCACTGAGCTACCCAGCCGCGTCACAAATCTTCTTTTTTTCTTTTCGTTTTTCTTTTCTTTTTGTGAAAAAACTAGATATTAGAAGAAGACTTCTTCTACTTAGTATCGGCATTGGCATGTTTTGTCCTTTGTTCTCACATATTATCGTAATGGCAGTAAATGGAACCGTGAAGTTTTCTTTTGCAAAGCGGAACATGAAACATGAAGTTCCTCTACCCAAAATCTCAGAACTTAAGGACTTTAGCACCCCCATGACAATAAGACATACAGAAGCCTACATAAATTTAAAGAAAATCAGTAGCTTTGTCCTTTAGCATTGACATGGACTAATTAGCTCTGAAGGAAAAATACCTCTTTTAATTTGTTCGAACCTTCCAATGGAATGTATTCATAAATTTGTTTAAGTTTCTTTTTGATTATGTTATAACTGCTTATTCTTTGAATATGTGCGTGTTTTGTCTACTATTTGCAGTCCTTCTCAGTTCCTAGTAACAGTGGTGTCTGAGTATTAAGTTATCTCCGTGATTGGAAACGTAATTTTCACAGAAAACTTATGGAAAAACTGTCTAATACACGTAAACGCAAACGCAACGGGCAGGCCTTCAAAATGAGAGGTATGTTCTCGGATATTAAAACCAACTGTTTGGCAAAAGTAATGGTTTTGTTCTAAATGGGTTTGAAATTCATGAATGTTAATTTGACTCTTACTTTCTTGATCAACAATTGGTGTGTTGAACTTCCCAGGTAAACAATAAGCAGTTCCAACGCGTCTTTACGGCAGCCTATCAAGCATTTAAGTCGCCGTAAATGCAACATAAAAGCCGCTTTTGGCCCAATATACGGATGCTTTACTGCAATGCTATGATAATGCTTCATTAATGCTATTTTGCATTCGAAATGCTTATTACAGGCTACAAGCATTTAAATAGCATTTTTACAGCCGATAGCTTTCAAGATGCTGATATAATGCATGTAGCATCTGAAATGCAGATTTAGGGTTGACTTACTGCATATGCTATTGCTTATTGGTTACCTGGGTTGTGAAGATTTGAAATTTTGACATCGTATAAATATAAAAACAAATGATCTACAAATGTTTCATATAACGTTTTAGGGAATTCTGTCGATGGTAAAAAAGGGTTGAAAAATAATTCAAAAGCGCAGACAAACATTCAAGCTTGAACGAAATAAAGCAAAATATAAGATCGAAATGAAGATATACATAAAAACAATAGCAGTTTTTCTTACTTTATGAATCGCGTTTCTGTACAGCAAGATATAGACATTGACATTAATTCACCGTTCTCGATATTGCATTTTTTTTTCCTACTGGTTATTGTAGTAACGTCATCTGCGTTTTTGTTGTATATACATTTGTGTGATTTAGAGCCCTTGATTTTTATTGTTAAGACATTTCTCGAAGTATTTTTCCGGGACAGAATCATGGAAAAACAGAGAATAGTGCGGGAAAAAATTTATGCTTTTCATCGTCCTGGATTCAACATATCAGCATTTAACAATCTAACAATTCATTACAGAATTCGTACTTCCGAGGGATTGGAAAACAGGCAGAATTGGTTGTAGTTTATTGGTATGAGTGTTCACGATAGCAACCAAATATTCTTGTGCTCCAAACAGTTTATTCCATCAGATCGTAGAAATACCTCCAACAATTCAATGGTGTAAGTAGTAATAGTATTTTGTGATGAGATAATCACAGAATAAAATGTAAAAATCACAAAATGTTGTTTTTTTTCTAGTACAGCAACTGTGCGCTAACTGGGTGCTGTTTAACTGGGCTTTTTAACTGGGCTATAACTTCAAGAATCAGCGTTTGACATCTTGTTGTTAAAATTCGGAAGGGGCATGTGAAAGGCATATAAGGTTCGTGGAGGAGTGAAAAATTGTTAAATTGTTCGAAACGGAGTTGTAACAACAATCAATATGTAACTAGCGATTTGAAATTGGTTCACTGTTGTAGAACCCCTTGGTCCAAATTACACCTTGAAGCCAGCACCTTGTTATACATATTTGCGCCTTTGTTTTGATTTGCTGTGTTATTTTGACAGAGTATTTGAGAGTGTGTTCATGTGAGTTCATTATAAGGGGTGCATTATTGAGCTTGGGACCGAGCTTGGGACGATGTTCTAGTACTGACTGTGCCAAGACAAAAATCGTTTTTGTATGGGACCTACTGGTCTTAGAGTTAGTCTATGGTTGTAATCCCATACAAAATATTTTGAACAATGGGGTTCACAATATGCTAAGGCTTGCTTCATTTAGAACTGGAACAAACTTTTGCTCATATTGTGGCGCTCCTGGTGGACGGATTTGGAAGTTCTTGGCGCCCACGTCGGGAATTTTGTCAGCTTCACGTCAGCTTCTGCAAATCGACTGTACTTTGTAAACAATCAACATGGAAACCGAAAGAAAGGAAAAAAATGTGCACAGTTATTTGGAAAATCCATTGTGGTTTGCATCTAGGCTAGCTAAACAGCTGAAATTGCCCAGAAATACCGTATGGCGCGTTATCAAACGGTATAAGGAAACATTGACGGCGATTCGGAAGCCTCATGCCAATCGTCGGAGTGGAACTGTCGACCGGAAACTTTGAAGACGATTAAGAGGAATCCCAATCTGTCGGACCGTGATTTGGCCAGAAAATTCGGTGCTGCCCATAGTACCGTGAGGAGAACTCGACTCCGGGAAGGAATCAAGTCGTATCGAGCTAGCAAACAGCCAAATCGGACCATAAAACAGAATAGTGTGGCCAAAATCCGTGCTCGGAAGCTATACGACCAGGTGCTGACCAAGTTTGACGGGTGTCTTCTGATGGACGATGAAACCTATGTCAAGGCTGACTTCGGGCAAATACCAGGTCAAAAATTTTAATTGGCAACAGCTCGGAGGGATGTTCCAGCCAAATTTAAATTTGTTTTTGCCGACAAATTTGCACGAAAATTCATGATTTGGCAGGGCATTTGCAGCTGTGGCAAAAAAAACGAAAGTTTTCGTTACAAATAAGACAATGACGACGGAACTATACCAAAAAGAGTGTCTCCAAAAACGAATTTTGCCGTTCATTCGATCCCACGACCATTCCGTAAGGTTTTGGTTGGATTTGGCAAGCTGTCATTACAGCAAAGTCGTTCAAAAATGGTATGCAGAGAAAGGGGTCCAGGTTGTTCCGAAAAACCTTAACCCACCCAACTGCCCCCAGTTCCGCCCTATTGAGAAATACTGGGCAATCATGAAGCGGAGACTCAAGGCAAAGGGAAAGGTTGTCAAAGACATCAATCAGATGAAGACCTGGTGGAATAAGATGGCTAAAACGATGGACGAAGAAGGTGTGCGCTGCCTAATGAGCCGTGTTACAGGAAAAATTCGAGAATTCCTTCGAAACCGTGACGAATAATTTTATCCGTATTTTTTCTTTAAAGTATGAAGAAAACGCTACATTTGTATAAAAAAAGATCTTGAATTCAAATATAAATAACTGAAATACAGGCAATTGTTTTTGTTCCAATTCTATCTGAAGCAAGCTTTACAGCGCAATAACGTATACAACATAAAAACCATGATCCATGATTTCGGGTAGTGACGTAGAACTCCAAAAACAAGCGAATGATAACAGAGCAAGTTAAGTTTTTTTCCGCATCCTCTTAGTACACAAAAAGACATTTTTTAGCCGAAACCTTTTAAAAACTATACCAATTACCGAAAATAAACATTCTATCTTATGATTTGCTGCTGTTGTAAATAGTTGTTTTTGGAGATCTACGTCACGCATGTTAACAAAAAACATGCTGTGCATCATCTCACGAACACAATGACAGTATTTTGCATAACACTAATACAACTTAACCACTTCTTCTCCACTTGTATAGACCTCATTGCACTTAGCCCAGTTAGCGAACAGTTACTGTATCCAGAGCATTAGGCTTAGTGACCTTGAACGCACGCACACTACAGCGCCATTGAAAACACAGGAGTGCAAGTAAGAAGGAAAATCTTTTGGAGGAAAACAAACCATCATTCCTCTGCATGTGCTAGAAAAGGAAAGGTGGTTAAACGTCAAAAAGCCTAATAGATCATTGCACGACACGATGGCGTCATCAATGCAGTTTTGACAGTTCAGGGAGCTTGTTTACCTGGACTTAGAATATTTTCGGTGAGATCGGTTTGAGATTTTGTGCTCTAAATGTATTACGGTTGAAGTAAAACGGCAGGAAAACAGACATCAGTGCTTATTTTAACATCGTTTCTCGAATCTTATCGTACAGAGACCGGAAAACCCTAATGAAATGTTTTGTTTGAGCGGTTCAAATTCTAACACCTTGTAAACAAGCTCCCTGAACTGTCAAAAAAGTTAGGTTAATACATTCGGTACAATGATCTTTACTGTGATGACTGATGATCGAAGCGGCAAATATGCCATTTATAGCCGTTGATCCGATGAGCCGTTGACGTTTTTCAACACTGTAAAAATAGAATGAGTGGAAACAAATGAAATTGAGATACTTTTTACACAACAAAAATTGCCCTTCCGTTCTGAACACCGTTCCAAAACACTACACGCTACTTGATAATACCAATTATTGAGTAAAATTTCAGCTTTTACTAAACAATAACTCCATTTTATTGAGTATATTCTGAGGTATATTTGTGGACGGACAGAATGAACGGGTAAAGGCGTTTGGAAAATAGTGCTATTCACTCGTCGGGCACAACAGTAATAATGTGAAGTTTTTGGATCTTCCGTCTCAATAGGTTTCTAGTGATATCACAAGAGACTCGGCAAAGGAGTAACCGTGTAAATTAGAGGTCATAAGCGGGTTAATTTTCTTATTGATAATTTGCTGAAATAGAGTGAACTGGATTTTCTAGGAAAATACCACAACTGTGCCGAGGTGAATTGTGATTCGGTGTGCGGGCTCAATTGTCAAATTTCCGCTTGGTAATATTGAATAACATTCCGTAGCCTCTCTGCTTTTTTGGGTCGATACTGGCCTTTACATTGTAAATTAGTCGGTGCAAGAAAAGTGTATTAGACGCAGATATCGTGTTGCTACCGGAAGGTTTCAAAAATGTCGGCGACGGCCGTCTTGATGTGAACAAGTGACGACGACAGCAGCTGCGGGTCCAACAGGACTTGGCCATCTAGGACATCGAGGAGAGCTGGTTTGCGAAGCGACAAATAATTTATTTCTACCATATTTTGAAGACAATATCTAGTATCCTGTTTTATTTGATGTATTTTGTTTTGTTTTTCATTGTACTTGTCTCTTGTCTCTTTTCAGCCACATCGGAGCGGTCCATTGCTTTTGGCGGATAGTGCTACATATAGTCGCTGGATTCGTGGTCTGGCGGGTGCAGCGACGGGAGCCAATTTGGGCTGTCACTTGGCGGGGCCAGTCGAGCGTGTCTCGAGTGATTCATGTTCATGGCCTGAACGCTGTTTGTAGATAGTGACTTTGAATGTCGATTTCTCTTGAATCTTAAATCACTCTCGTGAAATAAAAGCAGCATTTGGTTGAAGAATGTTAGTTCTACCATATGGAGTAGTAGGATATAGTGGGATTCTCGTGATTCGTGAGAGGTCGACGTTTGGAGTCATCGTTCGGAAATGGCTTTTGGGCCCTTAACGTGGATTGCTCGAGATGTGCTCGATTGGCTCCGCCAACTGACAGTTCGGGTTGGCTCCCGTCGTTGTTTCCGCCGGACTGTGAATCTAGTGACTATAGTGCTGCACACTCCCGTTTCATTTTGCTCAGTTTTTGGGTGCAGTTGTAAGCTGTCTCTTTTTCTCACGCGGGGTGTTGCTCGGTTTTCGTTAGGGTGGATCAACTCAAAATTGAGTTGATCCACTTTTGGCGGGAGTTGGGTGGCATTTCCGTGTGCGAGGGGGATGGCGTATAGTTGTGCTCGGGGTTGTGGGGTGAAACGGAGTGCATACTTTCATCGTACTACTGATCCTCGTGGCGGGAGATGTGTGGAAATTTGATGAACTGTTTGGCAGCGGTGTTTATTTTCTTCACAGAGGCTGATAACACTTGCCACAGTGCAAAATTTTCACGATTTGCTCAGATTTGACAGCTCTCGCTGCACGATTGGCTCAAAAAAAGCTGCTTCCGCATATCTCTTGCTATGAGGATCACTACAGCGTACCGTTAACCAAAACGAGCCCTGCTGCTAACCTTTCCCCAACTATCCAACATCCCAGTGATTTCTCGTGGAAGTGCAGAGGATTTCTCGGCTTCCTTCAAAGCGAGCATCATGTCAACACGTTCCTTCCCATTCCCTACTTGACTAGCATTCGGACACGGCCGGCGCCGGTATTGCTTTATAATGGGTCACCAGTTTTTACACTTTGAAGATGTATGTTAGTCCAAAACATCATCTGTTGGTTCTTTGTGTAAATACAGCTGATCTAGCAATAACGGAATTGCATCCGTGGGCGGTCAATCATGCTCATGCTCATGCTCAACAAAAATTGCCCTTCCGTTCTGTGAACACAGTACAAAGTACAAAACTGTGGTATGATATTATCATTGAAGGGCTGCCATTATGCAGAGCTCTTGTATGTTAAGCATTATAAAAGTATTTCAACACTATTTCGGTAACACCTTCTTTGAGCTTGATTTCTAGATTGTTTATATTTCCTGCCACATTTCAGTACGACTAAAATTATACATAAAAAAAATCTATTGCAATTAACAAACAGTACTGTATACATCAACTCGTCTTCCCTCCATCAACGGAATCTGCTCTCGCACCTCTTTTATTAAGCAAAAGTTCAAATCCGCAACGACTACACCTTGCTTCTCGTCTCCTTTCACTACCAACGCTCCTGACGGATCAACGACTAACGAATGTCCATACGCCACCAAACGTGCCTTGCTATTCCTTGCCGGTGAGCAGAATATGACAAACACTTGATTATCAACGGCGCGGGACCGAGCTAGAAGCTCCCAGTGCCGTGCTCCAGTATTGACGTCACATAGGGAAGGATATATCAGCACATCGCATCTCAGTTTTCGGTAGCAAGAGGCAAACTCCGGGAATCGCATGTCCCAACAGATTCCGAGACCGATTTTTGTAGATCCAATATTAAAAGTGACGAAGGCATCTCCCGGGGTGAACAACTTAGATTCGTTAACAATCGGTATTGTTGATGGGTTGGAATCACCCAAGTGCATCTGCAAACTAATAGGATTAGCGGATGATTGTAATAGGAATTTGGAGTTTAAATCGAGTTACCTTTCGATATTTTGCAATTAGTTCACCACTGGGGCTCCAAACGGGACAGGTTAGGTACAATTTTCCTGAACTCAGCTCCACAATCGAACCTCCAACGATGTATACATCAAAGTCCTGGGCAGCTTTTGCCAACATCCGACTCGTTTCGCCATGTGGGATCTCTTCGGCACTGTTTTTCAACGCTTCTCCGTCGTATGGACAATTGAAGCTTTCCGGGAGGACGATTAGGGTGGCATTCTTTTCGACCGAAGCAATTCTTATTAGATTTATTGCACCTTGCAGGATGCTTTCCTTCGAGCCAATCACGTCCAGTTGGATCAAAGCCACTCTCAGCGACATTGTCCAGCCGATAGATTGCTATTATTCACTCGCTATCACTTTTGAACTGATTTGATTTGCTTGTGATGTTCGAAAAAAGAGATAACGAATAGGGTTAGAGATATATTTTGCCATGCTACATACAAGCCGCACTTCACCTTTATTTTCTAAACCTATTTCAACAGCATATGGAATGCGACGCATCATTGAATTGGGAATAAATTACAGAGATTGTTTTAAACATAACCCTGCTTTTTAACTGCTTTTAGGATTTTCCAGTTTCCGCATAGATTCCAAGTTGGCTTACTGTAAGACGTTCAGCAATGTCTGCACATGGAAGAGATGCACCAATTGTATTATTTGGTATTTCATATCGATGTTGCTGTTGATATACACACAATATATTATATTTGATGTTGGTTTTATCCTCAATGTGCCGGAAATAGGCATATATGCTGACAGAGTGCTCTACCCTCCCACGTGGTCTTGATCAGGATTTTATTTGTTTCGAAGAGTTTAACTTCGAAAAACTGAAACTTTTAGCCAAGCCATAAACCTCGGTGCGCGACATCTTCTGTCAATTCTATTAAACTAGTCAAACTGACTTCATCTAGATCGAAATGGCATTCGATGGTCCTGTAGTAGAGCGTCCATAAACTAGAGTAACAACTCGTTTTCTTTAATGAATGTCGACAATAGAGTTCAAATCATCAACCAACTCAACTTCAATCATCAATGAACTCAAAACAAATCACTTCTTTGAAGCTGGTGTTACGTCAGCTCTGGATGCCGGCATTTCTGTTATGAGCATACCTGATTATTATTGTCCTCTAAAAAGTTCGAAATAATCTCCACAGCAACTGATAAAACCCCGACCGCAAACAGCTTTATCATCTTGAAGGAACATTCTTGTTTTATTTTTCAAAAAGAAAATATTAAATAACTCTGACAGTAATAAGTGATAAGACGCAAGTGTAAAACGCAAAAGTCATCCTCGAGGAATGCTCAAAATGGCCAGAGGTAGGCTTCGTTCGCAATCGAACCATCCTACTGATTTACATTTCTGAAACCTTCCAGCCGGGTTTCGAATCGCCCTCCTCCAGCTGAAGGTTGGACCAAGCAAGTCGGAGAACGTCTCCAACGCACTGAATCGCATCCGGTCAGCCGTCAAAGATAACGGAGCTCGGGTCGTCGCCCTTCCGGAGTGCTTCAACTCTCCTTATGGGACGCAACATTTCGCCGAATACGCAGAAGATGTCCCCAATGGCGAAACTAGCCGCAGTCTAGCGGCCATCGCCAAGGAACTTGGAATATATCTAATTGGTGGAACGATTCCGGAAAAAAATGCACAGGAGAATAAGATTTACAATACTTGCACAGTATGGTCCCCGGAAGGAACACTGATGGCAACCTACAGGAAAATTCATCTTTTCGATATTAACATCCCCGGAGGGATCACATTCCGTGAGTCGGATGTGCTAACTGGGGGAAGTGATTTAGCAATTATACCGATCGATGGGGCAAAGGTTGGCATTGGAATCTGCTACGATATCCGGTTTGATGAGCTAGCACGACTGTACCGCAATCAGGGCTGTGACATGCTGATCTACCCAGGTGCATTTAACATGAAAACAGGGCCATTACACTGGGAGCTGCTTGCCAGGGCTAGAGCAAACGATACCCAGTCCTATATTGCCACGATTTCTCCGGCGAGAGATGCCGGAGCCGGTTATATCGCGTGGGGACACTCAATGGTGGTCGATCCGTGGGCTCAGGTTGTGGCTTCGGCAAAAGAGGGCGAGGAAACGGTTGTGGTCGATGTGGAGCTCAAGAAAGTGGACGAAGTGCGTGCGCAGATTCCAATTTTCAGCCAAAGAAGGACGGACCTATACGATACCAAGCCACAGAAGAGTTGAAAATTTCGGTGGCAGTAAGAGATCTGATTGGAAAAGCGAACTGGAAGATGGTCAACGGTAGCAGGTTTAATGCTTTTAGGACTAAGAAACATGTCAAGACGATTTCGGTTCTTTTAGTTTGTAAATTTGATGGCATTTTTTGAATTACTTGGATTTTCTGTTCAGTAGCATACGGTTTTAAAAAGTTAATTACGTGTTAAACATCAATAAAAAGAAATCAGAATATCAGTTTGAAACGACTGAATACAGTGACAGAAAAATCTGGCCCAATTTTAATCTGTGTTATATTCGGTACATTGGGAACTGCAGGCGGAACGATGAGGCCACTTTTTATTTCCGTAACAGGTGCTCGGACTCGTGGTGCTTAGTGTTGATGCAATTTATACTAATGCTATGATTTGTTTTTTTAGTTGATGAAAAGGAGGTGGCCTTGTTGCTTTGGGCGGATGAGGATCTAAGTTGGTCCAGGATACTATCCGTGTTGCGGGCCTTTTGGTACACTGCAGTGTTGTCGTGTATTTCTATAATAATTTTATTACTCTGTAACGTATTGTCACACGCGGTTGTTCAGTTTATATAATCAAAAAGGTTCTTCACTCTGACGTCTTATTGTAGGGTGGTTCTACCACGTGAATCAAAACTAAGGTGTGTCGATATGATGTCTTCACAGGCGCCCCACCAGTTACGACAAGAATCGTACACGACGTCCAGATGACGTGACACAAGTTCGAGAATCTTCAGAAGGATGGCTGCAAATGTTTTCCTCGCAGACAAAAGCTGGTTTCAATTGGTCTACAGTTACTTTTTGCTTCTTGCCTGCAATAAGAATATCGAAAAATTTAAAAGGCCCTTCATGAGGAGTTTGTAGCGAACGTTTCACCGCATCGATTGGAACGAATACCTGCTCACATGTTTGTAGATCTTGGTGATTGAATACTTTTGGCTTCGTGTGATGATTTTCTTCGGGTGACCGAAAATTTGCAAATGTATCATGTAAGTTTTTTTTTTGCAAATTCAGATCGATTGCCTGTTTACGACTGGCCCATGACACAGCCGATCAAGCCACCGCCAGATCCGTAGTACACCAGCCGCCAATGCTTGGTCGCCTTCAAGTAGCGAACGACTCGCTTAGCTGCCACCCAGCATGCTTCAGTAGGGGCACTCACTTTACGACCAAGTAAACCCGTACTAACAGCAATATCGGGTCCCGCACTCACTGATAGGTATAGAAGACCGCCAACAAGACTTCTATATTGCGTTTGGTCACCGAAACTTTCACTTGTGTCCTGCACTTTCAAAAAACCTTCGTCCATCGGCGTTTTTGCAACGTTTGCATCACTTAAACCAAACTTGCGAATCAGTTTATCAATATAGCCCTCCAGGCTAACACTATAGTCACCGCTTTCGCATTTGATTTCGAGTCCCAAAAAGTAACTCACTTGTCCGAGATCGGTCATATCGAAATGACCAGTTCAAGCTTGGTACACAGAGTCAATGATCACTTCGTCCACGCACCTGACCATCATATCGTCCACATACACTAAGATGTACACTTTCTTCTCTTTCACGTTTTTTCGTGTACAAGCACTGCTCAGCACCACTTTGCTGATAACCCATCTTTACCAACACATTGTGCAGCTTTTGGTTCCAACAGCGTGCGACTTCAGCTTTGAGTCCGATTATGTCTTTTTTTCAGACAACAAACCGAGTGCTCTTTACCTTTCAACTCGCAACCAGGTGGTTGACGTACAAACAACTCCTGGTCGAGATCACCGTACAAGCAACAATCAATATACAACTAGCGATTTGAAATTTGTTCACTGTTGTAGAACCCCTTGGTCCGAATTACACCTTGAAGCCAGCACCTTGCTGTACATATTTGCGCCTTTGTTTTGATTTGCTGTGTTATTTTGACAGAATATTTCGCCGAACTGCTGGGAATAGCATTGAGACACCAGACGAACTTTTTGTTTGGTCACCTCTCCAGCTGCATCTCGCTTTATCTTGAAGACCCAGTGGCAACCGATCACTTTTCGTCCTGCAGGTAACTCCACCGACGCATCCCAAGTGCTGTTTACTTCATGCGATTCTAGTTCACTTTTCATTGCCGACCTCCATTCAGCACGAGCTTTGCAGGCCAGAGCTTCTTTGAGTTTCCTGGGTTCCATTGCTGCTTCCGATGTTCCCGCTGTTTGCGCCTCCTCGATCAATCGAACCGGAGCGATTCCATTGGTCGCTCTGTGCTGTCGTGGCGTGCGATCATCGCAGAAGGGAACCCGTGGAATCGAGGTTCTCTCCTCCAAATCGTCATTGGTCGCACTGTCGTATTGCTTGATACATCTCAAGATTTACACTGTCGTCGTTGGCGTTCGGTTCCTCCAGCGTAGGGTGTAGAGAAGCTGGTTCAGTAGTGGCGCCGCCATCATCCTCCTGACGTTGTAGGCTTCTGGCTTCGGCACATTTTTTATCCGCACCATGTTCCAAAAATTTGACGTCTCTGTAATGGTGATTTCGCTTTTCGTTTCCAGGTTCAGCGAATCGGTAGGCCTTCTCTGGCCGTCCGTGTAACCGACGAACACAAGCTTTTTTAGCCTTTTTTGTCCAGCTGACGGCAATTTCTTTTGGAATGTGTGCGAAAGGCTTCGGATCCAAATACTCTAAGATGTTCGTACGAAAGCTTCTTTCGATGCCACAGCTCATAAGGCGTAGATTTTGCAAATAGTTGGCAGTCGAAATCGCTTCACCCCAAAACACCTTATCCATGTTCGAATCCGCCTGCATGCAGCGCATCATCTCAACGAGGTAAAGATTTTTATGCTCGGCCACCCCATTCTGCTGCGGAGAATACGGTGCCGTTCAGCGGTGCACTATGCCGTAATCGGCAAAGTATTTCTTAATAGAGTTGCTGCCATACTCACCACCGTCGTCTGATCGAATTACTTTCGGGTAGTGATCGAACTGGGTTTTCACCAGAACACAGTACTCTCGAATCCCGTCCTCGGCATCAGACTTGTTGTTTATTAGGTAGATGATCGTGTAACGGCTGTAGTCATCCACCATACTCATATAGAAACGGCTGCCGCGCGCTGTTGGCACTTCAATGGGGCCTCTCTCAAGTCCCGTGTGTACCAGGGTCGCCGACAGCAGATGCTCTTGAAGATGATGCTTTTGGAAACGATTCGGCGCACCTGCCCCTCCCTACAGCACGATCCACAAACGGACTTCACGTTGCACTGGTCGATTTTCAAGCCGCTTCCCAAATCACTTTGCACAATCTTTCTTTACCGCTTCCATGCTCACGGCGCCCAAATCGGCCATGCCACAGGTGTAAGCAGGAAGCCCCGTGATTCGTATCCGCTAGCATGACTCGTTCCGCACACTACATCAGATGATATGAGACCACCTTTTGCGTTCACCCACTAACAACACTTTTTCACCTTTCAAGGACACACGGCAACCCCTCTTATCAAACATAACTTCCAAACTCCGAATCGGCAATCTTGCCTCACCGATAGCGAGATTTATTGCGAGCGAAGGCACATGGTACGCACGTTGTCCAGCAAAAACGTTCGTTTGGAGGTACCACTTCCGCTCCACGGCCACTACTTTACTTCTTCCAACACCGGCCGAGTTGATGGACCGTCCATTTGAAAGCGAGATTGTTGACCGTTCCTGATTTATCCGGCTTGCTTCAAAATAGACTACATCGTTCGTCGTATGTGGGAAGTGGCAGCCGGTAATCGAAACACCACAATCCTTACTTGTGCCTTTCCCGTTACGTTGCCAAATCCACTTTATCTTCTTCTTCGACGGTGACGTTTGCTTTCTCATGAGGTTTCTCTTCTCCTGTCTGTCCGCCCACTTAATGACACTCTCTTCGGAAATGACCCTCCTTCTTGATGCAGCAATTGCACCGCTTTTCCTTCTTCTTTGTCACTTTTCTCATCACTTTTGTTCTGGTTCTTAGCATCTATGTATCCCCAGACTGCAGCTCCGCCTCTCTTCCGGCACCATCCGCACGCCGCTCTTCGTCCAGCAACTCACCCTTGACGAAGTCGGCCTTGCGAGTCAGCATCCGGCCAATGTCTCGGAATGGTATTAGCAAAAAATGATCGATTTAGGAAGTTTGTAGCAATCGCTAGATGGATGGTTGGTAGCATTGCGGCACAGTAGTTGCACTCGCGGCACGGGAATGCCGACCGAGAAACTGGAGCAGCGTAAGATTACTCTAGCGACAGCCGGTGCTGTCATGTCCATCCCGGCGGTACCAGCTTCGTCACCGCGCAGCCGGTCGCAGGATGGTTAAAAGGTGGCGATTTTCCTTGGACGGTGGAAAGGGGCCAGCGAGGTCAACGTGGCAAGTGGTCGAGAAATCGGCATTTCGGAGGACTCAGCCGGACCCAATGGTGTGGCAGTTTACTTTGGAACGTTGACAGTCCTGACATTCTCGAATGGGTTGGTTGTTGTCCCTGTTCATAGACGACCATACGAACCGCTCTGATATAAGTCTTCTGGTGGCACAAGCTCCCACGGGTGCCATACCATGTAGTTGTCGAATCACCGCTGTACGATGCTTTGCAGGAATGAAAGGATGAATTCTATCCTTAACCGAAACCTAGGGGTGAGACAGCTCTACTCTGAGTTGCTTTGATGCACCAAGTAACCCGCGAGTAACTCAATTTAGCTTGAAATTAAATCAATATTCATCGGTTGTTATCGATTGCCAGGGTTTCGAAAAGTTTGACTTCCAACTAGACTTTCAATTTGTATGAAAACATTGTAGACATTCTGCTAATGGCTGTAGAAGATGGCATAACGGTGAGCCCTACTGAAGTACAATGATGAGGCATGATAGCGATACCTATAGATTCGTAATCGACTAAACATCGATTTTGAGAAGCTTGTGTCGGAGTGTAGTGGGCTGAGCTCGTTTGTCTCTGCTCTTGCCCTTGTTCAAAAGTACCAGTTCTTAGTCTGACCGTATGATGGACTGATGCTGCATAAGAAAATTGCAGATCAAGCCGAAACTGATGGGTTTATACAAAGTTTGACTTAATTGGAGACATAAAAATAACTTCGTATCGAAAATGACAAAACTACATGCGAATAGTGGTAAATACGATATCAAATTGTACGAGCATATCAGATATGTAGTTTAAGTGAATGTAGCTTGTTTTTCTAAAATATTAAAAATTGCTAGTTTCCAATTGTGCACACTCGAGAGCTAATGTACTAGCGTCGGTTTGTTTGATAGCTGCTGTGCAAAAACAGAGAGCAAAAACTGACAGTGCTCGCTTGCTGAGCAACGAGAATTACTCGAGGTACCTCAAAAGTAGTGTGCCTGTATTAGTAGAGTGACGACACTGCCAAAATTGGAACCGACATTTTCTGTCAGTGTCATTCCAATCGAGCAGGCGACCTGTCAGACGCGTGTGAAGAAAAAATAAGGAAAACAAGTATTGTGCTGTTGTTTATGTCAAAGCTGTTTTTCGTTTCAGACATTCTGCTTTTTACTCAATTACAGTAAGTATTTATTGTATAATTGTTGATAATATCATGTTTTTTCATGAAAAAATAGCATTCGCAGGAGGATTTTCTGCATATCAACCGAACCTGAACCGGACCAGCGATAAATTCCATCGAGATTATCATCAAGATTTGGCTGGAGCTAGGGATGGAGGGTTTTTCCGATGGAGTTAGTGGTGATGTTTACCAGGCAGAACATTTTCCCAGGTCAACAGTTCCAAATCAGCGATGGATCAGCGAACGATTCCGAGTTTTCGGTGGAGTTTGTGATGAAAGTGGTCTGTGTTAATGTTGTGCCAATGTGTCAATTGCGGAAGTTTTTGGATTGCATCGTCCGTGATGAGTCCCGGAGTATTGAATTGAATGCAGACATGGATGGTGAATTTGATGTAAATATTCTGAGTGAAATGTATCGCTTTGCAGCTGCCACTTCAAGCAATGTTTCAACCCGCATAATCACAAACAATTCCTGGACCATTTCCGTTTTTGTTGAAGACAGTTTCCGTTGTTGTAACGACATTTACCCTTATAGTTGACAACTATAAAGTAACAATCTCCTGTATAGTTCTAACAATATGTCAGAAGGTGAAAGGCCAAAAAACAATATGCTGAATAGGCGGTTAAGTTAGGTTACCATATAAAAATGGCAATTTTCATGAACAAAATTTTTGCTGTACTCTATGCCAATATGTTGGTATATAATCCAGACCGAGAGCAGACAATGAACAACCTTTCTATGACAATATGGCAAACATTAACCATATCTGTTAATGTAGAGGTTGTATGGTGAAAATGAGATTAAACTATTCGATAACAATAACATAAACTGTGATAATATTACTTACATTCGAAATATAGTATTGACTATATAACCAATTGTTTTTCGTTATGTGGGAAGTTAGGGTAAGTGAATCAATTAGAGCAACATGTTCTATTATGTGAGCTTGTAAGGGAAACAGAAACATGCGTTACTGTTAAGTGAGTTTCGTGTGTATTATGCTGTGTTAATAATATTGAACGTGAAATAAAGTAACAAAGTTGAGTGGTATTCAGTCATCAAAGTTAATTGGTTTTCATTTTTGTAAAGCAATTTTTACTTGGAGTTTATCACAACAAATACCCACCTGGATTTATATCGTTACATTGCCATAGATCTACTGTCTATTTTATTTTGTTAACCTTTTTCGGTTGATGTATCTTCAAACGAAAAAGCAGATATCTAACTAGGTGAATTGAAGACTGAACGCGATGCAATAAAATATCAACAACGTTCTGAGCTTGGCAAAAAGTCACTTGAAAGTTAAAACAATTTCAGTGTTGTCAACTCAAAGCATCAGGGGTGCCAAATTTGTTATTTTCACAGGGATGACATGGCGTCACTCTACTAATACAGGCACACTACTCAAAAGCAACTCTGATATTACTCGCGATGAAGAGCTGTCTTGCCCCTTGACCGAAACATCACAGTAGACTGGTTAAGAAATGTTCGGAGTGCGAAGGGGTTTCATTTTAAGTGTCGAAGAGTTCATAAGTTTTCGTAACTCTTAGAGCCAATTTCTTCACCTCCGCTTAACTCCTAAGCGATGCTTACCCATACGCTTAAACATGGTTTAAGCTCTAAGCGGAGGTGGAGAAATTGGCTATCAGTGATCCTCATAAGCAAGAGATTTGCGGAAATTCGATTCAACGATTTGGCAACGGTGTTTATTTTATTCACAGAGGCTGATAACACTTGCCGCAGTGCAAAATTTGCACGATTGGCTCAGATTTGACAGCTCTCGCTGCACGATGGGCTCAAAAATGGCTGCTTCCGCATATCTCTTACTATGAGGATCACTAGTAACTCTTGGTCTTGCGTCTGATCTACTGCGATAGATGAGAGAATGATCAATGTTACTGCTTCAATTCGGCTATTGTGTTGTCCATACCACTGATATGGCGAATAACTGTCGTAAAGAAAAAAATGTTACGAACAGAAGGAAGTCCACTAGAAGAATTGGTACCCAGAGCACTAGTGAGTGGTTTATGGTCAGTAAAAATGACAAATTTTCTACCTTCCAGAAAGTAGCGAAAGTATTTCACTGCCATTTTCATAGCTATCAATTCTAGTCCAAATGTTGAATTTTTCTTTTGTGCCTCTGATATTTTTTCGGAGAAGAATCCAAGTGGTTGCTACGAAATCCCAGCAAACAGCTCCAGCTGCGGTATTTAAGGCATCGATCATTAACGCTAATACGTTGGTCGAATCCGGGTACTGGTTTTGTTGTGCCAAGGGTTTTTTGCACCGTTCGAATGCTAATTAAGTATTCTCGTCCCACTGTAATTTTCTGTTATGGTTTTTTTTTATTAACAGGTATCATTTTTCGAAGATCTACCAGTTGATCGACAGCTTTTGGAATAAACCGCTTGTCTAGATTTACGAAGGCAAGAAACCGTCGAAGCTCTTTAACAGTATTCGGTACCGCATAATTTGAAACGGCTTGAACGTGTGGACGGCAGCAGACTGATTCCGTTTTCATTCACAAAGTATCCGAGATATTCAACTTCGTTTTGTGCGAATGTACTTTTGCTACGTTAATTACTAGTCCATATTTCTGTAGCCGCTCATGTAGTGCGTGTTCTTCTGCAGATGATGATGCAATGCATACATCGTCAATAAAGACAACGACCAAATCAAGATCCCCTAGTATCTTGTTCATAAATCTCTGAAACGTCTGACAAGCGTTGCAGAGACCGAATTGCATTCAAGTTAACTCGAAAAGTCCGAAAGGCGTAATCACAGCAGTCTTAGGTACATCAGCGTCTTCGACTGTAATTTGGTGGTACGCTCTTTTTAGGTCGATAGTTGCAAATATGTTTTTACCTTGCAGCGAATTTAACAGGTCGTGCACATGTGGAACAGGGTAACGATCAGGAACTGTCACCTTATTCAACTGCTGATAATCACCGACGAATCTCCACTGCCCGTTCCCAACTCCTTCATCAGTGAAAACTCCTCTTTAGCTGCTCTTAACTTTTCCGGATGCATTCGACGGACCTTCGACGCCATTGGAGGACCTTTGGTGATGATGTGATGCGTAACATCATGTTGAATATCGTTTCGCATTGTTATTTGTAGTGTAACTTGTCGAAATTCCGTGAGCAGGTCGTGGAAGGGTGGTTAGGTGCTACCAAAAAATTCCACGTTAACTTCCGCCTTAGACCGAGATCTGTTGACACAAATTTGGTAGAATGTATTTTGATTGATGTACCCCCCCGGCGCGTAGGTAGCAGAAACGAAATTGGTTCGCTGAATTAATCATTCATCGTAGCAGGTATAATCAAACCCATCGGAGCGGGTATCCACAAGGAATCGAAAGCCACTGGTTTTATGTAATTACATAAGTCGTCGGCTTGAGAACGATTCGCCCATCCCCGATTCAGGTGAGCTATGATATAGTTTTTTGGAATGTAACATTGACACGGTTGCTTGTAACTTTCGGCTTGCTGTCCATATTTTCGGTGATACCAACACAGTTCGGCTGCCTGACTATTGTTCCTGGAACGAGATGCCGAACAGGTTCTGCGATTACTAGCAGGATTTTGCTTCAATCGACGAATCTTTGTGCTGAGTACTTCCTACTGCTCCATCACTGATGGTTAGAACCGGGCGAAATATTGGGGCATCCGTTCAATCCGGCAGCTAACTCTGGCATTGTGGCTACTAGATGAGTCGGTCGCATATTGCCAAGATCCGATTAACCTAGCAAGCGGGTTTCCGGTGAAAGGGCGAACCGATAAATCAACCGTTCCTTGATTTGCTTGTACTTATCTTGCTGCGACGGATTCGATACCAAAACGGTAATGTGGCATAGTACGATGAATTCTCACAAAGAGGCATTCGCACACGCTACATACAATGGCTGACGATTTTTCAGGCCTTACCGAGTAAGCTAAAACAGCCGAGTTTTTCGGTAAACATAGCCGTCGCGGAATTGACTCGTCCATTGACTGACAATTACCTCAACATTTAGAATTGATATAACTCAGAATCTGTACTGTATAACGAAAATTTAATCACATCAGCTTGTATGCTTATTTGCTGTGAGCAATCTGATAGAGTTCGGTTTGATGTTCATTCACTAAAAATCAAGATTTATCAATTTGAAAAACAAGGTAAGTTTGCAGAGAGAGAGAGAGAGAGATAGAGAGAGAGAGGGGGGAGAGAGAGAGAGAGAGATAGAGAGAGAGAGGGGAGAGAGAGAGAGAGAGAGAGAGAGAGAGAGAGAGAGAGAGAGAGAGAGAGAGAGAGAGAGAGAGAGAGAGAGAGAGAGAGAGAGAGAGAGAGATACTCAGCAAATGCTCAGTTCAGTTTGCCGAGTTGTCTCAGTTTTCATGTACTGAACTCTTGATTATCCCTGCCTTACTTACCTGCCTACACTTAAGTCACAAATTGTAGCTTTTATTTACAAAGGATTTAGAAGAAACTTAATATTTGTTACGTTTCAATGAATAAATGCTTGTATTCAACTGTTCAAATAAAGTTACTTATGATACTTAAACGACGTAAATTTTTACGCCTTCTACTTTTTGCACACTATTTCGTAAACGTCACTCCTCTTCTGCTCTTGCACTGGTATCTGTCGTCGTATTTCGTCCCGCAGCCACATGTTTAGGTCAACCACCAACGTTTCTGGACCCTCCTTTGCTCGGCACAAGACCCGTCCCCACGGATCGCAAACGGTTGAGTATCCATAGGCCACGTAATCCTTGGAAGCATCCCTCGCCGGAGCGCAGAGCACCACAAACATGCCATTGTCCAAGGCCCGAGCTTGAGCAATCAGTTCAAAGTGCATCGGTCCTGTATATGTATCGAATGCCGATGGGTAGATCATCAGGTCACATCCCTGACTCCGATAGACGGCTGCAAACTCCGGAAAACGCTGATCATAGCAAATTCCTACTCCCACCTTCACTTGGCCAACATTAAAGGTCATGAACTCGCTGCCAGCCGTTAGAACACTTGACTCCTTGAAGGTACACCTACCGGGTATGTCCATATCGAAGAGATGCATCTTGCGATATTTGCCGAGAAACTGGCCTGTTGGTCCCCAAACGGGACAGGTGTTGTAAAGTTTTCCAGCATCTTCTTCGGGAAACGTTCCACCAACCAGATAGATTCCTAACTGCGCTGCAACTTTGGACAATGCCTGGGAAGTTTCCCCAGATGGAATTCGCTCGGCTGAACGAGGAAACTCTTTGGTACAGTAGGTGGAGTTCCAGCATTCAGGCAGAACTACCAACTGGGCACCTTTGTCTTTTGCAGCAATTCTGATCTGATTGACTGCATTTGCAATGCTCTCCCGCTTAGTTGGAAAACCAGCCAACTGTATGAGCGCGATCTTCAATGTGGGAGCCATCAAGACGTTCTTACTATCTTGGGTGAATGGGAACTGTGGACTGCATTAGACATTACGGGGAAATAAATAGCACTCGCTATCACTGAACAGCTTCACCACCGACACAAAGTTGTTTCAAACAGTTGGAACTGGCTTACATACTCCAAACCCTTTACGTGAAGCGCAACAGAATCCACCACCACGTACACACCAATAACGAACTCAGACATCTCGTATTTACAAACTCCGCGCAGTAAATCAAAACAAATCAAAAACCTTTCATCACCCTTCGTCCACCACCAAACACACAATGATTGCAAAACAAAGCGAGCTAATGTGGAGGAACCCTTTATAAATAGCCTTGTCTGTGCACAATCGATAGATGCTCGGTGGAAGAAATTGGCAAACATCGTGTCATTATCAGTAGACGTTGATCATCCATTCGAATGTGCTGCTGATCACTCGCCGCTTGGCCTCTGGAGGTCATCACACAATCAATCCTAGTTTGAAACGTTGGATTACTGGATCCAGTTCCTCAAGTGCCAGTAACGAAATCGCACAAGAACCGTCAGGATGGTGATCAGAATAGCGCTGATTCAGCTGAAGATCGCTGGCCCGAAGGAAAAGATCTTGAAAAATGCCGTGGACTTGATTCGAATTGCCAAGAAGGAGAAAGACGCGAACGTGGTGGTGCTGCCGGAGAGCTTCAACTGTCCATACAGCGAGGAAAACTTTGAAGCGAATGCCGAGGAAATTCCCCTAGGAGAAACTAGTCAGGCTTTAAGTAACGCTGCTCGCGATTTTGGTGTGCACGTAGTTGGTGGATCTTTTGTGGAGAAATGCTGCGGAAAGTTGTACAACACTTGTACAGTCTGGGGACCGGAAGGTGAGCTGGTGGCAAAACATCGTAAGGTTAGTTCACGCGAGTGTCATAATTATCATTTAGACTGATTTGACTCTATCTGACCTTGAAACAGATTCACCTTTGCACAACCAACATTCCCGGCAAGCTAGAGGTCGATGAATCCAAGGTCTTCACCGCGGGTGATAGTTATACGACCTTCTATGTAGGTGAAACCAAGATCGGACTGGGAATATGTTGGGATATGCGCTTTCCGGAGTTTGCCACTGCCTATCGTAAGATTGGTTGTGACCTTTTGATCTACCCAGCGGTTTGTGATGTCTTCACAGGCGAACTACACTGGGAGTTACTTGCCCGTGCTCGTGCCCTGGATAATCAATTATTCGTGGCTTTCTGTGCCCCGGCGAGGGACTCCCACGCCGAGTTGGTATCCTATGGCCATTCTCTGGTCGTGAACCCATGGGGCAAGGTGATTCAAATGGGAACTGAATTTCAGGAGATTGTCGTGGCCGATTTGATTCTCAAAACGCTTCCGGAAGTGAGGGGCCAAATTCCTGTACTGCAGCAGAAGAGAGCAGACATGTACGAGCTCGTGGTGAGAAAGTAATTGACGTGGGCCGCCCAACAAAGGGAAGTTTTATGTGTTTGTTATGTACTCGAAAGAAGATTGTGAAGTTTTAGCATTGGAAAATGACTGGGTTCTGTAGCTGATTGCTAGGCTTATAGGATTGTGATAATAAAGCAGCACGTGATTAATTGACAAGCAAAATATTTGTTGTATTATTAATGCACCGTCTTTTTCCGTGATGACCCATTTCATATGGAAAGAAAACGCAGAGATTAAATTCAGCACAATGACGGTTGGCATGGAATATTCGAAAATGGTTACGTAAAACGAGAGCTTGTGAATGGCTCATCATTACCATCTCCTATTGGGAATTTCGGTATGAGAAATCAGGTTTTATTAGTTGGTCAAACAATTTTTTGGCTCTAGACTCATTTTTGACAAGCACGCATGTGTTTTCAAATATATCTCGCATTTTCAAAGTACCTAACCTTGTTATTCAGTAGCAGCGGGTGCTCCGCTGTGTCGTCTTTGTTGTCGTTTAGGTACTAATTTAAAAAGCCAACGGGTTCACAAGGCTCTTTAACTAAGTACCTAAACAGCAACGACGGACCAAGAGGCTTCGTCAAGGCATCCGCCGCCATTTCCGCAGTTGGACAGAAGAATAGCTGTAATATTCCCGGATGTAGTGGCTCTTTGTATCGATGTCCTTTACCCGGCCACTAGCAAGTTCCGCTTTAGAAAAAGAGAGGCATCCTTGATTGTCTTCATATACTGTCGCGCCATCGGTTTGACGTTCGGACAAATATCCCAGTAAGCGTCGTAGCCATACAGCTTCTTGGCAAGTCACCGTAAGCGCGTTGTATTCCGCTTCAAGTGACGATATGGTCACGCAGTCCTGACCTTTGATGATCCAACAAATTGGTCCTCCGCCGTAAAAGAACACACTTCCGGTGATTGATCACCTGGACCTCCCACCCAGTCCGAATCGGAATAACCGATCAAGATCCAGCTGTCGACTGTGATGGACCAGCAGGACAGCAGAGACACGCAAGACGTGACCGAAGCAGAAGAAAACGGAAACACTCGAGAAAAAGTCTGCGGATGCGTGGAGAAAACAGAAACACACGTTAGATACGTATCGAGTTCACTTTATTAATGGAAACGGAAATATGACAGTGTTGGCAAAATAATTAAAACTTTTTCTCTAAAAACGTTACTTCTCATAAGGGCTGATTCATAGTACTCATCCCATTCGTACCAAGATTACTACACTCCTCCTGGATGAGTGCTGAATCAGCTTACGGCTGTAAACCGATGTAGTTAACAAACTTCTGCATCATTGTAGGTCCCACAGGCTTCGTTAGAGCGTCGGCGACCATTTCGCTAGTTGGACAGTACGAAAGTTTTACGATGTTCTGTTCTACAAAGCTCACGTACAAAATGTCGTATAGTGTCAATGTGTTTTACTCGACCACTAGCTCTCTCCGCCTTGGCAAAACTAAGACATCCTTGATTGTCCTCGTACAATGTTGTCGGAGCGTTTTGCGCATGTCCAAGCTCGTTCAAGAGACGCCTTAACCAAATCATTTCTTGGCATGCCAAGGTGAGTCCGTTATATTCTGCCTCAAGAGATGATAAAGCAACCGAACCTTGCGCTTTGCTCCCCAACTGACAGGACCATTGCCATAGAAGAAAACAAAGCCAGTTGTCGAGCGCCTGGTTTGTTGATCACCAGCCCAGTCGGAATCGGTATATCCAAGTAGTGTCCAGTTTTCCTTTGATCCGTACCGCAGCTTCCATTCCTTCGTCGCGTTTAAATACTGAAGAACACGCTTTGCCGCCGACCAGTCCATATTGTTTGGCTGACTAACCTTTCTACCCAGAAGTCCGACACACAATAACAAGTCGGGTCTGGCATTTACGGCAAGATACAGAAGCCCTCCGACCAAACTTCGGAATGACGACGGGTCACTTAACATTTTGTTATCCTGATTCTGCAAACTATATCCAGTGTCCATGGGAGTCTTCACAGGTCTTGAGTTCTCCATTTTGAACTTCCGGATCAAGCTTTCGATATATGGGGTCAGTCTCAGCGTGTAAAATCCATCTTCCTTTCCTATTTCGTACCCAAGGAAGTGTCGAACTGTTCCAAGCGCCGTCATACCAAATCTTTGTCGCAGGTTCTCGAATACTTCGTCGATCTCCTCCACACTGGTACATCCGATGATCAAATCATCCACATATACTAGCAAATATACATATACTAGCAAATACACCACACTTTGCCCGACGTATATATAGACACGCATCTGCATCACACGGTACGAACTTCAGCTCTAGAAGTGCTGTATGTAGCACCTTATGCCAGCATCGCGCAGATTGATGTAATCCGTAAATACTCTTTTAAAGTCTGCACACGAGGCCTCCCTTCTCCTTTACCACGAAACCAGGGGTTGGCTCATGTACAACTCCTCCTCGATTGCTCCGTTCAGATACGCAGTCTTCACGTCGAACTGTTTTAACCCCAACTGCTCCTGGCCAGCGATGGCCAACAGAACGCGCAATGTTGTCTGCCGCGTCACTGGGGCGAACACATCCGTATAATCAACATCAGGAGACTGGGTGTACCCTTGTGCAACTATGCGAGCTTTGTGCTTGACTACTCTACCTGTATCATCACGTTTCAGTTTATAAACCCATTTGGCACCAATAAGTTTCTTACCGGTAGGTAGTCGCACAAGCTCCCAGGTTTTATTCTCGGCATGAGCCTTCATTTCTTCGATCATAGCACACTTCCACTCGGGAATAACTATAGCCTCCCGAAAGTCAAAAGGTTCTTCATCAAGAGTAACTTGTCCTACCATATAGTCATCATATCTCTTCGGTAATACACCGCGATTTCGCCGGCTTTCTCTGTTTAATAATTCATTGTCTTCACTATTCACACTAGCATTATCCACAAATCCATAAAATTCACTTTCAATAGACTCGTTTGCATCACTATAAACTGACTGTTCTTCGCACACAACACTTTGATCATCGTTACTCCGAATCAACACGTCTACTTCTTCTTCGCTGGATTGCTGCACCGGAATCTCCCGTTCTTCCAATGTGTGCTCCTGCTGCTCAGAGCCGTTGCCCAACTCCAAAAATTTTGCGTCACGGCTGATGACGACTAGGTTTGTAGAACGGTCGAGAAAACGATAACCCTTATGCTGACTGGAATAACCGATAAATATCAACTTCCTTGCCTTTGCGTCGAACTTCTTCCGTTTAGCATCAGGAACGTGAACGTAAGCCTCGCACCCAAAAATCTTCAGGTGTCGAATCCGGCGCTGTACCTGACCACAACTCGTAGGGAGTTTTAGCAACGGACCTTGAAGGCAACCTATTCTGAACGTAGTTCGCTGTAAGGATCGCTTCACCCCAATAGCACTTTGGGAGACTCGCATCTAACAGCATGCAATTGGCCATCTCTTGCAGCGATCGGTTTTTCCGCTCCGCTATTCCGTTTTGTTGCGGTGAGTAGGGAGTGCATAACTGTGATTGTATACCTTCATCTCTGTAAAATTGTTGCAAACTCTCTCCTACGAACTCGCCGCCCCCATCGGATCGAATTACCTTTGGCTTTCTACCAAATACGTTCTCGGTCCACCGAACATATTCTCGGATCCTTTGTTCCGCCTCATTCTTCGTTTTGAGGAGAAACACTGCACAGAAACGGGTAGAATCATCTATCAGAGTAATGAAATATTTATTACCGCTTGGAGTCGCATTCTCCATTGGACCGCACACATCACTGTGTATTAGATCCATGGCCTGCTTCGACTTCCGTTCTGTCAGAGGGGGAAATGGCTTACGTGCTAATTTACCTTTATAGCAGCATTCACAAACGATGCGCTCGCCGCAATCCTTCACTTCCAATCCGCTAACCAACAAGACTGCATCTCTTGGAGTACGTTGATATCCCGATGACCAAAACGACGATGCCATGTGTGCTGGCACCGCTCCGTATGGTTCCTATTAGCCACTACCATGCACTGCTCTGCAAGCTTGAGCTTATACTGACATCCGATCAGTTCACCAACAGCAACAACATTACTGTTATTTCGGATCTCACAACTCTTCTCCTTGAACAACACTGTGAAACCTTTTTCTGTTAATTTTCGCACAGAGAGCAACCCTCCTTCCAACGCTGGAACATAGAGCACATTTTCCAGTGTGATTGCAATTCGTTGGTCAGTGCCATTCACGCCCATCACTACGCCACTTCCGCATCCCGAGGATTTCGTCTTCGAACCGTTTGCCAGGGTCACTTCAACTACTACACCACTTTTAAACTCCGCGAAAAACTGCCGGTCGTTCGTCATGTGACAAGTGCACCCGCTGTCTATCATCCAAGCTTCCGGAATAGAACCTCCGGCCACAAAACAAACGGCACTACAAACGGTATCAGCGACCGCTGTTGATTTTGGTTTTTCGGCTTTTTCCACTTGCACTTGCTTGGCTTGTTGCTCGGGGGCCGAATTCTTATTAGAATCGTTTGAATTGTCCCTGTTCTTCGTCGCGAGAAACTTGCGACAATTTCTTCTGAAGTGACCTGGACGCTGACAAAGAAGCACTTTTTCTGGTCATTTTTCACTGTTACCTCAGCCTTATGCACTTTTTCTTCTTTATTTACACTTTTGCTTCCAGCTTCACGCTTCTGACACTCGTCACGCAATCTCACAACCACCAAGTCCATCGTAAGATCATCCTCAGCTGCTCACTTAACTCAACGCCCGCATTATCAAGCCGCTCTACCAAATTTTCAACCTCTTCAAGGTGTTTTTCAACCTCCCCACCTTCACACAAATTTATTGCACACAACTGCTGTAATAACATAGCTTGTGTACCGATAGTGGCCTTCTCATGATAACTTTTCAGATTTTGCCACATATCCTGTGAGGTGACAGCTTTCTTTACAAAACGAAGCTGGCTGTCATCAATGAAAAGAGCAATGGTTGCACGAGCTTTGATGTCGTTCTTGTTCCACTGTGCATATCCTTCACTTCCTTCTTCGGGCTTTGGAGTGCCAACAACCTCCCACAGTTCTTCGCGTTCCAACAACGATTTCATGCGGAACTTCCACGATACATAATTTCCACTGTTGACTTTTGGGAACAGCACTTTCAACGAATCGGCCATCTTGTTTTCTCCGAACCGAAAATTAAAATTTCTTCAGAAGAGCACCTACGATGCCTCCCGGAACACCGATATTCTCGTAAATAAACACTCTTATTCTTCCTCCGGCACCTGGGCCCTTAACCTGATGGACCAGCAGGACAGCAGAGACACGCAAGACGTGACCGAAGCAGAAGAAAACGGAAACACTCGAGAAAAGTCTGCGGATGCGTGGAGAAAACAGAAACACACGTTAGATACGTATCGAGTTCACTTTATTGATGGAAACGGAAATATGACAGTGTTGGCAAAATAATTAAAACTTTTTCTCTACACACGTTACTTCTCATAAGGGCTGATTCATAGTACTCATCCCATTCGTACCAAGATTACTACAGCCTGGACCCCGACCATGTGAGGAGCGATGATTACCTCCTACCGACTATGTGGTACATCCAAGCACTCCCCGGGTGAGTAAACCGGATACAGCATCGTCATGCCCCCAGCTATGTGACGTTTATCATCATTAACAAAAGCACATTTCCGGCGTACAGTTAAGTATTATTTTTCTCCCGTATTAAATCCTCTAAAGTTACTAGAAATTAGAAGAAAAATTAGTATCTTCCATTTAATTTCAACTTCCTTTGCTTATCTTCGACAAATACGCGTATTTCGTCTACAATGTGCAGACTTCTTCAGTGTCTCGTACTAATAACTCGACTTGTTAGAAATTGCATTACAATCTTGCTTTTTTATTTTGGGTGTACCAACATGACCAACAATCGTGAATTTTTCGGCACGCTTAGTGAATTCTCCGGCGGTTTTATTACACTCGCTGCGGACAAAAGACGAAGATCCTTGGAGAAGGCAGTGGAGTGATTAATGGTGTGGACGGTTCGGGTAATCTGGTGAAGATTGACATGAAGAGTGTGAAGTTCGTTCCGGGACTGTCGACAAGCCTGATGTCAGTGGCCAAGTTAGCGGAAAAGAAAATTGCAGTGAGTTTCGACGGTGAGGGCTGCCAGATTGCAAATGCAGGAGGAGACGTCGTGGCGACAGGTTATCGCTACGGTGGTCTGTACTACCTTCGCACAGCGGAAACTTCCAACAAGGCTGCAGCTGGTGAACATCACGAGAACTGCCAGCGTCAGTGGCACCGAAGATTCGGCCACAGGGACTGGGCAGCGGCTGAGCGACTCTTCAAAGAAAACATAGCAACTGGCATCAAGGTAGGTGACTGTGGCATGCGACTTGTTTGTGAATATGGTCTCGAGGGAAAATACGCTAGGCAGCCTTTTCCTTCGGTGACGGAGCGTAAATCAAACGAATTCTCAACATCGTGCATACCGATTTGTGTGGGCCGATGAAACCACGACCCCGAGTGGCAATCGATACGTCATGCACTTGATTGACGAATAGCCCCTTCAAGGTGACTTATTTGTTGAAGCACAAATCGGAGGCAGCACAGATTATAATGGATTACGTTCGATGGACGCACAATATGTTCGACCGGCAGCCTCGAGCTATTCGTTCCGACGGAGGGGGTGAATTTTGCAACAATCAGCTGAAGAGCTTCTATCGCGCCGTGGGAATCATGCCACAGTACACGACACCATACACTCCCCAGCAGTGGCCGAGAGAAAGAATCGGTCCATTACGGAGATGGCCACATGAATGTTAATCGATTCTGGCATGAATAAGTGCTACTGGGGAGAGGCGGTGCTAACAGCAACCTATTTACAAAATCGTTTGCCTTCGAGAAGTGTATCAACGACTCCCTACGAGCTGTGGTGGGGACGCAAGCCGGATCTGGCACACCTGCGCGTCTTCGGTGCAGAGGCCTATGTTCACGTGCCGGATCAGAAGCGGGGAAAGATGGACAGCAAGTCGAAGAAACTCCGTTTCGTAGGTTATTCGATGGACCATAAAGCCTACAGGTTTGTGGATTGTGATACTGATCTTATCACCCTTAGTCGCGACGTACGTTTCGTCGAGCTGGGGAATGGTACATCGTCGGTCGATATTCCGTTGAAGGCTGGCACCAACGGAAGGCAGAGAGCAATCGCTGAGGAGGAGACAGATCCACTGAAGCTCGAAGATGAGAAGCACTCTATCCTGGAAGCAGAAGCAGAGGTCGACGAGGAAGAGTCTGTTCAGGCGGAACCTGTTCGTCGTTCGCAGCGTCCGCCGCGTGGTGTAACACCACGTAAGCTAGATGACTTCGTTCTCGATTACGCCGTCGGGAACATGGCATGTGCATCGGAGGAACCGATCAACCTACAGGAGGCGTTGGATATCCAAGAATGGAGAAACGCGATGGAGGATGAGCTTGACTCCCACAAGCGCAACCAGACGTGGGAACTCGTTTCATTGCCGAAAGGACGGAAAGTCGTAGGATAACGATGGGTCTACAAATTGAAGAGGGACGAGGAAGGCAACATCGTGAAGCATAAGGCGCGAGTCGTCGCCTAGGGATTTTCCCAGAAGGTGGGCAAAGATTTCGAGGACGCATTTGCTCCGGTCACGCGGTACGCAACGTTTCGTCCACTGTTAGCTGTTGCATCCAAATGGAGGATGGCGGTAAGACATCTTGACATCAAGACGGCCTACCTCTATGGTTTCTTGGAGGAAGAGGTCTACATGCGCCAGCCGCCAGGATTCGCAGTACCAGGCAAAGGAAGACAATGTCTGCAAGCTCAACAGGAGCATTTACAGGTTGCGCCAATCAGCGCGATGCTGGCACAAGCGGCTACACGGTGTGCTGACCAAACTGCAGTTCAAGCAATCAACGGCTGACCCTTGTCTATATGTACAGGATTGTGGTGGTACCAAGGTGTTCTTACTCGTATACGTTGACTACATGCTTCTTGCGTCAGCGTACTCCGGTGAATTAGACGCGGTAACGGATGAATTAAAGAAGGAATTCGAGGTTACCTGCCTCGGAGATGTTCCCCATTTTCTCGGCATGGAAATCCTTCGCGAAAAGGATGTGTACGCAATCCGGCTGCAGACTTACATCAACCGCCTACTCGAAGAACATGGTATGAGCGAGGCAAAGCTGACAAAGACACCGATGGATCCGAACTACGTCAAAACGGACGATAACAGTGAGTTGCTGAAGGATGCTACCAAATATCGAAGTGTCGTTGGAAGTCTTTTGTACCTGTCCGTGGTAGCTCTGTAGTCTACGTTTGGGTGGCGAAAGTCAAGAGTTGCTGGACTTTTCGGATGCCGACTGGGCCGGCGACTTGACTAGCCGCAGGTCGACATCAGGATTCGCCTTCATGTTTTGCGGAGGAACCATTTCATGGGTAAGTCGCGGACAAGCAAGCGTGACCCTTTCGTCGATGGAGACGGAGTATGTTGCGATCAGCGAGGCCTGCCAGGAGGTGGTTTGGCTGAGATAACTGTTGACGGACTTCGGTGTTGAATAGGACCACGCAACGACGATTCGTGAAGACAACCAGTGTTGTATTACATTCGTGAAGACGGAGCGTGTCAACCGCAGGTCTAAGCACATAGACACAAGGCAGAAGTTCGTGCAGGAGCTGTGTTTGACCGGGCAAGTCGCTCTCAAATACTGCCCGACAGATCTAACCAAGCCGCTGGGACCGCAGAAGCAGGACCGCTTCCGGCGGATGTTAGGACTGGAATAATTGAGTTCGGAATCACGGAGGTTGCTCATCGAGGAGGAGTGTGCGGAGCGATGATTACCTCCTACCGATTGCGTGGTACATCCAAGTACCCTCGGGTGAGTAAACCGGATGCAGCATCTTCGTGCCCCTAGGTATGTGACGTTTATAATCATTAACAAAAGCACATTTCCGGCGTACAGTTAAGTATTATTTTTCTCCCGAATTAAATCCTTTAAAGTTAGCTCGCGTGTTTTTATTTCACCGCACAAATCTGAAACTGGTTTCGCTGATCCGCTCGCTACTCCACCTCGGACGTATCGTCGTCAGACCAAACTTCAAATGTGTACTCCTTCGTTGTCTTCGCATACTGCAGCACACGTTTTGCCGCACTCCAGTCGCTCTGGTTTGGATCGCTCACCTTTCTGCCGAGTAGTCCAACACTAATCGACAGATCCGGTCTAGCATTCACAGCTAGGTAGAGTAGCGTCCCGATCAAGCTACGGTACGTCGTCTTATCGAAAAAGGCTTGCTCTCCTCGTTCAAGGTCATATGCGGATGTGCGTCTTCCATCCCGAACTTTTTGGTCAAATAATCTTTGTATACAGTCAATCGAAGAGTGTAGAAGGCACCATCTCTTCCAATTTCAT